>MJUT01006728.1:239220-249593 GCA_002080005.1 Gigantidas platifrons | reverse complement strand
AAGCGGCTTCAGAGGAAAAGCTGTTTTAGAAATTGACCAACAAGAAACAAGACTTGCCTATGACAGCCATATTTGTTAATTGATAGGGACGAAATGAGTAATCTTTATAGAGGACCTCCATACATGTAGATGCATCCTACCAAATTTCGGTTCATTTGGCCAAACAGTTTCAGAGATTTTTAAATATAGGCCAATCAGAAACAAGAATTGCCTGTGGCCACCATGTTTGTTAATGGCTTGGAATGAAATGAACACTTGCAACAGAGGACTTTCCATAGATGCTTCCAACCAAGTTTCAGTACATTTGGCCAAACGGTTTCAGAGGGGAAGAATCTAAAAAATCAGAAACAAGAATCACCTCTGACGGCCATGTTTGTTAATGGATCGGGACAGAATGAACATTCTTTATAGAGGACCTTCCATAGAGGCTTCCTACCAAGTTTCAGATCATTTGGCCAAGCGGTTTCAGAGGAGATTTTTAGAAATCAACCAATCAGAAATAAGAATTGCCTGTGGCAGCCATGTTTGTTAATGGATCGGAATGAAATGAACACTCTTTATAGAGGACCGCCCATAGATGTTTCCTACCAAGTTTTGGTTCATTTGGTCAAGCGGTTACAGAAGAGAAGAATTTTTAAAATCAGTCAATCAGAAACAAAGTGGCCTGTGACGGCCATGTTTGTTAACGGATCAGGACGAAATGGGCAATCTTTATAGAGGGCCTTCCATAGATGCTTCCTACCAAGTTTCAGTTCATTTGGCCGAGGGGTTTTAGAGGCATCTTTATCTGTAATTCAATACAGAGATAACTGCATTTTACTCATACATGTATCTATATTTAAATTAGAGTTATCTCCCTTTCCACAGAAAAAGATTTTTGTAGAAATGAGCAATCATTATAGAGCACCTTCCATAGATGCTTCCTACCAAGTTTCAATTCATTTGGCCCAGTGGTTTCAGAGGATAAGATTTTTTAAATTAGGCCATCAGAAACAAGAATTGCCTGTGGTGGCCATGTTTGTTATTGGATTGGGACGAAAAGACCCATCATTATAGAGGACCTTCCATAGATGCTTCCTACCAAGTTTCAGTTCATTTGGCTGAGGGGTTTCAAAGGAGAAGATTGAAATGTGAAAAGTTAACGGACGACAGACGCCAAGTGATGGCAAAAGCTCACATTGCCTTTGGCAAGGTGAGTTAAAAACTCAGAAGAAAGATACAAAAAATGTAAGTGTGTCGACTCATATATATGTACCCTCCTTTGACAATGTGTGTGGACTAATATGGTGAATCTAATTGTTTGGTAATGGTGAATGTGTGAAATGAAATAATCAATAAAAATTTGACATCAATTTAACAAAGTAAGGAAAACATAAAAATGACGTCAAGGTTATGCAATATGTACCTACATGAATCCGTGGACCAGGCAAGACAAAAAACTGGTAAACAATAATATGCTATACATGTAAGTGTAGCAGTACTTCACTATCTACAGGCCGTATTTTGTATAATAAAATTTGAACATTTTCATGAATATCTTATATAATACTCTTTAAATTAAGGAGGTACCAAATACCATTTTAAACGGTAAAAGTACTTGGTACCGCCCCTTATTAAAAGGCCTGGGTTAACCATTTGACTTCAAACAAAAGTTGAGCACACATCACATGGAGCTGCAGGGTCCCAGATTAACTTTTTGTGCATAATAGCCAACTGGGCTACTGAAATTTTGAGACTGCTAGCCCAGAATAAAAAGCATTAGCCCAGGTGAAAATAACAAGGGTTGTTAGGGGGGTTGGGAAAATTTTGTAATTTTTAAGCCAAATCCTGCATTTTACACACATTTTTGAAAGAAATAAAACTAGTTGAAAAAGTGGATTTTCCCCAATATATAAACATTTGGTGCATTTTTCTTGATTTAAAAAAAAATCAACTACCAGAATAGTAGTATGGTCTCATTATCTTAATTTGTGTGAGTTGCAAATAGAAAATAAATAAATAAATAATACACTGAAATCCTTCCGTAAATTCTGCAAGCTTTACGACCACACTGGTATGTTTTGAGCTTGGGCAATTTATCGGAATTTAGAGTGCTCCTTAGCCGGAGGATTATTCTATAAACTATGCATTCTGGTTCCCTGTTTGAAAAGCCATAACTGATGTTCCTTTGAGTTAGAAACATTTCAATTGAACAGGTAACAGAAAACGATCATGATACAAATGGACAAACGATAGTAATTAGGGATACAGGGCTACTGGAATTTTTAATATCTATCTTTCTACGTTTTCAAGTCGCCCAGGTGATATTTTGGTTGCCATGGGCGACCGCTAATTTGGACCCCTGAACTGAGTGCAAAACAATATCTCACTAATGATGGGGTATTTGATTGTGATATATCTGAGCTTAATTTTGCTTTACAAGATAAATGACCTTGCATTCTTCCTCTGAATCAGACATTGTTTGTACAACATATATAGTTGATGGTTGACCATTTTCAGAATCATTTGTCTGTAAAAGAATATCTTCAACTCCTGTCTGTGAGTCCAGAACAATGCGAGAAACATTGGAATCGGAAATTCCTACTGTACTTAAAAAATCTTCTTGAGATTGACCGTCACCAGCTGAACTTGAAACAATTTCCTGTAAACGTTCACTCTCAGTTGCTGTAGATGATATGCTTGATAGTTCAGGATTGTTGATGCCATTTTGATCCTGAATTTTGTCTTTAGTCTGACTATCATCAGATAGTGTTACATCCCCTTTTTTGGTGTTTCGATCAGAATCTTGGTCATTGTTTTCTAGATCAATAATTTTAGTTGGGTCTTCTTCATATACCTCATCGCTTGATATATTAGAGCATTCTACAGAAATATTTTTGGAATGTATTTGACCTTGACGCTCCCTAACATCAGTACATACTTGTCCTTCATGGTCTGTTTGTTCACCAAGTTCATTTTCATTATCCTGAACATCAACATTTGGATGCAACTTTTTGACGTGTTTCTTCAAATCCCGTTGATAGACATATTCCTTATCACAATGATTACATTTATGTTTCGTGGGTTCATGTGATTTTTCATGTGAAATGCAGTTACTCCTGTCTGAAAATCCTTTGTCGCAATCTTTAAATTTGCATATAAATGGTTTTTCTCCTGTATGTGTTCTGATGTGGCGATCCAAATCTCTCTGTCGTAAAAATGTTTTGTCACATGTCTCACACTTCAAAACATTCAATTGTCTGACAGCTGCTGCATTTGGATGTTGGGAAACCAGATGAAAATTCAAGGCAGCTGGATTCCTGAATTTAGAAGGACACAGTTTACATCCTAACTTTTTTGGAACGTGTGTTAGCTTGTGTGTCGAAAGAGTGGACGCTTGACAGAATGTCCTACCACATTCGTCACACATGAATGGTTTGATATCAAGATGTGTGTTTTCGTGATTTTTCAATATATTCAGAGTATGAAATGTTTTTTTGCATGTTGTACATTTAAATGGCTTTTCTCCAGTGTGAGTCAGCAAGTGCTCCCTTAAACGATGTACAGTAGCACATTCTTTCCCACACTGATCGCATATGGCAACTTTTTGGTCAGTCCTGCATTTGACCGCTGATTTCTTTTGTTTATGACTTGCTCTGTGTCGTGTAAGATGTTCATAACTATCCGTAAGAAATGTACACCTATCACATGAGAAATTTCCATTTTTGTCATGTTTTTGTTGATGTTTCATTAAATTGTCAGGAGTTACAAAAACTAACGAGCACATTCCACATGGAAATACTTTTTTCTTGGAGGAATGAATAAGTTGATGATTAACATATTCATTCTGATATCTGAATTTCTTCATACATTTTTTACAAGTGTAATTTTCGTGCGATTTATCGCTTATTGCAAATACAAAACCTTCGATAGACTTTGGATCAGTGTCTTTTGTGGCATCTTCTTGTTTGACAATAACCGGTATTTCTAATTTTTGTGATTTACTGGGAGATTTGTCGCTCCCACATGCTTCATCACCACAACCAACACAATTTGATGATCTCTTTCTTCTATATTCTGTATCTGATGTCTTTAATTCCCTCTCCATCTCGTCATCTTCTGTTTTTAATACGTTCTTATCTGCTACACATGCTCTACTACTCGCAGACCTGTGAGCTTTAGCCTCAGAAAGTTTTAAGGCCTTAATAACCACCACTTCTTGTGATAAATTAGTAGTCCCATGCATCCTGGCAGTATGTCTATCTAATAGGGATTTTCTTATGAAATAGCACCCACATTCTTCACACTTCACTTTTTCAGGCTTTGTGTGCATCAAGGCATGACGTTTCATTATGTAATTTGTAGAAAAAAACTTCTCACATATTTTACATTGAAAAGCTCCCTCATAATCAATTTTCTCATATCTCTTTTTCCTACGACCCCAATTACCAATAATTTTGACCACTTTAGGTGCATTTGATGCATCATCATCATCAGGTTTATTCTCTTTCTTTTCAGTTTGCACCAGATTTTCAGTTTTCAATCTTTTAGATCTTGCATTCGGTGATTGCTTCTGTTGATTGACCACTTCCACGCTTTCAACATCAATTTCCTCGTCTATTTCGTTACTTCTTTTATCAACATCTACACTTTCATCTCGATTTTCCTTTATATTGCTTTTATCATCATCTTCATCTACATCTCCATTTTCTTTTCCACTTTTTCTTTTTGTTTCATCGATTGTCATGTGTTTTCTTTTTGCTTCATCGATTGTTGTGATTTTTCTTTTTGTTTCATCGATTGTCGTGTGTTTTGATTGGACAATTACAAAATCAGATTCATCCTCAGCCAAACTGTTATCGTCCGATGACAACATGGTATTATAATCATGTTCAGACATAACATCTTTGCCGTGTTCTAAAATATGCAAACTGTAAGATTTTTCATTTGTAAATTGTTCTCCACATGTCTTGCAGGTGATAAATGTCCTTATCCCCTCTCTGTCACTGTGACATGATGGGATTTTACACTTTTCTCCCGGCTTGACCCTCATTGGTACTCCACAACTATAACAAGCTATTTTACCATAGTTTTTTCTTTCCTGCTGAGAATTATGTCTCATCTCATGCTTTTTCAATTCTTCATTCCTGAAAAATGACTTGCCACATTCACGACATCGAAATTTTCTATGACCTAAATGTATAGCTGTGTGACGTTCAAGATTCCATCTTGATGAAAATATCCTTGAACAATAATCACACTGATAGCCATTTTTACCATAATCTTCATTCACTGGTTTAAGTTTATGATATCTATTTCTGTGTTCGTTGAATCTCTCCAACTTTTTGAAACTATGGTTACATTCGTCACAGTGATATTTAAACCTAAGCCTTTTCTTTTCTTGTCTGATATCAATATTCGTATTCTCATTAGGTGATACAATCCCATTTATATTTTCCTGTAAACTATTTTCAGCATTGTCGTTTATTTTAACCTCAGCCTTTTTGGTGTAATTTTCTGGTAAGGGATAAGATTCAAGTTCCGTCGCAGATAACTGTGTGCTATGGAATTCATGCATATGAATATTTCTTCTATGTTCTCTCCTGAAAAATGCCCCTGGACAAATCTGACACCTATATTTAGCTTTTCTGGTGATTTTTCTCTTTGGTTTATCATCTTGTATTGATGTCTGAATTTTCTTACTATCTTCACTTGCTATGCTATTTACTATAATAACCGGAGATGAACTTTGACCCGTCTCTTCAGCATCTCCTAACCAATTAGAAATGGGAAATTTGGTAGTGTCCAGTAATGTAATGGAATCTATTCCACTTAGAACTGCCCCAGTGTCATTAGCTGACAAGAAAGTTATATCTTGTGCCTCATCATTTGACTTCTTTGGGGTGCAGTTAGTTATGACATTTTCAGCTCCATACCAATAATCTGCAAAAAGAATTGTAAAAAGATTGCATAGTGAGTGAGTAATTGTTGTTTAACGACAATTCAGCAATTTTTCAGCTATATCATGGCGAGAAGAAATTAATTTTCAATGAGATGATGATGAGGTCCGCTTTGTACCAGACCAACATGCTGAGTTGGATTTTTAATAGTGCTAGTTCACTAAAACAACAGTCCGCGGGTAGACATCATTCTGATTCCGAGCCAACCCGTCTTTGTTCTTTCTCCTTAATGCTGCGTGCTTAGTGGAGAAGCAACAAATACCAATTTTATAGTCTTTGGTTTGACCCGCCCCGGGCTTGAACCCATGATCTACCGCACTCGAGGGGAGCACACTAACCATTACCGATGCAGTTAGAAAAAAAAGATTGTATATTAAATGTACATGTCAAACTATTATTTATTTTAATGCAAATAGTATATAACAAGTTTTTTCATTGGCTAGTGTTTGCCGTCAATATCCACAACTGACATGCTGTAATTATGGTTCTAGTGTGAATGAGTCACCATATTGAATTCTTGTAATTTTCTTTGAAATAATTTCTTGTTGGATTTTATTCGGAATTGAAGCATACATGTTGCGAAATAATGTTCCGTGTTTACGTTCTGTGCTGAAAGTTTTATAGGACGTTTTTGTGTCAAAGGCATGGACAATATTTCGCAGCATTATATTGTTTTCAATTTTTCGACCATTTCTTAAGACCAAATAGAGATATTTTGGTTTTTCATCAGAATAGAAATACAGGGTTCCCACACAACTCTCAACATAAAATTCCAGGCCTTTTCCAGGATTTTTTTCAATTTTCAAGGGTGATTTCAGAAAAAGCTTGGTGGTTTTCTTAACTAGAAAGGGCAAGATCCATCTCTGCAAAGCAGTGTCCTTTGCATTCAATGTAGCTATATATCGGAATCGAGCTTGACTTGTCAAAAAATCTTCACTGGTGAATGATTACTTTAATCTGCGATATAATGCTTTAAAATATCTTTATAGTTTTCATACAGATTTATCCAGGGAAATCAGTCTCTTTTCCAAGCAGGGCTAAAGTGCAATGTTGATAAAAAGGTACAACAGTTCAGAATGGTTAGAACTTGTTCTGGATAAAGATATACTGGTCTTTGGATATATACATGTACCACTTGGAGAGGGCCTGGGTGGTTCAATGAGTTATGTAGTTGGATTACCTAACTCATATAAGCCTATCACCAATATAGTGTGGGTTCGCTTTTTACAAAAAAAGGGTGCACTCGACTCACAGCCGCAAGTGATAAAGTTTACCAGTTGCTTGCTCATGGTCGGTGGTACTCTTCGGGTACTCCGGCTTCTTCCACCACTAAAACTGGTCGCCACAATATAGCTGAAATATTGCTGAAAGTGGCACTAAAACGACAAAAATCAAAAATCAATCATACATTGTACCACTCTGGACTGATTTTCACTCACAGTTTCAGAATAGTAATACAACTACCATACGATCACAACCATGACGGCCCCGCTATATATAGACAACATATAAAACAGCTTAAATAGAGCATAGAAAGATCATATTCATTCTTTTTTACCTCGACAGAATTTTCTAAAAGACTCTGTATAATGCGTCTGTTTTTCCAGGAAATCTTTTCCAAGCTTTGTGCCTTGATAACCAACAACATTATCATTAACCTTGGTGATTAAGACTGCAATCTCAATTCCTGATGATGCATATTTTTCCAACTAAAAATAAATAAAAGAATAAAAATATACTGTGTATTGGATTATTTTTGTGGATGTAAGTGAATGTTGTTTAATGCCAAGTGAGCAATCTTTCAGTTACTGGATTATCACGCTGAGAATATGTTAAATTTGAAAGATCTCCACTTTGTACTAGACCAACATGTTTAGTTGGATTTTCATAGTGCTAGCTCACAGAAACAACAACACGAAGGTAGACATGTCGGTCCACTCTGAATTTTTGAAGGAGGATAGCCTTGACAGATAAAACAAACTAGTATTTCCAATTCTAATGTCCATCTCAAATACAGCAACATGTTCAGATAGAACTGTTATAAAAATGTCAAATTAATTCAATACCAAATATCTTTTCAGGATGAAAATTGTAATTGATTTATAGATATCACCTTGCAGTACACAATTTGTGAGAAAGTTGTAACAATAAATATTCAGGGGATTTATAACTTAAAAATACAAATTGCATATAAATAGATGACCTTACGATGAACTCTACCTTGTGATGATCCTGAAATATTTCCAAAACTTACAGAAAACTTTTATTTAAGTTGTTGACTCATATAAATCACAAATTTCACAACTCAATTTCATACCAAAAAGAAAAAAACACGCCATATCTAGAAAATATTAATTTTCTTACCTGTCAATGTCATGTAAAATAAAAATGGCGGACATAAACAATGAAAAGGACGCTATGAACAATATTAGCATAAATACATGTAAGAAGATACCATAGGAATGAAATAATGACTTAATTTTATTTTTTAAACATATGATTATAGAATGAAATCACGTGAATCATTGAATATCATTTTCTGGTGGAAATAAAACAAAATTGGCATGTCGAGATGACGAGAATTATACCTTGTACACGCTCAAGACTACGTGCAAAAGCGTGACATAATATGTACATTTTTTGTACATCAATCATTTCAAATAAATAAATATGAACAAACATTTTTATAAACTTCTTTATTGAATAAAAATACAATAGTGAATAATGAATTTGCTTTCAATATTTAGCCACCATGAGCCTCTAAATTTCCACTTCCTGTCAAAATATAGACAAATATTCGATTATTACGATTCTTGCCAACTTTTTACCTGGATTTCCTCAACCATATACCCGATATATTCACCTATCCGATATGCAAATAAAGATGTTTTTTTTTAATAAATAACACAAGAAATGGTTTGGTGTTTTGCAAGCATATCCATTTATCCCTAATATTCTATTATACGATATTCGAATACGTGGAGTCTACTGTACAACAAATGACAATATTCAGTTATAAAGTAAGGGGTTAGGGTTATGGTGTTTAATGCCACTTTCAACAATATTTAAGCTATATCACGGTGGTCAGTTTTATTGGTGGAGGAAAAATCAGTGTACCTGGAGAAAATCACAGACCTGTCGCAAGTCACTGACAAACTTGATCACATGATGTTGTATTGAGTACACCTCGCCATGAACGAGGTTCAAACTCACAACATTAGTGGTGATAGGCACTGATTGCATAGATAGTTGTAAATCCAACTACCATATCATCAAGACCACGACGGCCCATATAAAGAATTATCAGACAGATTGATTATTTATGCTGTGAACAAGTTCTGTGAATCGTGTAGATAAAAGGTGAAACTGTGTGTTTTGACTGCAACAGAGAAAAGAGGAGGTAATAGATAGAATACATGTATAATAGGTTAAATAATTACCACTGGTTCCAAGTCTTCAACCAACTTGTATACTAGATCTGCTCTATCCATTGACAGTTACTGTTCTGTAAAAATAGAAGTCAAAATTATATACACACATTTCTCTACATGTACATAACATAACATCTTCTGTCAAACTGAAATATACCAGTAAATATCACAATGCTGATTTGAACAAACTATTGTACTATTCAAAATCTGGCTTATTACAGATATTTGTTCAACCCTTCATTGCTGCATTGGTTATAATTTTATCCCAAGGGAATTTGACAGTGCCAAGAAATTCAGCCTTTCATTTACAAGATGCCCAAATGCAGCTTTTATCGACAGAAGTAACAAATACCACTGAACTGCAGAGTAGGGGTGCTTCACACTTATTTTTGTGCATGAGTTAAGCTCATCATTAAAGACACTACATTTTTTACCTGGACTCAAATCAGAAATGTAGACATCTGTATCTGTGAAGGTACATTATATAATTATGTAATAAGTAACCCAATTCTGGTAGGTAAACAACGGAACATATTTAATTTTTGTGTTGTATTTTTTTGTTCATGTCTATGGATAAGGTGTTCAAAATACAAAAAATGTAGATCTAAAAGAGAAAATTTACAAATTTTTTTTTCAATTTTCATCTGTATTTTTTAGGAGGCATTGCAGGGATATACACTAACTTTTGAACCATGGTCGCCACCTGGTCTCCTAACTTTCATTTTCAAGGAGCCCAACAAATAATTTAGGCGCCCAGCTTTTTTTCAGGTAGATTACAGATATGGTAAATCAGATATTTTAACAATATCTCCATTTTGACAAGTCAATTTTGACTTGTTTTTTTGGATTCTGTTGTTTTTTTTAATAATTCCTTTAACTTGTTCCTTCGGTATTCTGTTGCGGATATATGTTATATGTGTTTTAAAGTTAATCACCAATTTTAATCTATACTGTATTTATGAATATGATTAAAACAAAATCTGAAAGAATTAGAAATATGACT
>MJUT01006728.1:202009-237624 GCA_002080005.1 Gigantidas platifrons | reverse complement strand
TTCGGAAAAGTATCTTTTACCATTTTCATATAAAACCCTGTAGAACGATGCCATCCGAGACCGTTTATTTTCGCACTAAAATGGAAACAAAAAAATTTTAAATTCTGGAGTTATCTCCCAATGATGTATCGTCGCTACTATAATGGTATAAAGGAGTGTGTTGTGTTAAAATTTTGTTTTTTTTCTTGTTTCTGTCAAATCAGTGTTTTGGTATCTTTCACGTGAAGGTCACAAAATAAATCATAAAGGTTTTTGCTAAGCCAATAAAATTGCATCACTCATATTTCGTTGATAAATGCGTATATTTCTGTAAATAGTCAGAACGGTTCCACTGGGCATATCACCGGTGGCCATTTTATCCATAATGTACGTCACGTACAGGTTTTAAATCATGATCATTTTACCGATATCCTAAGCGCTTTGGCTATCTTAGAGTTAGAATAGAGGGCCGGTGTGTTCATTTTATTTTATTGTATTTATTAGTAATAGTAATAAAAGATAACGACCCGGCGGCAAAAAATTGACTTGGGGAAACCGACAATCATTTCTCAGGGATAATTCTACTGACACCGCTGATTTCGATATACCATAACCAAAATATGTAAAATAAAAATCGGAAACCAGTCGCAATTTTGGTACGTCTAAAAACCGGTGCGGGAATTAATAATTCTTGACATCGCTCCCAAAATTTTCAGTCGTCACCTGGGCGAGAAGTAATCGAGTTTTCACTCGCCCAATACAATTGTAAGTCGCCTTGGGCGACTGTTAGTGTAGATCCCTGCATTCGCCTTTCATGTTTCCCTCTTAATTGTCATTATCATCAAATAAGATTCGCCCTTAAACAGGTTATGCCTGTCTCATATTAAACAAAAAATTGACAGTCAAGTGTTTGTTTATGTTATACTCGTGTCTGTGCGGTTATTAGACAAACCAATTTGTGTATCTAACGAGGAGTGCACCTCACATTAATTTCACTACGTAATGCATTACTTTTCACGTAATTTGCAAATCTAAGCCGTCCTTAGCATCTTTATAATGTTCATCTTCACAGTTCTTTTACTTAATTCAAGTTTGTTTACGAAATAATCTGGAGATTAATGCGGACTCTTCCAACTCCGTTGGAAAAACTCAATAGAACCTGTTTAGAGATCCCGACCTCAGTTTAATCAAAATATCCGCATTTCAGTTTTGTTTTTATCTGATTTTATAAATTTCCATTAAATATACTGATCAGTAAATTGGCAAAAAATATTAAATTCATCATAGGTCATAAACTCCAAAAGGTTTCATAAACAAGTAAAAATATATTTGGAAAAAAGTCGAAAACACTGACGGGGAGATAACTCTGTTATAGCAGCAGAACAAACTAAAATGTGACATGTATAAGTTTTCACGAATCACATCTAACAGATTAGTCATCACATTTAATCACATTGTGGGAAGAAGAATGACCACAAACAACGAATGCTCAGCTGGAATCATAGGTTACAATGATAGAAAACTCTATTTAAGCCGCACAATCAACCTTTTAAATTGCGTCCTAGATAATGACATTTTCATATTCAGTATACATGCAATTTTCCTGAACATTTTAGGTCTTTTTAACACCCACAAGGAGCATTCAATTGCCCAAAGTTTTTTTTTATCAAATATTTCTTTAGAATATCTGTCTGTAATTTTCCTTCAAAATAAAAAGGAATAAAAAAAAAATAATAAAAGTCCTTGGTCATAAAATATATTAGGAACTAAGAATTCTCTACTATAAATGTTCATATTAACTTAGAATAATACTTTGAAATGAGGAATATTGAAGGAGAGCTGGGATCATTGGAGAAAACTACAGGCCGGGTTGAGCTAGTGTATGTAATTTCAGAAAACTTTATCACTGTAATTGGGCATTAGGTCAAATCGGCGCCTATATCTATATAGTCAAATTGGCCAAATGTTAGGGGAAGAAATGACTAACCGAGGAACCCATTTGACTAGGCACCGAAATGGCCATGTGCCAAAGTGACTAGAATTCCTTTAATTGTATGTAGAATGGTAATTGTGCGCTACCATTCACACTTCGCTGCAATCTTAAGAAAAGTTTTAAGATACCAAAGGAGTACTAATCAGAAGCTTTAGTTGGAAAAACAGGCAAAAGAAATCCACTGGAACAAAATACTCTAAAGAGAGTTTTAAAGATATGGCTTAAATTTAGTATTGAAGATTGATTACCCTAATATAACCATTAGACTGCCCAACCCCTAGATTAATTATGTAATAAAATTTCCACACAAAATGGAAATATGACTGCTTTGTTCCATTAACTTCTACTTTTGACCTTAGTTGGGTGGTCGAGAATGGAGAGAGCAGCATCCTTGGTGTGCCTCAAGTGTGGTAGATCGTGGGTTCTAGCCCCGGTCGGGTCAAACCAAAGACTATAAAATTGGTATTTGTTGCTTCTCCGCTATGCATGCAGTATTAAGGAGAAAGAGCAATGAACTTGTTGCTCAGAATCAATATAATGTGTCACATTTGGGTGACATGTCTATCAGTGGACTGTTGATTCAGTGAGCTAACACTAAAAAAAACAAACTAAGCGTGTTGGTCTAGTACAAAGCGGGCCTCGTCATCATCTCATTGAAAATTAACTTGTTCTTGCCATAATACATGTATAGTTGATAAATTGCTGAGTTGGTGTGAAGCAAGAATCACTCACTCGCTCTTCACTCACTCGAGTACATAGAACAACATTATGTGATCAAGTTTGTCAGTGACTTGCGACAGTTCGGTGGTTTTTTCGAGGTCCTTCAGTTTCATCCACCAATAAAACTGACTGCCACGATATAACTGAAATATTGTTGAAAGTGGCATTAAACACCATCAAACAATACTTCTATAGAGTTTTAATCTCACATTTTTCAGGGGCAATAAACAAAGCAATGATTATTTGGGCCCACTAATGGTATTTTTTTTTCTTCTTTTTTTTTCCAGTCATTGGAGATGAAATACTGAAAGGTCAAACAGAGGACACCAATTCCCATTTTATTTGCAAACATTTGTTTTCACTTGGTGTAAAAGTTAAAAAGGTAAAGATATTTTTATTGATAGTAAATACTGACCAATGCAAAAGTTTTGATCCACCTTTAGCAAAATGTTAAATCCTGTGTGCAAAGATTATTTTCTGAGAAACTATGCTACATTTTGTATTTGATTTTGCTAGAGTACATGTACACATCATTGTGGATTCTGCATAATAGGATAACATCTATTAAGGGTTTGGATTATGGTGTTTAACGCTACTCTCAACAGTATTTCAGTTATATCGTGGTGGTCAGTTTTATTGGTGGAGGAAACCAGAGTACCAGGGGAAAACCACCTACCTGCCACAAGTCACTGACAAACTTTATCACATAATGTTGTATCGAGTACACCTCGTCTGAGTGGGATTCAAATTCACAACGTTAGTGGTGATATGCACTGATTGCATAGGTAGCTGTAAATCCAACTACCATACAATCACGACCACATCTATGAATAAAACATCAGAATTTATTAATGAAATATATCCATAGGAATATAAATAAATATATCAGACATTTTTAATCATGTTTATTGGTTTTCATGTATGTAAGTTCAAAGTTGAAATCATACCTACAAATAAAACATTTATTTTCTAAGCATTGTTTTTGCTGCACTTTAAACAGGATATCCCCTTTATAAAGCAGTATTCCCCTTTTATTAGGAAGTATTCACCAGTTAGGGGTCACACTAATATACAAGTGACAAATTGTGTAACTATAGCAGCATATATTACATATAAAATTGAAGATATCTGATGAAATGTCACATTTAACAAGTTCAATCACTGTGGAGTTTACATATTTAAGTGATACATTGTATTGACGAACCTATATGTTATAAAGTACACTTTTCAAATGTTTTCATATATCCCTGGAGATGACCATTGATGATATTTCCAGAGAATTCTGATTTTTATTGACAGAGACCTCTTATCTGTTTTCATGTATCTGTAGTAGTAGATGACTAGAATGTTCTTGCCAAAGAAATCTGATTTAGTGTTGCAAAATAATGTCTTCTTTCAGTTTTTAGGTAACTATGATAGGAGATGAATTGGATGTTATTTCTAGAGATGTCTGAATTTTATTGACAGAGTTTTCAGATATCTATGATAGGAAAAGACTCAAGAAATTTATGATTTTTATTTTCAGTAATGGAAGATTACTTGGATGTTATTTCCAAGAAAATTTGTTTTTTTATTTTGATGCATATCAGAATTTCAGACATCTTTGATAGGAGATGACTTGGATGTTATAGCCAGAGAAACAGGGCTTTTAATATTTTTTAAGTGTACCAGTACTTCACTATATACAGGCGGTACTTTGTATTAAAAGTTGAACGTTTTCATGAATATCTTATATACCATACTCTTTAAATCAGGAGGTACCAAATACCATTTTAAACAGGTAAAAGTACCTGGTACCACCCCTTATTGAAAGTCCTGGAGAAGCTTGTTTATATTTTAGCAATATAATGTCTCCTTTTCATTTTTAGATATCTGTAATAGGAGATTACTAGGATGTTATTGCTAAGGAAATTTGATTTGACCTTTGCAAAGGAATGTCTCCTGTCTGTGTTAGATATCTGTGTTATGAGATGATTCCAGAGACGTCTCATTTTTGTAATGTCTCCTCTCTGTGTTAGATATCTGTGTTATGAGATGATTCCAGAGACGTCTCATTTTTGTAATGTCCCCTTTCTGTTGTCAGATATCAATAATTGGAGATGGTTAGAATGTTATTTCCAATGATATCTGATTAAATGTTGACAAAAATTCCTTTCTGTTGTCAGATATCAATAATTGGAGATGGTTAGAATGTTATTTCCAATGATATCTGATTAAATGTTGACAAAAATTCCTTTCTGTTTTCAGATATCTGTGATAGGAGATGACTTGGATGTAATTTCTAGAGAAGTCTCGTTGTTTTCTAAATTATTTACACATGTCATAACAACAGGTGGCATAGGACCAACACATGATGACAAAACATTTGAAGGTAACTTTGATGTTCCTAAGAACTACCTATATGGGCTATGCTGACCTCTTATCTCTTATCAATATGGAAC
Organism: Gigantidas platifrons; assembly: GCA_002080005.1. Classification (NCBI taxonomy): domain Eukaryota; kingdom Metazoa; phylum Mollusca; class Bivalvia; order Mytilida; family Modiolidae; genus Gigantidas; species Gigantidas platifrons. Next base: position 232,491 of record MJUT01006728.1, on the reverse strand, counting down.
CAATCCACTAATAATTTTATATGTGGGCCGTCATGGTTGTGATCGTATGGTAGTTGGATTTACAACTACCTGTGCAATCAGTGCATATCACCACTGGAGTTGTGAGTTTGAATCCCGCTCAATTCGAGATGTATTCGATACAACATTATGTGATAAAGTATGTCAGTAACATGTGACAGGTCAGTTATTTTCTCCGGGTACACCTGTTTCCTCCACTAATAAAACTGACCGTCATGATAAAACTGAAAGTGGCATTAAACACCATAACTCTAACCCTAACCCTACCCCCTTTATAATTTTATTTTACAAAAACATGGTAGTTGTTTAAAGGTGGGATTGCACAGCACAACCTCCCATCCAATTTTGAAACTATTCAGCAACATCTACCCAAGGTAAATCATTTAGAGAAGTGTTTACAGTACACAATTTTATGCCCAACCTTTTTTTTACAGTTTTCATATGTTTTATACTTTGAATGACATATCATTTATATTTTTACATGGCATGCCTTAATTCATTTTTTCAGATGAAAAAAGGGATGAACCTATTATGAAACAACATAACACTACAAATGATATTCCAATTTTCTGTTAACACGACATGACGTCTGAAAAGTGACATCATGAGTAAAAATCGGAAGGATAATCGTACCTTATTTTAGCCATATTATATATAACATACATTACAACTTAAACATACATCAATTCCTTCTTTAAAAATCTATCAATGGGATTCAAAAACAAGTTGTAATAACTTATGTCAATTCGTTTCCCATACACACATCTTAAATACATGTACAGAGGAACCTGTCTAATCTGACCGACCAAGTAACCATATAAATGTGTCAGATTGTACAGGATATTGGAATCCTCAGGTTTTATTTTAGTTAACAGAAAAACTTTGGCACCATAAATTTTTGTCGGATGTCACAGGATGTCAGAAAACTTGGGTGTCGGATTGCACAAGTTCCACTGTATAACTTTTTTTTTTTTTTTTGTATTTCGATTCCAAACAGATATAATGTTGTCTATTGTAGGGGTAGCTAAAGCATTTGATGATGTATTAGAACCAAATCCAGTGTTAGTAGAATTATGTAAAGAGTACTTTGGACCTGCAGCTCTCAATTCATCTAAAATGAAGTTGGCATTGGTATGTTGTAAATACATAGAGACATTGTACTGATTACATAGAATCTTATTCTCTAAGGCATAGAGAATATAACTGGTTCCATATCACTATATTCTGATAGCTTCTGCCACATGTACGAAAATAGGGGCAGTCATGGTGGTGCCATATGTACGAAAATAGGGGCAGTCATGGTGGTGATCATATGGTAGTAAGATTTACAACTACCTGTGCAATCAATGCCTATCAACACTATAGTTGTGAGTTTGATTCTTGCACACGGTGAGGTTTATTTGATACAACATTATGTGATAAGATTTGTCAGTGACTTGCAAAAGGTCGGTGGTTTTCTCAGGGTACTTCGCTTTCTCCATCAATAAACTGACTGCCGTGATATAACTGCAATATTGTTGAAAGTGGCATTAAGCACCATAACCCCTAACCCCTGTAGGAAAATAGGTTCCTCCACTTTATTGTTGGACTACATATTTATGTCATTTGCAAGACTACTGTATGTAGGGGTGGCTTGTCCACCATGAAAAGTATGTCTCATGGCGTCAACCAATGATGTGGCAGAGATGAGAGTGATTGATGGAGGATACCCAGAATCCTTTGCATGGAGAATGAGAACATTATACTAATGAAATAATAGAAATGCAGTGAAATCTCTGTAAACCGAACCTCTTTGAAACCAACTTTTGTGTTTGAAATAAACAGGTGTCCGGTTTATACAGGTTGAAGTAAGATATTTTTTCTACATTAGGACTTTATTTAAGTTAATTTTATACAGGTTTTCGGTTTATCCAGAATTTGGTTTAGACAGGTTTCACTGTACTGGCACTTTGAAATAAAAGTGATTCCCAAATGCTTAATAAATGTATTATTTTTTACAATGAAACAGCATAGACAGTGTGACACATGGAAAGATTAAATTTGAAATATTATTATGTACAACACAGAAAGTCTTGAACGGAAAGAGATGTTTTGTTCAACTATAATGCTAAAAGAATATCAAAATGGGGAGATAACTCTTGAAAAAGTTAATTTTCTTCAATGCACATATAATAGTTTCTAAAAATACATATAACAACCAAAATGTTATGATATATAAAATAATGGCAGATTTGAAGGTTGATACGGACATTGTCTCTAGTATAGCAGCAAGACCGACAGTGATGTATGTCGAGATCTTCAAAACTGGCGTAATTGTTTTTATCAGTGACATCAAAATGTGTTTGACATTACACTGACCGATAATTTTCAATATCAGAGTCAGGTCTTGTGCATGCGAGTTACGAACTGACCTAATTTTTTTTGTGGATCAAGGTCAGTTCAGTGATCCAGACTTTAACAGCGGCACACATCAAAGGGAAAATTTCCAAATATAGAAAGCAGAATCAGTGTTGTAATTTTTATTTATTTCAACAAATTCCGTTTTGTTACAGTAATATATTTTTAAAATATTTTTGTAGGTTCCTAAAACAGCAAAAACAGTATTTGGAGTGCACCCTGAAACAGGCAAAAAGAACAAGTTCCCGATAGTTACTGTCAAAAATGTTTATCTTTTCCCTGGAGTTCCATTATTGTTAGAAAGATCATTTATAACATTAGAGGTAAGTCAGTGTTAGTAAAACTTTCTGTTATGATTGATTGATTGGTGTTTAATGCCAACATTAGCAGTATTTCTTTCTGTTACGTATGGACTGGTAAGTTTGTGTGAGATAAACATAATAGCTTATTTACTATTTTATTTAATGTTGTTGGCTCTTTCTGTTACGTACGGACTGGTAAGTTTGTGTGGGATAAACATAATAGCTTATTTACTATTTTATTTAATGTTGTTGGCATAACAGAGCTTTACGGACCACAGTCGATCCCTCATGTTGCCCACCGCATCCTATTTATCACTCATCTAGACCAAAGATCCATTTGCGATAATTTCATAACATTTTGTCAGTTGTTGTCAGTGCCCTTTTCATCTTGATTTGTATACCGATATTTCATTTTGTTTTTTAATTCAGTATGGCTGATAGGCCAGTTTTGCTTTCTGATACATGTAGCTGAAATTTCAGATTTGAGAAACACATAAGTATGTGATGGAAATGTTGCATGGCAGGAATTTTCCTTACATGACCCTGTACAAAGTTTGTTTTATTTCTTGATCAAAAATCCAAGATGGTTGCCATCTCTGGAAACAAATTTTAGCATAAGACCCCAGGAAAATATTTGAATTCTTCTTCTCTCAAACTACTGTAACATTTGAAAGTAAACTTGGTTTGATTGCTAATTGTAGTCCTCTACAAATGTATGATTTTTTTTAGTCCCCGACCGGCGAAAGCCGAAGGGGACTATAGTTTTAGGTTCTGTCTGTCCGTCCGTCACATTAAAATTTTAAGTTGTCCGGACTTTTTTTTTACTTCCTTTGATATATTGACTTGATATTTGGTATGTAGCTATATCTAAATGAGTTACAGTTTAAGTTGGAATTTCGTTCCGGTCGAATGATTTTTGGCTGAGTTATGGCCCTTGACCTTGTATTTTTTTTCTTCAAATTTTAAGTTGTCCGGACTTCTTTTTTTACGTCCTTTGAGATATTGACTTGATATTTGGCATGTGGCTATACCTAGATGAGTTACGGTTTAAGTTCGAATTTCGTTCTGGTCGAATGAATTTTGGCTGAGTTATGGCCCTTGAACTTGTATTTTTTGTTCTCTATTTTAAGTTGTCTGGACTTTTTTTACATCCTTCGAGATATTGACTTGATATTTGGTATATAGCTGTTTCTAGACGAGTTGCAATGCTTGCTTTGCTCAATTGTGTGCCTCCTGCTGAACATTGCTCCAAGCATTGATTGTGGATACCTTCTCAGTGTTTCTAGTCTAGTGATGTAAGGTATACCTCCAACATTTAACTCTACCACTGATGGCAGTCATAAAAATATGTAAAAAATGTAGAAATATAATACATGTAATATATTATTTGCTTAGTAATTGGTTTCCTCAACTGCTATCTGTCTGTCATTCCACATCAATTACTAGTCAAGACTGTTTTTGGAAGTGATTTGAGATGTTATTGAGTTGATATTTGCTGATTTATAGCTATATCTAGTTAAGTTCAGATAAAATTCAAAGTTCTGTCTTTTTGAATTATTTTTGCCTGTAAAAGTTAAGATAAAATTCAAATTTCTCTCTTTGAATTATTTTTGCCAGAGTTTTGGCCCTTGAATTTGTAATTTAAAATCTAGTCACTGCAAGGTAATACTTCTAATATTTTAGGTCCTCTGATTTTTGCGGCCGGTAGGGGACAATGTATTGCTATGTGCAATACTCTCAGAATTCTTGTTTATTGTTGATTGATGTAATGATATAATCTAATTGAGTAATTAAAGCTGCCACCTGTATAACTAATTATGTTGGAATGCTTGTGGACAAATTTCTAATCTGTTGTTAAATATAAATATCAGCTGACTATGTTACTTAATGAAAGTTTCTCTGATACTCAATAAAAGTCACTTAGCCTGTAGGCACATATTTCTTTTTCAATACACCAAGCAATGTTTCAAATGGAAATCCAAGATGGCCACCACTGCAGGACATAGTTTACCATAGACCCCTATGGGAAGATGAATAAAATATTTTTTATAAAAGAAAATAGGTATTTGATTGAACTGTAAAGGAAGAATCATTTCAAAGTTTTCAATTTTTTGTGTGAATCGAAAATCCAAGATGGCCACCACCACAGGACATTGCTCTTGAAGGAAGGACCCTATAAGAAAATGAATTAAATATGAAAAAAAAATAGGCATTTGATTGAACTGTACAGGAATAATCATTTCAAAGTTTTCAATCTTTTGTGTGAATCGAAAATCCAAGATGGCCACCACCACAGGACATTGTTCTTAAATGAAGGACCCTGTAGGAATATGAATAAAATGCTTTTCCTTAGAAACTTCAAACTAGATCATGATTGAATCCAAACTGTTCATGATAAACCAATGAGTGATAAAAACTGGGGTGAGCCTCTAGTTAGTAACTATGGTCATTAATTGACACTGTTGTTCATTAATTAATACTGCAACCACAGTGTAATTTGTGTGATCGATTGTGGCTTTGAGCCCTGGTCAGGTAAAACTATAAAATTTGTTTTTGCTGCCCCTTTGCTGAGTCTACAGCATTAGGGAGTACCAGGAAAGACTGGTTGGCTTAGAATCAGGATAATGATAATGTCTCCAAATATCTACCCATGAACTGTTGTTTCAGTGGGCTAGCATAATTGAAAAATTGCTCACTTTGCATGAAAAAACAATTGCTTGGTCACTCACTCATCATTATATATATATAGAAATTCACTAAAGGAATCATCTCATAACTATTGATATACATTTGTTTGATGGTCTTTAATGCCACTTTCAACAAGAGAAAACCACCGACCTGCCGCAAGTAACTGACAAACTTTATCACATAATGTTGTACACCTTGCCCTGATCGAGATTCAAACTGATTGCATTGGTAGTTGTACATCCAACTACCATAAGATCACAGCCACGATGGTCCTTACTATTGATATACATGGTAGTTAGAAATGTTCATATAAATGCAAAAAATACATATGTAGTTTCATACTGTAATGTTGTATGTTGAATTGAATTTTCCCAGCATTTGTTGTCGTGCACAAAAAATAACAAGCAATATGTTTTTGGATGGGTATAACTAGGAGAAACAAATCTAAAGTTTTATGTATTTCATTCAATTTTTGCTTTGTTTTGTAGCATTTGTTCAAAAACCCATCCAAAGATTTTTATACAAGAGAGATTTATGTCAACAAAGATGAAGTAATTATAGCCGACATATTAAATGTTGTAGACAGTAAATATAATAGGACAGTAAATCTGGGATCATATCCTGACTTCCAGAATAGGTAAACAACAATAAATAAATTAATTTTATTTTAGAGTCACATGTCATTAAATACGTGTTTTGATTGGTTTAAAACGTTGAGGTTATTTTCGTATGTACTGAATCTGAAAATAGATGTCGTTCCCAAGGTGTTGCGTGCCGTTGTCATCAGGCGATTTTCTTTAAATGATGCACCTTTGGGGTTATTTAAATTTATTTCCGATTATTTGCCTTATTTTGAAAAAATAAATATATTTTTCAATATCATAACAAAAAAAGTTTGAATTAATTTATAAGGATTGATCAAAATTATTTGTTTGGGTTCATTATTCGAAATGACCTCAATCAGGTTGTACACACCCTTGCGTAACCCGCTATGCATGTTACACGGTGTGTACAACCTGATTGAGGTTATTTCTTCATGGACCATACAAAAATTGCGATCAATCCTTAAATACACATTATTGGACTTTTTATGATCTCATAAGCCACTGAATGGAACCTAAAAAAAGTTTTATATTGTTTGTTGTTTGTTTGGTGGTCTTTAACACCACTTTCAACAATATTTCAGTTATATCGTGGCAGTCAGTTTTATTGGTGGAGGAAAATGAGTACTCGAAGAAAATCACCGACCTGCCGTAAGTCACTGACAAACTTTATCACATAATGTTGTATCGAGTACACCTCGCCTGAATGGGGTTCGAACTCAAAACTTTAGTGTTGATAGGCACTGATGGACTTTTTATGATCTCATAAGCCACTGAAAATGTTTTTAATAGATATTAGTAGTGATTCTTAATGTTATTTAAATTTGGCATTTCAAGGTTTGAATTAATGAAATTTGACATCAATTTTGCTGATTAAGTTGATTAAGTATTTAATATACTGGTATCCCAAATTTAAGAATAGTAAGAAGTATTTTAATCAGAGCTGAATTTCTTTGAAACAATAAGTACATAGAGGTCTTATACATACTGTAAATTCAGAAATTATTGTGTGTATTTATTATTGCGATTCCTCAACCGCTGGCAAAAATGTGAGGTTTAATTATTGCGACGCGCCAAGATAGAGAAGAAAAAAAATTGATGTAAATTTTTATCTCAACGTGCATTTTCGTTTTTGTATGTCGTTAATCCCCTTGTAAGCCACGTTTCATGTTTACCTTTAATTAAAGTGAATACACATATCCCTTTGTACACACATTTTTCATGTGATTGAGAATCTAGAAAGCTTTCCACATGTTGGAAATGTATTATCGATCAAAGCGTGCGTGTAGGGATCTAGAAACTTTTGTAACAGGTGAACTTTAGTCACGTGCCGCATCGACAGTAATTGAACATCCGAAGGCTTGGGGCTTGGCTTGGGTGATATAAAGGTTAATGAAATTTCAAAGAAAGATCAATTGAAGTGTACAAAATAAATAAGTAAACAAAAATGGCAGTTTAAAAGAATTATGGCTTGTATGAATCTTTTATCGGAACAAGCTCAGTTTAATAAACAAATGTTAGTCGGCTTTTTTTCAAAGTGATATTTTAAAATAAAATATTGCTCAATTAACTATACGGTAATTAGAAATAAAAAAATGCCATAATAGATGAATTTTTGGGGGAGCAATCATTAACGTTTCAACATGTCTATGTGGAAGTTTGTCACTAAGAAACGTGCTCCAGATGACATTGTCTTATGTCTACCAGACCCTGCAAAAGCTACAAGCAACGAAGCTGCTGATAAAATGAAAGCTGCTAATACTGCGATCGTCAACGCCCTTGCCACCGACAAAACGACCATGACCACCAAACGTGGGGTTAAAAGAAAAGCCATCAATAACCACTACACACCTGAGGTCCGTGCCAAAATAAAATAAAATAAAAATCGGACATTTATTAACACAGTTTTAAAATAATTAGATCGATGAGAAACTAAAATATTTTTGATCTACCCTTACGACGAAAAAACATCGAATGAAACTGACAAGTCATTATTTTGAAAAACATTGAAACACAGATGTTTAAATACACACTTTATTTGTGTCCCTAGACATATNTACACAGGAAATTGTAATCAAAACAATCAATAAACATGTACACGCTTCACCGCTTCCTATGTGTCAGTAATCTATTACATGCACCTGTCGATCTTACCTGTGTAAGGAAAGGGAGATAAATCAAACAGAAACTGGTCAAGAGAATGAACATTAATTAAAAAATGCGAGGTTTAATTATTGCGATCGCTGACCAGTCGCATTTTTCGCATTTAATAATAAAAACATCGCATTAATTTCTGAATTTACAGTACATACGACATGCAAATACAGTAGATATAGTTGGAACTCAGTGCATATGACATTTATGTGTGAGAGTGAGTGAGAGATTGTAGTTTAAGGTGAAATAATTACATTACTTCTGTTTTTCATTGAAATGTTACAATATGATTGGTTATGAAGTGGTCACATGATTATAAAAGAGATGTTTTAGATCCCAATAAAACTCAAACCCGAACTTGCACGTGCCTCCATGATGACGTCAGATGTAAACAATCAATGGCTAGCGCGCTTCATACAAAATGTGCTTCGGTCCACGCTTTTACACGCCAATAAAACTACAAAAAAATGCATTCAATTCTTAAATGAGCAATTTTTGAATTATATCATGCCGAGAGCAAATTGCATTTGATAAGATGAAAATGATGTTCGCTTTGTACTACACCAACTGGCTCAGTTGAATTTTTATAGTGCTAGCTAATGTCACTTCATTTAGACACATGATTCTGATTCCGATCCAACCAGTATGTGCTCTTTCTCCTTAATGCTACATGCTTAGTGGAGAAACAGCAATTACCAAATTTTTAGTCTTCGGTTTGACACGACCAGGGCTCAAACCCATAATCTACCACACTCAGGGTGAACATGATGACCATTACACCATCAATGTGATTCAGTGCATATGTAAAAAAGACATCGATCAATATACTGTTTCAAAGTTAAGCCATGTGAAAGTCACATAAATGTCAAAAACACTTTTAGTTTAAAGCACTAAATTGATATTTGGGTCATAATATTGTTTCTGAAGAATATTTGTGACATATCATTTACGCAAAATTTGGGGCTCTAGCTGTTGAAGTGTATTTTATAGGTCATTGTGATCTTATTGTGATCTAATTCTGTTTGACATACTAATGTATGGTAGTAGATATATATATATATATTTTATATTTTCAGCTATTACAAAGTAAAGTTAGCCCTTGAATCTGAGAGTAAGGCAGATTTAGATGAGGCTTGTCAAACTTTGATTGAAAGTCTTCCTAAAGGTAAAAAATATTCTTATATTTTTTGAATTTGGAAATGTAATGCACTTTATCAGTCCTTTCAATAAAGGGGGGGGGGAGAGTACCAGGTACCTTTACCTGCCTAAAATGGTCTTTGATACCTCTTGAGTGTTGTATAAGATATTCATGAAAATTGTTTAAATTATAATAAAAAGTACTGCCTGTAGTTAAGTGCTGGTAGACTTAAAAAATATTGAAAGCCCAGCATTATTTGTGAAATTTGGAGTGTTTGAATCTCAAAGAATGTGCAATGCAAAAAAATGTGTTTACAGTATACACTTATTGACTGGGTATGAGGGTAAAAGCACTTTTATTGTCTCCAAGGTACCAACTATTGTCTGAGGCAAAGTGCTATTACCCGAATATCAAGTCTATAAGTGTTTTATTATACTGAACAACCTTTTTATTCAAAATTCCAAATCTGGTAGATTTCTAGTCTACTTGATTAGTGCTTTTTAAAACTAATACATTTTCATGTGTGTGTATTTGAAGAAGAAATTAATAAAAAAAAAAAAAAAAATTATTTAGTTTGTTCTTTTTTGTATGGATTTTGACATTTGTCCTCTATTAGAAGGTGATAGGATCATTCCATTATATACGTCATTTCATTTAAATCAATGAGATGAATGATTTAGAAAAGTCTGGGAAATATGATTGCTGAAATTACCACAGAGGAGAATAGTTCTAAAATTTTTGACCGGCATCACCAGGGGAATAATCATGCAGTTGATTTTAGAATGTAATAGCAAAACTACTGTCATGTTTTTATAAAGGAAAAAAGATACTGAAGTATAATAATAACCTTTATCAAAAACTGACATCACTGATTCAATCAAAGTTTTTCCTTGTTTGTTTTCAAACACTGCTGTCAAGATAAGACTTTGCTAAAAATTCAGGGAATTCCTTTAAAAACCAATGTTGTTATTTATTGCCAGATGCACTATCAAAATAATACTGACTCAAGAAAATCATGGTTTGAAAATATTCCTTTACTTGACATGGCCACCATTTTTTCCTCGTTTATTTGGACAAAAAAAAACATGTGAGGTAACTTCACTTTGCATCATAAATTTCAATCTTGTTTACTCACAAGCCACCACACCAAATGAAACTAATTGACCACACACGAATAGATCAATCTTAATCATTGACTTTGTATAATTTGTGTTTATTGTATATAAAATATAAAAAAAACCTCAATGAATATCAAATTTGTTTTTATTGTGTATCCATGATAATGTAATATTTGTGTGCAAGTTCATATGCAAGTGTGTGTTCAACAAATGTATAATGTCTGCAACCATTATTTAAATGTAAATTGTGCTCAAATTTAAATGAACAATCTTTGAATATGTGTAAATCAAATGCAATATCAACTGCATAAACTCAAATGCAATACATGTGCAGAGGCGTAGCAAGGGAATATATATTGGTACTGCCATCTAGCGAATGTGCACCGAAGGTTCGCTATTGCTAAGGGGGTCCGAAAAAATGAAGCAAATCTGTGCATTCTAGAGGCTTTGGACACCATATCACGTAGTATAAATTATGCTATATTATGTGCGTATTTTTTGCAACATGGAGGTACACCATGATATTACCTAGCTATTGAATTGCCATCACAACACTGATGATATCTTAGTCTTTACTGCTGTTTTCATATTCATTTGGTATACACATATTTGTCTGATAGACATTCGTTTGCATTGTATATCTATTTTAATAGAAACTTGCTTTAATTATAGATACGGTTTTACCGTACCTGAGAAATTATTGGTACTGCCAAAGCAGTACCAACTGTAGCGGTTGCTACGCCCATGATGTGTATAAACAACAAAATCTAAATTTGGTTTGGCTGCTTTTTTGTCATAGTAATTTAACATTAAATGTATAAACAAAATAAATATGTCAACAATCACAACGTGTTGACAAATAGAACTGAAAGGGAAATCCAGACAGTTATCACCTAACGGCTGCTGGGTAATCCATACCAGCAATTTTAAATGACGATACATTCAACCATTCCTCCTTCACGACAGGCAGTTGGGCAATCTATAGCAGCATTCAGTTCAAATTGTAATTCACTTTAGTATTTAAAAATCCTCAATATTGAAATATAACTCAGCACATCACATCACTTTCAGTTATTTGACGACACTGGAAACACATTTCCTTCGCTATGACCAATGCATTGTAGAATCTCGATAAAACCATCTCCTGAAAGTATAAATGAAAAAAAGCAGAAATTTGTTCTAATTAGGACAGTGATGGGATTGGGTGGGTTTTTAAAGTTTCCTCCTTGATAATCAACTAGCAACTGAGGAATATGACCGATTTTATTTGCCTTTTAAGTGAAACATTGCACAAGCAATTCATGCATAAATGTAGTCAAGTAGGCCTATATGAAAAGGCTTACTGTAAAATTTAGGTTTGGTTTGACCAGCATTCACAAAAGTACAATTAGGCATTCTATAAAATATTGGCATGTACATTATGTTTATTTTCATACAAAAAATGAATTTTAATATTTACAGTATTAAAATAAAATAGTTTGTATGATTGATTTGGTTCATTTCTCATTAGCCACACATTATAGTTCAGCCATTTCTTGTCAATAAAATAAAACCACATTCATCAATTTGGTGCCAGCCAGTCATTTGCCACAATATTAAATTCATCTACATTTTAAGATTTTGTGATTTTGTTCATATCTGTGTAACTGTTATATTATAGACTTAAGTTTACATTTACATGCCAGGGGAGATAATTCAGTAATATCTCTGTTCATTGAGATTTATGGTACTGAATGATGGATTTGATTTTGATTTTTTTGGTGTTTAACACCACTTTCAGCAATATTTCAGCTATATCATGGTGACTAGTTTTTAGTGGTGGAAGAAGCTGGAGTACCCGAAGAGAACCCCAGACCATGGGCAAGCAACTGGTAAACTTTATCACTTGCGGCTGCGAGTCGAGTGCACCCTTTTTTGTAATTTACAAAGCCGGATGTGAACCCACGCCGTATTGGTGATAGGCTTGTATGAGTTGTTAGGCAATCCAACTACCTAACTCATTGAGCCACCCGGGCCCTCCTGAATGATGGAATTATAACGTACCAAAGTATATTTGTGTTGGACCCTTTTTACATATTTAAGAATCTGACTATAATTTTTTGGTAGAATATGGGTTCTTCTCAGCTGACACAAAGGGTCATGTGAGGTATTATTATCACTTTGTGTTCATTGGTGGCGACAGTATCATGTGTAAACTTTCATATTTCAATCTATTTCTCACAAACCAGTGGCCCAATTGAAACCAAACTTGGTAGAAATGTAACTTGGGGTAGTCCTTAACATTTTGCATGGTATTCATTTCATTCAGAAATTCAACGTTATGATAATTATCTCTCTGATTGGCCTAATTTTAAGAAATCCTCCCTCAAAATAGTATCTGCGATTGAATTGTTCATTGGTAGGAATGGTCCTCATATAGCCCCCTAAGTATTTATGGTTTTTTTTTGTCGATCGGAAATCCAAAAACGCTACCACTGCAAGACACAGTTTTAACATAGGACCATATGGGAAAATGAAGAACAAATTTTTCTCAGACCCTATTACCAGTATTTTGATTGAACCAAAATTGTGAAATGATTAATGATTGGATGGTTCTTTGCCAACTTTTGTGTAGATCAGAAATTCAAGATACCCACTTCCACAGGACAAATTTATTTTATTTGGAAAAGGGGTCTGAAAGGGGCCTAAATACCAAAATTTTGCATATTTGGAAGGTACATACATGTTGAATTTTTATTTTTCTTCCAGTTTTAAACAAGACAAATGTCCAAAATACAGTTGATCCAACATACAATGTATTAATGTTTCCACACATTATTGTGTCAAGCAAAATACTGTGTCTACACTTGCTTTTGATATACACTTCCCTTGTTGTAGCTCTTTATTTATCAATGTGCTACTGATCTAACAGTATGTACAGGGTTATTATTATGGGATACAACCACACAACCAGAATTTCTATTTACTTATGTTATTATTATGGGATACAACCACACAACCAGAATTTCCATTTACTTATGTTTGTTATTATTATCCTTGATATACAGCAGAGCTGTCAAGGGCATTTGATGTCTCAGAGTGAGATCATGGGTCTGGGAGAGACAGTATGGTGATTCTGAAGAATTCACCAGCACTAAAATGACTAAATTTGTGTTGCTTATAAAACCTTTAATAATATAGGATATGCCTTCCATAGTAAACAGACTTTATCATGGGATTTTCAAACCATGGCTACTTTTCTGAGCTTGACAAAAATAACTTTTCAAGGGCTGGTACATTTCCAACGTACGAGAAACTGCCTTTTCCAAGTTAAGCCAACGCTTGGATACATGTTTCAAAACCTCTATGTTTATGTAGTGTCACAAAATATGCAAAACTTGCTTAGTTCGTTTTTAGCCTTTGTATTTTTTGTCAAACCAGTACTAGTAATAGATTTACAACTAAATCCTCAACATTATCTAGAAGCTCCAGAAAAGCTATCTTCTCCTTTACGTGCTTCATTATGTGCCATATGGTAAGAACATCCAACAAAGTACATATCAGGGTTTTTCACCAGTACCCTACTTTTAATTGACTTTATGTTACCCATATTCACAGAGGCATTATCTACAGAGAAAGTGACACACATATCCCATTGTATCTGATTTTGTGTACAATTGTCGTTTTTTCACAAATATCTGCAACAGTAGCACCTTCTGTTGTGCCAAAATCTAGCAAATGTTTGTTATATACAATGTAATTACTTTGCTTAAAGAGATTTCATCTATTTTTACGGTCAAATGATTCATTTTTGGTTAAATCAGAATCATTACTCCAGCATGTTGCTATAAAGTGTATGGGTTGGCGTTTGTTTTATTTACTAAATCAATATGGAATCTTGGTGTCGAATGCCCTGTTCAGTATACAAACAGTTTTAGTCTTCACACATTGATACTGTTTTGCAATTTGGGAATCTGGGGACATATTTCTTTACAATTGGTCACATTTGTCAGCTGTAGCAATCAAAAAATTGTTTCTAACAATAAAATTAGTCATGAGAACTTCTGCCATGAAAATTTTAAAAGTCAATGGATCACATTGTGGAACAAAGAGTATGTTGTTGTCACAGTGACGAAGCTTTGTCTTTGGGGGTTTTAGTTAATATATGCCACTTTACATCAGCTTCACCCTGATGACCACAACTAAATTCCCGAAAACAAACAACACATTAAAAGTTTGTTTGAGAGCTTGAATGCTTCAATGGATATTTGCTACCTCATTGTCCCCCGACACTTCGTCGAAGGGGACTATAGAAATGGGTGTCGTCCGTCCGTCCGTCCGTGTGCTTGGTTTCCAGATGATAACTTGTGAATGAAAAGTCAGATTGAAGCTAGGTTTGGTATGTAAGTGTATCTCATTAATATCTAGGTCAAGTTCGATAATGATGATTTTTCGACAAATCTAACCAGAGTTACTCCCCTTTTTTAACTTAAAAATGGTCATTGGGTGGTCCCCTTTCAGAATTATTTAAGTCAGGTGAGTGATACAGGCTCACCTGAACCTCTAGTTTACAGTAGTTTCAAAATTTAATCTTACGATATAACCTTGGCGCCGGGGGACCAGTGGCCAACGGCCTTTTATTTGGAATCAAATTTTGTATTACATTTGTATATGCAGCAGCTCTAGTGGGCTTTTTTGGCCGCTTTTTGTAGGATTGTCTGCTTCATCTGCAGTTGAAGGTTCACTCTATTTAACTTGTTACTTTGATACCCTTCTATATGCGTAAAGGTAACCAGTTGTGGCAGAAATACATTAAAACAAATCACTAACGGATCTGAACTTCCGTAATGAGCGATCCAGTTCTGCTTAGACAGTTTTACTATCTTTACTGAATTTTTCCAATTCGACAATTGTTGTTTTAGCATGAGAATAATGGGGATGAGTGTGAGAGTGTGATTTGATGCCTTGAAGCGTGACTCTCACGCTCAAAGCGTGAGACTTGACAGGTATGTATACAGAGGGCCCGGATGGCTCAATGATATAGCCTATCACCAATACGGTGTGGGTTCATGCCCGGCTTTGTAAATTACAAAAGAGGGTGCACTCGACTCGCAGCCACAAGTGATAAAAGTTTACCAGGTGTTTGCCCATGATCAGTGGTTCTCTCCGATAGGGGTGTAACGATACACTTTTTCCACAAACGATACGTATTGCGATATTTGATATGTATTACGATACATATCACGATACGTTTTATAGGAAACTGTAACTATTCCTTCACTCGACATGGGTGCTGCCATGTTTTTTTTTATATGAGGTTGCTTACGTACTAGCGGAAATTATAAATATTTGATATTTGAATAATTAATTTTAAAAGCGTAAATTAATCGATTCACTTTTCTCAAAATATTAATTAAATGATCACCAAAAGAAGAAAACGGAAGTTCAACACTACTTTTTTTTTTTTAAATGAGCATCATATCGTTTGTATCGTAAGCGGCCTCCACATATCGTGAACTGAACCATCCCCAAAATAATCGCGATTTCGGTACATACGGTGAATTGTTTCCCCCTTACTTTCCGGCTTCTTCCACCACTAAAACTGGTTGCCATGATATAGCTGAAATATTGCTGAAAGTGGCGTTAGACACCAAAAATTATTCAATTCTTATGTTATTATTATCCTTGATACACACGCTGATTCTGTTATGTAATAGGTAATCTGCTTCCCCAAGTCTGGTAGATCGTGGACTCAAGCCCTGATTGGGTCAAACCAAAGACTATAAAATTTGTATTTGTTGCTTCTCCCAGCTAAGCAGGCAGAGTTAGGGAGTAAGAGCAAAGGCAGGTTGGCTTGGAATTAGGTTAGTGTGTTCGAGTAGGAAGACATGTCTAGTCATGGACTGTTGTTTCAGCCTTCATTTACTTTAGAAGTCCCAACATAACCTTAAAAATATAAAGTGTCTTAGGGTTAGGGTTAGCGTTTATGGGTTGTGACCCCTAAAGTAAATTCTAAAAATGTTGGGACCCTAAAGTAAATCTAGACCATTGTTTCAGTGAACTAGCACTTTAAAAATCCAACTAAGCTTGTTGGTCTAGTACAAAGCAGACATCATCAACAATATAATTTGTTCTTGCATGAAAAGCTGCTCATTTGGTGTTACAGAACAATTACTCTCTTACTCGCATCTTGATATACAGAAAGTGGAAAATGTAATCAGACACTTTCAATTTTCCCAATGTTTTTTTCAACAAATTATCCGGAAATAAATTCATGTCCGATTTTAATAATTTTTAGTCAAGAAAAGCAGAAGTTTACTGTAGTATAACAGTAATTTGTAAATATTTTTCTGAGCAAAAAGTTTTGAAGAATATTTTTCAAATCCACTTTGAAAAATAGGTTATATTGAACAGAATTTTTATCCCCATCAAACTAAAATTTCATTATAAGTGTTCTAAACTGTAAAATTATATTGAAATTACAGAGTAAAACTATGTCAAATTCTGGATACTGTCTGAAATTTCAGTTCAAAATATACCCAAAAGATTATTGCTCAGGTTGTTTTTAAAAGTATGTAAGTACATGAAAATGTTATGTTCTGTTAATGATTAACATTTTTGAGGTAATAAAGGGCAGTTATTAAAATACTACAATGTGTTTTAACTAGGTATAATAGCACATTAATGTGCATTGTAAGCACCATCGAAGGAAATCTTTTATGTCCAATGCAAGGCAAGGTGTAACATTCTGTAGGACAAGATACAATGGAACTTGTGCAATCCGACACCTGAGTTTTCTAACATCCTGTGGCATCTGACACAAATTTATGGTCCCAAAGTATATCTGTTAACTAAAATAAAACCTGAGTATTCTGACATCCTGTACAATCCGACACATTTCCCTTGTCATTTGGTGTACTTTGTCGGATTAGACAGGTTCCACTGTATATATCTGTTACACATTAAAAAATAGCTATTGAAGAAAAGGAAGAATAATGGCCATTCTTATAACACAAGACATTCTTAGAACAAAATCAATAAGACTTAATTATAAATCAATGTATTAGCAGTACCATCATGTAATAAGATACATGTACCAGAAAATATAACAAATTTGTAAAATCATGTAATATCAACACTTTAATGTCATGATGGAACTCATTAAAGGTAAGCAGATTATTTTCCTCCCTTGACATTACTTGGTGTCCATTATCAACAAATACTCCCTCAGGCATA
The DNA here is from genome assembly GCA_002080005.1 of Gigantidas platifrons. Classification (NCBI taxonomy): domain Eukaryota; kingdom Metazoa; phylum Mollusca; class Bivalvia; order Mytilida; family Modiolidae; genus Gigantidas; species Gigantidas platifrons. The sequence goes on along the minus strand of MJUT01006728.1, from coordinate 214,859 downwards.
GGTCATCTTCAGTCGTAGAAGTGAAAATTTGAATTTACTGGTCCGAATCAAATTCTTGAATTTATTTATATGTATATACATGTATATCTAAATAATAACTGAAAAATTTCTGGTCCGAACAAAGTTTTACTGGTCCTTGGCTGGGGGGCCGAGGCTCATCGTGAGGATTGGATCTTAGCCAATTTTGTCTATCATGTTTAGGCCCTTTGGTTTTCTTGCTTCCAAAGACTTTTGAATTATTAGACTTTTCAATCTTTCTACTTTGAGTGTACCTGAAGAAGGTTATTCCATTGTGTGCCCATGATTAGATATCTACGTTTTTATTGTCAACAAATACACAATTCAATTTTCTAAGGGTTAGGGTTAAGGTTTTCAAAGCCACTTTCAACAATATTCCAGTTATATCATGGTGGTCAGTTTTATTGGTGGAGGAAACTGGAGTACCCGGAGTAAACCACCGATCTGCCGCACCATTTTCTTAGAAATCACTGGTCCAAATAACATTTTAAAAATCACAAATTGTCAACAGATGCCACTAAAGTTGTGATTTCCAATACTGGGTATTGTGAGGTGTACTTGATACAACATTATCATAACTGAAATATTGTTGAAAAGGGCGTTAAGCATCATAACCCTAACCCTTATTGTTATTAAAGCGACATTTAAATAGTTCTAGAATAGTTTACAATTCCCATGAATGGTTTAAACATGGTCTCTTTTAAATGTGTTTTGACAAAGTTATTTCCCTTTCCAGAAAACTGGACATCCATATATCTACTTTTATTATTTCATATGAAATTACTCTACTGCACTGTATTGTTTCTCATATATGGATAATAATAGGTCTTCTATTGTCCAATTTTATCTATTTTTAACCCCCCCCCCTCCCAGAGGGTGTGCCGGGGGTAGAATAGGCACCAGGTTTCTCCATCCTAGAGGCACTAGTTCTCTAAAAGGGGCCAACCCTGCGGGAACCCCGGGGTATAAAAATGGGACCGAGAGCTTCTTCGGCTTGAAGGGGCGTCCATCGGTTGTGTGGGATGTATAAATTCACAACCAACCCGTCTTTCGGATGAGACATAAATAAAACTGAGGTCTCGTGTTGAGAGATTGCCACCCTCTTCGCACGTTAATGAACCCAGTGTAACAGCTCATTATGAGCATTATGCTCATGATGAGTGGTCCATAGGAGACCTGTTGCACTGGCTAAATTCTCCGTCCCTACCAATCACCTTTCCTTGTTTCGAGTCCCATGGCGTTTATATTTATTTGCCCATTGGCCTATCCGTCCCTCGTTTTCAACCTACATATTGATTTATTGTAAACATGTTCTCGTCCGGAATATAGCTGAAAAATTGCTCGCTGGACGTTAAACATCAATCAATCAATTATCTATTTTTATCCATGTTGAACCAAAGTCAATAGTACATTGAGAAATTACTGTATTTGTGTAATAATATTTTTTAAACTGAACAAATATGAAATAATTGTAAATATTTATATATATGCCGGTAGTTGAAGTTGAGGGGGGCAAACTTTGGAAGTGAACTTGAAAAGCTCATTTTACTTCAAACATTCCCTTTTATCTCTTGATTTATTGATAATATTTGGCTTCCATGCTCACCATATAGCTTTTTGTTAAATTTTGCCTAAAAAAGTGAGGGGTATGGGGGGGCATAAACAAAGTTTACTTAGCTATCTATAAGAGCTACTATAACATAATTATTTTGTGTAGGTGTACAGGATGACTGTGTATAGTTATCATATAACCACTTTAGTGGAATTCATTGTACCTGTATATTGTATAAATAGATGTGAGAGATCTGTGTTTTTTTCTTTCCGGGTACTCCATTTTCTCCACCAATAAAGCTGGCGATATAACTGAAATATTGTTAAAAGTGGCATTAAATCTAATCTGATATAATCTATATATTTAGAATAATCATCCAGATGATACATAGTCATATTATTACCATAAAAAAAAGACCAGAATACTTCATTTATTTAATTCTGTTTATAGCAGATGAATACAACAATAAAATTCAAATGAAACTTTAAAAATAAAATACTGGGAAAAAAATTCCACTTTTACAATGTACTGATGTATTGCCTTTATAAACAGATGATAAATCTAAATTTATCATTAGTTGATACAACAGACGAATTACAAAGATTATAATGTCTAAAATTACAGGTAAGACGACAAACACTCAGGTGTTTGTTCCCTTAAATATTTCATAGATAATGATAAATGGCCTATTAAGGTTTAAATTATGATATAATTAAATTTGATAGTGAAAAGATACTGAATTAAAATCACTGTTTTTATTATTATTTGTTTGATTGAGTGTTTTTTGGTCTATTATTATTTATCATGAAGTGAGTACAATTTCAGCTTTAGTCATGACAAGAGTACATTATGAAACAACATACAGTTAAACCTGTATTAAGAGGACACCTGTGGGAGAAAGATAAAGTGGTCTTTTAAGACAGGTGACCTCTTAAAAGAGGTTCAATTTATATGACATTTCCTATGACTGGACAAGAAAAAGGTGACCTTTTAATACAGGTGACTGCTAAATAAAGGTGACCTTTTAATACAGGTGACTGCTAAATAAAGGTGACCTTTTAATACAGGTGACTACTAAATAAAGGTGACCACATGACCAGGTTTGACTGTATCTTGTACGGTTAAAAAGTGGGACTAGGATAGACCATGGATGGTCTAAAGATAGGGGCGGAAAAGTTTGTCTTTTAATGGGGCCAGTCTACACAAACTATCACTCCTACATGAGGTGCTCATTTATATCCTGTCCTAATAGTGAGTTGTGAACTTGATTTGACCCACATACTCCCCTTTTTCCTTTTTTTTTTCTCTCATCAGTTGGTACCCTGCACCAGAATTATTTTATGATATCAGCTTAAAAATCTAAATATATTATTTAACACAAAAAAAACGTGAGAGCTGTTGTTCTGCAGCTAGGTATTTACACTGATGATTCTTATTCATTTAATTATAGTTAAAAGTTATGCAAATATTTTATTTAACATACATGTATAGAATATTGTATAAAAAATTAATAAATAAAAAAATTATACAATTTAGAAAGTACATTTTGTACATGTGTAACATTTATAAACAAGGGACACAATATTTCTGGTTTTTTTTAACGTGATCTCTAATGTATTGGAGGGCCCTGGTGTCTCAATGAGTTAGGTTGTTGAATTACCTAGCAACTCATACAAGCCTATTACCAATACGACGTGAGTTCGCACCTGCCTTTGTAAATTACAACAAAGGGTGCACTCGACTCGCAGTCGCAAGGAATAAAGTTTACCAGCTGCTTGCCCATGGTCGGTGGTTGTCTCCGGGTACTCCGGCTTCTTCCACCACTAAAACTGGTCTCCATGATATAGCTGAAATATTGCTGAAAGTGGCATTTAACACCAAAAATCAAAATCAAATCAATCTAATGTATTGGTGCCGAGCCCATGGATCCAAAGCTTGAATTGGGAAAAAGTAAAAAAAAAAAAAAGGAATGAAGTTAAAACCTAGTGGTGTCTCAAGAACCTGCAGGAATAGTAATAAAATCATATATGGCATGAAATTTCCATTTAAATCTGGTCATGCAAAATTAGACAGTCAGATGGAATCTAAGCTTGGCACAGAGGTTCATTGGAAAGTATTTTCAGATTTGTAGAAATGAAGTTTATCCTCCAGTTGAATGTGATAGCTTTAAAAGAGAGAAATTATGGAAATTATTAAAAAAAATATTTCAAGAACCAGTAAGAAAAGCTACAATATTTGCTGTATAGCACAAGTTTATTGGTATACATGTATGTTGTATTTAGATTTGTACAAAATGAAGGTACATTTACCAGGATGTTTTATTGATTTGTGTGATATATTTGTTGACACCAAATTTCATGGTCAATGGAAAATTGTGTTTCATTAGATTTTAATTTTCATAGATTAAGTGAACCACGAAATCCACGAAAATCAAAACCCAACGATTAATCATTTCACAGTATTACAGATTGATTTTGAATTTGAAAATGATGTCATTTACATTTTCTGTGTTATGTCTCTTTAAAAAAATTGAAAAATCTACTGGGTATTCATTTAACATGTCGGGGTTCTTCTTGCATTTATGAAAAAAAGTTTAAACAGTGATGGTCAATAATTTCAACAATATCAACAAAACGAACATTCGCCTCTCACCTAAAATCAGGAAACATGGAAACGTACCATGACATATGACATTGGATATTTTATGCTGCTTCTTACACCTTGATCAGAGCCTTTTTCTTTCTTTTCATTTCAGATTGTATTGTTGACTATGATAAGACTCCTATTACTAATGCAGTAGATAGAGTTTATAGAATAGTAAACTCATGTGATCAGTGTGAATATACCAACAATGTTAGGAACGCAGTCAAAATAATAGAAGATAGCTTAGATAAATATGGGTATGTATTCTAAGAGGGTTATGATGTTTAGCACCACTTTCAATAATATTTTCTATATCGGTCCAGATATCATCATCTTTAAGACTTCCATATCAGTACTAAGGGCTTTACAGTTTTATGCAATATGTAACCAAATTTTCCATGTCAGGAATTTTCTGTTGTATCTCAGCACATAACTGAAATATTGTTACCCGTCAGTAATTTACTAGTAAACAGGGTTAGGGCTGTTGTGCTAAACGCCACTTTCAACAATATTTTAGTCATATCGTGGCGGTCAGTCTTATTGGTGGAGGAAACCGGAGTACCCAGTGAAAACCACCGACCTGTCGCAAGAGGTATGTATTCAGAGAAATAATAAAAATCTACAGTTAAACATGTTAGTCTTGTTCAAAGCAAGCATCATCATCTCATCAAAACTATAACCACTGAACCATTTAAAAACAAAGATGGATGAAATGAAATGAAAGAACATCATCATCTCAATGTACAACTACCTATGCAATCAGAAACCCAGAATAACCACCAGGGCATAGTTTACTTAACATGGGACCTATGATGGGAAAATGAATAAAGTCATTTTTTCTCACCAACTTAAGATTTGAATCCATGCTGTAAATTAACAATCATAGGATGTTCCTTTACAAGATTTTCGTTTCTTTTATTGGCTGTCACAGATTACTTTTATCATACATGTGACCCATAATAGGGTTTCTTCAGATCTTACATGCTGCAGCACATGAGTAAAGGGAAGAAAGTGAGAGTTGTAATTTTAATCAGATTGCACATCATCTCATCACAAAGTAACGTGTTCATGCCATGACATAGTTGTAAAAATGTTCACGTTGCAGTGAACAACAGTCATTCACATTCACTAGGTATATTTTAGGGTTATGGGTAATGGTATTTAACACTACTTTCAACAATACTTCAGTTATATCATGGTGGTATATATTAGAGAAATCTATATAAAAAAAACAAATGACACATATAAATTTCAATTACATGTACTTATCAATCATGTCGTACAGACATCACAGATGTGCATTACAATCATATATGTTTTTTTCCTTTTTATACCTCCACTTCACCAGAGGGGGGTATACTGTTTTACCTCCGTCTGTCCTCCCGTCCATCCAAGATATTTTTCGTTGCATTTTTCTCAGCAACTATTGATGGCAGAAATCTTATCTTCGGTCACAAGCTTCATATAGGTATGCCATATCGTGGGAAGTGTTTTTGGACCCGTCAGATTACTACTTCCTGTTCGCCGACTTAGTTGGTTTTTATACACATTGAACATATATGCGGGGGTATCATAAGTGAGCATTAGCTCACAGTTCATCTTGTTTAATCTTTTTAGCAACAGTTTTATGTGAAAGATGGATTATACATTTTATCATGATTACAACTAACCAGTTTTAGGCAAATATCAAAAGTTGTGATCTTTATTTTCCTGTCATGAATATACATTTTACATGTAAGTGGGGGGGGGGGGTAATTGATTTAAGTGAAAACTATTCTTTCAATTTACAATTTTAATTGAAATACTGCTTAAGCAGTGTCTCTTAAGATAAGTTTGTTTCATTGTGTAATGGACCATATTTATGTTGTTTGTGTGTTTTTTTGTAGGTTAGATGACCTTTGTGTAGGATTTAATGGAGGCAAAGATTGTACAGTGTTACTTCATCTGTTTTATGCAGTTGCTAAAAAGTATGTTATTTATTGTGTGCTGGCTTTAATAATTGAATCAATAGGTTTGGATTTTAAACAAAGAACCAAAATAAAGGGGAGTGGGGGTTCAAAGGTTATTAAAATAATGATGGACATGTAATAGAATATAAAAGTAGAATAAGATTTTTAGATTTATGTCATTTTCATCAATCTTTCAGCTATATTGTATTGACCTGGTGAAGGAAAACCAGTATTGATAAGTACATGGTAAAATTTCTCATCTATTGTACAAGTAATGCACACTTCCACTTCTTTCAGTTATATCGTGGCATTCTGTTTAATTGGCAGAAGAAACCAGAGTACCCTGAGAAAGCCACCGATCTGCCGCAAGTCACTGACAAACTTTATCACATAATGTTGTATCGAGTACACTTCAACTGAGCGGTATTCGAACTCACAAATTTAGTGGTGATAGGTACTGATTGCATAGGTTGTTTTATAACTAAGAAGCGATCACTTCCACAATGGTCCTGAAAGTTAATAATTAAGCCTAGAATAAGTGACTATAATATCTCAATAGAAAACTAGAAAATTGAATGCCCCCATCTCAACCTTATCCACCTCAACCCCCCACCTCAATTTACTACCTTAACTTTTGGTTTGGTTCTGAGGAATGTGTAGGGGTATAATGCAAAGAAAGCATCTTGAAGAGCCAAAATGAATTTTCAATATAACTTAATTTCAAGTAATGGTATATTATTCATCGGGTATGATGTAGAAAACTTATGTATAGACTTTAAAAGGTGTTTGTGTCTAAGACACATACAATGCCCCTGCGGTTATAATTGCAAAAGGTCAGTGGCTAAGTCAATATATGCATAATTTTGTATAAAAAAAATTGAAAATCAAAATCCATATAATATGCACACCTCCAGTGTTGGTACTAACTGCCTACAAAATATAAAAGGTCTAGCTCAAAAACTGTAGGAGGAGTTAGCCGGACAAACCATATATCCTATATGGATTTAGTACAATCTGTCTAAGTTCATGCATCCATAATTTTGTAAAAAATTGTTGAAAGTCAAAATCCATAAAATATGCACACCTTCGGTGTAGACAGTAGGTACTAACTGTCTACAAAATATATAAGGTCTAGCTCAAAAACTGTAGGAGGAGTTAGCCGGACAAACCGTATATCCTATATGGATTTAGTAAAATCTGTCTAAGTTCATGTATCCATAATTTTGTAAAAAATTGTTGAAAGTCAAATTCCACAAAATATGCACACCTTCAGTGTACGTACTAACTGTCTACAAAATATAAAAGGTCTAGTTCAAAAACTGTAGGAGGAGTTAGCCGGACAAACCATATATCCTATAGGGATTTAGCAAAATCTGTTTAAGTTCATGCATCCATAATTTTGTAAAAAATTGTTGAAAGTCAAAATCCATACAATATGCACACCTTCAGTGCAAGTACTAACTGCCTACAAAATATAAAAGGCCTAGCTCAAAAACTGTAGGAGGAGTTAGCCAGACAAACTATGCATACTAAGTGTGACGAACGGACGGACACATGGACGCACGGACAGGGGTAAAACAATATGCCCCCCGACCAATAGTCGCGGGGGCATAAAAAGCCATCAGCTAAAATACCAAGACAAACAAACACAAGCTATGATCACTCTAATAGGAGAACATGCTACCATTGATAATACCCCTTGGATGTGTTCATTTACTTATGTAGTACACATTGTATCAACTATTTTGTTTATTTGTCGTAAAAACAGTTAATAAGACAATGAAATATTTGATTTGATGTAATTGATTTGAAAGTTATAGTTTTCTATATCACCATATGCATTCCTGTAAAATTGTCTTATGTGACTAATAGTTTTGATTCCTGCTCTAATGCCTTTCATAATAATTGAATATGTTTTTGGGTAAGTGAGTGATTTTTGTTTAATGCTAACTCAGCAATTTTTAAGCTATATCATGGCGAGAACAAGTTAATTTTCAATAAGGTGATGACGAGGTCTGCTTTATACTAGACCTACCTCCTTATTTTTATAATGCTGGCTCACTTAAACAACAGTCCGAGCCAATCAGTCTTTGTTATTTCTCCTTAATGTTGCATGTGTAGCGGAGAAGCAACAAATACCAATATTAGAGTCATATTGGTTTGACCCAATCAGGGCTCGAACTCCACGATCTACTGCACTCGAGGTTAACCATTACACCACTGTTGCGGTTAATATGTTTTTGGTGACCACATTTTTAGTATTATATGTATCATGGCTTTTGATTTGAATGTTCTAACAAATTTATTTGTATTTCAGAAAATGTCCAGATAATGAAGAAAAATACAAAGCCCTATATATCAATAGTAAATCTGTCTTTCCTGAAGTGGAGAAATTTATACAAATTTCTAGAGACAGGTAAATGTACTTCTTAATAATTGGCTTGAATAAGATAAAACATACAACAAATTTATCTAGATTCCCTTTACCAAATATTATTTAGTTATGGTATGTTAATTGATATCAGACTCTGCAAAACTTTGAGGGTTATGTTTGTGGTATTAAACGCTACTTTCAACAATATTTCAGTTATATTGTGGCGGTCAGTTTTATTGGTGGAGGAAACTGGAATGGCAGGAGAAAACCACCAACCTACCGCAAGTCACTGATAAACTTTATCACATACCGGTAATGTTTTATCAAGTACACCTCACATGAGCGGGATTCAAACTCAGAACTTCAGTGGTGATGGGCACAGATTGCATAGATAGATAGATCACAACCAAGATAAAACATACACAAAAAAATATCTTGACTCCCTTTACCAAATATTATTTAATTATGGTATATTAATTGATATCAGACTCTGCATAACTTGGAAAAAAGTGGAGATGTAGAATATAAAACAGGTAAAAGTGCAAATCTTAAGCCTTTCCCATAATGCAGTTCAAACAAGTTGCACTGGGATCTAATACTGATTGTGTCTTAGACTCATCATAAACAGGGAACCATGAAACAAATATTTTGCAGTTAGAAGTGTTAAATGAAATCTCAGTCACCACAGAAGATTTTGCATTTCTTAAAAGGTTCACAGAAGTGATTAAAATATTCTTCAAGAGAGTCTGATATTATCCAATTTTGCAATTTTATTTCTTTAGTAAAGTGGTTTGATTTGTTTTCATTCCAGACAAATAAAAAAGAAACTATGAGATTTTCCATATTTTATTGTCATCAGTACTTCCCTTTTGATAACTAGAGAACATGCTAAAATTTGACTGTTAAACATCAGTGTTTTCAAGTAATATTATAATGAAGTTTTTTTGGTACCTGAATCAGTATATTACATGTATAAGTATATTGTGAACCAGGAGCAACAACATAAAACAGAAGTTCTTTTTTTAAATAATTACCATTGTTTTACTTTTCATTGTAGTTATAATTTAGAAATGTTAAGTTTTAATGGAAGAATAAAGGACAATCTATTTGAGTTACAGAAAGGACATCCCAACATAAAAGCTGTTATTATGGGTACAAGGAAAACAGATCCTTATTCTAGTGAGTTTTTTATATTGGAGATGAAAGAGCTCTTTTTGTCAGTGACTTGTGGCAGGTCTGTGGTTTTTTTCCGGGTACTCCGGTTTCTTCCACCAAGAAAACTAGTTGTCATGATATAACTGAAATATTGTTGAAAGTGGCATTAAACATCATAACTCTACCCCTTCCATTTGTCATAATTGGGTAATTAAAGAGTTATCTCCCCTTTTGTCATCAGTTGTGAAGTAAAAGATTTATCTCCCCTTTTGATATAATTTTATGAAGTTCAAGATTTATCTCCCCTTTGTTTATATGGGGATTGAATATGTGTCTTACACCAATTTTTCAGCTATAGCATGGAGACCAGTTTTAATGGTGTGTAATTTTTCTCACTGAAGGTACAAGTCTAACATGCTTCGTCACAATCGTGGTGAGCTAGCTAGCCATGAACCTATATTATATTATTGAAAGGCTAGTGATCACCTCAACCTCAGCATCATTATAATTTAGCTATGTGTTTGATGTACAGTGAAGCTCCTTGAAACTTGAACCTTTTCAGAATCAAATTCCATTATCATAAATACCAAACATATACATGTATTTGTTGTCAGGAATTTTCTCCAATATATTTAGCCGTTATAAAAATTTCCCCAAATAAGGATCAGAAAATTTATAGTAACTTCTCTGAACTTGACCCTCCAAAAAACTGGCTGTTTTGTTTGGTCTTATGGATGGCCAGTTTTCAGAGTGTCCACAATATGTAATTATAAAAAATATGATTTAAAAAAAAAATTTACTTGTAAATTACTGACAGTTAACAATATTTCAGTTATATGCTGAGATACAAAAGAAAATTCTTGACTCTGGACTACTGAAAATTTGGTTGCATATTGCATAAAACTGTAAAGCCCTTAGTACTGATATGGAAATCTTTAGATGGTGATATCTGGACCAGTATGGAAAAATGCCAATTAATGAACTATAATTATCGGTAATTTATACATTTTTCCTTGATCTCATCAAGTTATATTGTCAATAATCATCAGATTGAGTCTGATGATTACAATAATCGGTCAGCACATTGCGACTAGTTTTAAATGTATTGACATACAGTATCATAGCTTGTCCTATCAGACTCACTACGATACTAGCAATAACGTCTGTCTCAGCCTTCATAGCTGCCATTATTCTATACATGTATATAATTACATGTAAAATGCCTATTTGTGACAAGGTACAAGACATCTACAGTAATATATGAAGTAAATGTTAAATTTTGTGATTTTTTTTCAGGTCATTTAGAGTCATTTTCAATGACAGACCACGATTGGCCACAGTTTATGAGAGTGAACCCATTACTTAACTGGACATACAAACATATATGGCAGTTTTTAAGATCTCTAAACATTCCGTACTGCAGTTTATATGATAGAGGGTATGTATTTAATGGTAGATGTCTTGCAAAAGTAGTCTATATGGTAGAGAGTACCAAGGTAATCTATTTAGGTTCACCTTGAAGGTCTATATAGTAGAGAGTACCAAGGTAATCTATTTAGGTTCACCTTGAAGTAAGCTTACATTCAATAAATTTTAAGTTGTCATAATTTTTCAATAACTAGAAAACTGTAATTAGAAAGGATGTAGATGTAATTGAACATGAACAAAAATCTACCTGACATTCAGGTGAAAATCAAAAGTAGATCTACCTGAAAATCAGGTAAAAACCTGAAGGAATAGATTTTTTGTTTCATCTGTCATCATAAAGTCGTCAATGGTGAGTATGACTCACACTTAAGAATGGTTGTGAGACTGTCCATATCCTTTGTCTATATATTTAATAATTCTCAATATTCATTAGTGAGGTGGGGTTATGGTGTTTAACACCACTTTCAATAATATTTCAGTTATATCGTGACAGTCATTTTATTGGTGGAGGAAACATGCTTAGCCACAGAAAAATAGCCATTAGTAGCATTACAAGTTGTTTTATATTTATTTCAGGTATACTTCACTAGGTAGTATGAATAACACTCACCCTAATCCACAGTTGAAATACACAGATGACAGAGGTGTTCTGTGTTATTTACCAGCCCATCTGTTACAGGACGAGAATAGTGAACGAGACGGGAGAAACACATAACAATCATAACCAGAAATATTCATACTCAGTTTTTAATAAATTATATATTTTTATGTTTATTGTACTAGTTTTTAATTATCTTATAGAGTGAAACTTGTCTAATCTGAACCATGAATAAAAATATAATGAGTGATTATTGTTCAACATCAATTGATCAATTTTTCAGCTATATCAAGGTAGGAACAGGTTACATTTTGATGAGATGACAACGATATCTGCTTTGTACTAGATCAACACGCTGAGTTCAGTTGTACTAGATCAACACGCTGAGTTCAGTTGTACTAGATCAACACGCTGAGTTCAGTTGTACTAGATCAACACGCTGAGTTCAGTTGTACTAGATCAACACGCTGAGTTCAGTTGTACTAGATCAACACGCCGAGTTCAGTTGTACTAGATCAACACGCTGAGTTCAGTTGTACTAGATCAACACGCTGAGTTCAGTTGGATTTTTATAGTGCTAGCTTACTAACACAACATGTTGCACCAGTTGGACACATTATTCTCACCCCTTGGATAAAGTAGTCCATTAATTTAGGTGAAAAAGATTTTTCTATATTACCCCGGCTTCAGGGTAAGACAAGCTACACGCCGTTTTTCCCGCAAAATTGTTTTCCATTGTTGAATTAAATTGTCGATTTATAGTGTCTTGGCAGTATTTTAAATGTATTTCACAATAAAATACAATGTATTTTATAAATATATTATATAAATGCTACTACAACAGCGATAAATGCCTGTAAAAAAGTTGTTTGACGTTGGTCAAAAAGGAGGTAATTTTTTTTATTTACACGTTAGTTACGTTAGTTACCAAACAAGGGAGAGCACTCTATATTTTCTCAACGTAAACAAATATTGACACGATAGAAAGAGATGAGAAAAAGGGACAAACATCGTAAAAGGTGTAAGATTTTGTTATTGTAGAATCTATCACAAGTGTGTTAACTTTATTACTTTGAACCTCTTTAAAGCTGTAAAATGAAAATCTTGTTTTATTTTATTATGTGGCATTTTGG
>MJUT01006728.1:190520-201836 GCA_002080005.1 Gigantidas platifrons | reverse complement strand
CCGAGTTCAGTTGTACTAGATCAACACGCCGAGTTCAGTTGTACTAGATCAACACGCTGAGTTCAGTTGTACTAGATCAACACGCTGAGTTCAGTTGTACTAGATCAACACGCTGAGTTCAGTTGGATTTTTACAGTGCTACCTTACTAACACAACATGTTGCACCAGTCAGACACATTATTCTGATTCCAAGCAAACTAGTCTTTGGTCATAGTGCTGTGGGCTTAGCAGAGAAGCAACAAATACCAATTTTATAGTCTTTGGTTTGAGTCGATCTGGGCTCAAACCCATGATTTTCTGCACTCGAGGCGAGCACGCTAACCATTACACCATCTGTGTGATTAGGAATCCTGTATCAACCAAACTTTAAATAAAGTCCCAATGTAGGAAATCTTTGTTAACAGACCAATTAAAGAAAATTCCTGCAATGTAATAAACAAATCCTTAGACCAAATGGCTTCTGAGAAGATATTTGTAATTTAAATCTATCAAAATACTTTATTGGTTTTGGCTGTCAGTTTGTTCTTTGGAATTACACTCCAAAAAAATAGTATGATCTGAGGAACATTCCTGGGAACACGACATGTGCCACTTGTGAAATAGGACCTGCTTACCATGCCATAGCACATGATAGGACCTGCTTACCATGCCATAGCACATGAGTTTACTCCCTGTGTTAGTGGGGTTCATGTTCTTCAATCTTTAGTTTTCTGTGTAATGCTATGAAGATCATTGTTTGTCCTTTTTCTTTTGGTTATTGTATTGTCTGTCCTTTGATTTATGGCACATGATAACCCCATTGGTATCTTCAAACTCTTCTTGATTCTAATTGTTGTTTAATAAAAGAAGTGAAAACAAAAACAATTTGTTTTTCACCAGGTGAGCTAAGAAATAATTTTACAGATTAATTACTGAAGAACTGGTTACAAGTACAGAGTTCTTCAGCTAATCATTTGATATGCGGAGGCAAAATTACACCATATGCAGGATGGATTAGCCAAATATGATGTTCATATGGTACCCCGACACCTGTGATATAACACATGGTGACTTTTTTCTCTCGCCTAGTTCAGAATCATAATTGAATTGTTGATGTATGATGTGCATTGTATAGTACTTGATTTTTAAAATGAAAATAGAGTGATTGTTGTTTAATGCCGAGTGAGCAATATTTCAAGCTATATCATGGCAGACAAGTTACATTTTAATGAGATGATGATAATATCCACTTTGTACTGGATCAACACGATTAGTTGGATTTTTATAGTGCTATTTAACTGAGAGAAAAAACAGTCCATACTCCACACATTATCCTGATTCTAAGCCAGCCAGTATTACACCTTAATACAGCATGCTTAGCAGAGGAGCAACAAATAACAATTTTATAGTCTTTGGTTTGATATGATCGGGTTTGAACCCACTACGTATTTACCACATTTGAAGGTAAGTATGTAAATCCAACAACCATATGATCAACAGCACCTGCTTATAATGGAGTGGCCTTTGACTGACAAGTTCAAAATACATTTATTACAATTAACTGTTAATAATGGCAAAAAATCTTAGGGAGCAAGAAATTACACATTTACACAGCTAAGGTAGTGCTATGCTTCATAAATGGGCAATGAAAACAAATATAATGTCCTTTATTTATTTATTTATTTATTTAACAAGCACCATAAAATGTGATCCCATTTTGAACAAAAATTCACAAAGCAAAATGCATGATGTACCTGGATATAGTACATGGTATATGAATTAATTAATTAGCTCTAAAATTTCTAACCAGAAAATCCTTCCTACATGAACAAAAACTGTGTGAGTTTATGTATATTCTGAAGATATGTTGTTTTAAACTAATTGTTGATAATATATCTGATTTATAAATAGAAGATAAAGCTAAAAAATCTACGAAAAAAAATCAGCAAGAATGATTTTATCATTATTTTACATCATATGTTACATATATTAACAAGCTTAAGGTAGCTGTAACAATTTCTTTTTCACAATGTTAATTACAAGCAAATCAAATTCATCATCTTCTTTCGAATAAAGTTTGAAATTTAATTATCTCCATTATGATGCAAGGCAAACAAAGCTACCGGGAAGGGTGCCATACTTTAATAATACAGTACTTGTCTAAACCGAACCTCCTAGGGACCAGCTTTTGTGTTCAGAATAGACACGTGTTTGGTCTCTATAGATTAAATTAACAAAGATTTCCTACATTAGGAATTTGAATTTGAATTTGAATTTTGGTGTTTAACGCCACTTTCAGCAATATTTCAGCTATATCATGGCGACCAGTTTTAGTGGTGGAGGAAGCCGGAGTACCCAGAGAGAACCACCGACCCTGAGCAAGCAACTGATATACTTTATCGCTTATGGCTGCGAGTCGAGTGCACCCTTTTTTGTAATTTACAAAGCTGGGAGCGAACCCACGCCATATTGGTGATAGGCTTGTATGAGATGTTAGATCCAACGATGTAACTCATTGAGCCACCTGGCTCCCCCTACATTAGGACTTTATTTAATGTTCTGTATATACAGGATTTCACTTTATACAGGCTTCGGTTTAGACAGGTTTCACTGTATATTTAAAATCAGTTTTAACAGTCACAGTATTATCATGATCCAGTAACAGCTTTCAGAAAGCCTTCACAACATCTACAGCACTGTTCATATACTTTGTCGAAATCTCTCATATCACTGCCCTGAATGAGAGAAAAAAAAATTAATTAAGCATTCACTATACCAGTAGTTCAATAAAATAAACAAAAATACGTCTTAGGGTTATTGATTGATTGAATTATTGATTTACAGCATTGTAATTGTAATTTTTTTACTATATTGTATAAACTAGGTTTATAAGAAGAAACCAGAAAACCACAGTGTTGGAATGTACAATTAAACCTGCCTTATGTGACCTCCCAAGGGAACAGTGACATTTGGTCACATAAGTCAGGTGGTCGCTTAATCCAGGTTTAATTTACATGTATATGAAATGCACTGTGAATGAAAATAAAAATTAAGGTAACATAATTCAAGTTATTGCTTAATAGAGGCAGTCACGGAACTCAAGCCAAACCTTTACTCCAGTTGGTGAAAGAATAGTATTTATCATCGACAATTAAGTGCCTTCCCTTCTTGAAAACCATGCCTCAATTAAACTATTTTTAAAATGACTTTATGTACGAGGGTTGTCCGTAAAGTTTGTGGACTATCTCAATAAAATCTGACTGTCATGTCCGAAATAATTGAAACTAGGAAATAATTAATTATTATCAATATAAAAAAGCTATAAATCTCTCACAATAAAATACCAATCAGAAAGTGACTAATTTCCTTCCTCAACTCTTAACTTTACTGTGTGAAGACATCAAATTGGTTCACTGTAAAGTTTACTCTTAATGTGGATTAACTGACACCCAAAATCAAACTTAAACTCACATTCAATACCTATCCTTGCTTCCTAAATATTACGTGTTAGGGTTATGGTTTTTGATGCCACTGTCAACAATATTTCCTGACAGTCCTTTTTATTGATGGGGGAAACAGGAGTACCCAGAGAAAACCACTGCAAATCACTGACAAACTTGATCACGTAAAGTTTTATCAAGTACACCTCACCATGAGTGGAATTCGAACTTATAACATATGTAGTGATAGTCACTGATTGCATAGATAGATGTAAATCCAACTACCATACGATCACGACCATGACAGCCCCTTCCCACATATTTTTTTTACAGTGCATTAAAAACTTACAAAGTAAGGATCAACTATAATAAGTTCTTTTTCTGGATCATATTCTCCAAGCATTACTGTTTTAGCTTTACAGTTCTTTGGCTTTATGTCATCTAAATCCCTAGGAAGGAAGAAAAACTATGGATGTTGTATATTATATTCAACATATCATTGCATACATTTGGTTAAGTTGAACATAAGTTTGGTTAAGTTAAAAATCCATGTTGATCATCATACATTATTACTGTTAATTAAAGAAATACATTGTTATAAAGGATATGAGTAAAGAATGTTATTTTAAGTTAAACTATGTTACGGAATGTCTGTGTAACAAATGACCATGGATATGTTCAATTTGTCGTAATCACAATTTGGTTCTTCCACATTCAGGTTTGTACCAACAGTAACATGATAGGTGCTACTAGTGGAGCAGGAACTGCTAACCCTTCCGGAGCACATGAGCTCATCCCTTGTTTTGCTCAATCTTTGGTTTTATGTGCAGTAGTTTGTAGATCATTGTCCTTTTTCTTTTGGTTAATGTTACTTGACATTTGTAATAATGTGACCTAGAGTTACCTCTCTTACCTCATATTTTCATGATCCATTCCAAATATGTAATCAAATCTATCAAAATCTTGTGCCGTAATCTACAAAAAATAGGAATTTATTTATTCACAATTGTTGAATAAACTTATTGTGTAATACTAATAGTTCAAATCAAAAGACAAAACACAGATTAAACTCTTAATAGATTCTTCATATGGTAATAAAAAAGCATGGGGAATTCCCTTTTAAAATGTAGGAGGAGTTGCAGGTATAAACTTTTGTGATGAATGGACAGATAGACAAACAGTAGGGGGAGATATAAATATGATATGTTCCATTGACCTAACCTTAGAAAAGGCAAACTTTAAATTGACAAATGAAAATGTCTCTGACAAAATCTTGTCAGTGGATACGTAAATTTGGTAATTAACATGCAACATACCTATTTTTTTTAAATTATTCTTTAAGCCAAATTTATTTACTACAAATTCCCATTGTGTTTACTACATAGTGATAAATAATTCCTCTTTGAGAAACAAGACGGTTACCGGTAATTGTGATTTAACTGCTAATAAATACAGAAATTGCTATACACTCCACTGGTTATTATATAAGGTCACTGACAAAACAAAGTACAGAACATTTTTTTCATTGTATCCTTTAAGAATTATACCTGTCTGACTTTATGCTTGTAATCTGTGATTCCAAATTTTTTAAGAGTTCTTAAAGTTCGTTCATTAGGTCCTTGACCTGTATGATAATCTCCCATCGCAGCACTGTCTACATCCCACTGAAAGAAGATGTGTGAGTGTTATATACAAGAACAGTGGTCAATAAATTTAATGACTGTATTGAGACAAAACCTTGCACAATAAATTATGTACATTCTCATTACGGTAGGGTCCGGGTGGCTCAATGAGTTAGGTCATTGGATCCAACACCTCATACAAGCCTATCACCAATACGGCGTGGGTTTGCGGCCGACTTTGTAAATTACAAAAAAGTGTGCACTCGACTCGCAGCCGCATGTAATAAAGTTTACCAGTTGCTTGCCCATGGTCGGTGGTTCTCTCCGGGTACTCCAGCTTCCTCCACCACTAAAACTGGTTGCCATGATATAGCTGAAATATTGTTGAAAGTGGCGTTAAAACACCAAAAATCAAATCCAATCATTACGGTAATATGGTATATGTACAGTCAAACCTGTCTTATGTGATCTTCCAAGATTCTAACGTTTAAATATGGACACATAATTAGACAAGTGGTCGCTAAATAGAGGATTAATTAATATGAAGTGCACTGTGAGGGGAAATTAAAATTAAGGTTACACAATACAAGTTATTGCTTAATAGATGTGGTCACTAAAGAAGGTTTGACAGAACTTGAGAAAAGGAAAGTTTAACAGTAATGGTTGATAATCTTATCAACCATAAAAATATGAACCATATATAAAAGTTAACAAGATGAACTGTGAGCTAAAAACGCTTCCCACAATATGGCATACATATATGAAGCTTGTGACCAAATATCAGATTTCTGCCATCAATAGTTGCTGAGAAAAATGTGACGAAAAATGTTGCATATATGTTCAATATGTATGAAAACCAACTAAGTCGGCAAACAGGAAGGAGGAATCTGACAGGTCCAAAAATGCTTCCCACAATATGGCATACCTATATGAAGCTTGTGACCAAATATCAGATTTCTGCCATCAGTAGTTGCTGAGAAAAATGTGACGAAAAATAAGCATATATGTTCAATGTGTATAAAAGTCAACTAAGTTGGCAAACTTAAAGTAGGAATCTGACGGGTCAAAAAACGCTTCCCACAATATGGGGTACCTATATGAAGCTTGTGACGAAATATCAGATTTCTGCCGTCAATAGTTGCTGAAAAAAATGTGATGAAAAATGAGCATATATGTTCAATGTGTATAAAATTCAACAAAGTCGGCAAACAGGAAGTACAAATCTGATGGGTCCAAAAATGCTTCCCACAATATGGGGTACCTATATGAAGCTTGTGACCAAATATCAGATTTGTGTCATCAATAGTTGCTGCGAAAAATGCAACGAAAAATATCTTGGACGGACGGAAGGACAGCCAGACGGACAGAGGTAAAACAGTATACCCCCCTCCCCCTATGGGGAGCAGGGGTATAATGACAAAAAAGAAAAGACAACAAAAGCTGATGAACACCTAGGAGCTACCGATATCTTAAGACGGGCATTAAAATATGATGGAATTAAAGTGGATAAAATGATTTCAACTCTCTGCACTTGATATCTTAACAAGATTTAGTTCCAAAATAATGAATCATGAAGCTTATTTCTATTATTTAATACATTTTATTGCTCTTCACATTCCGATCGCTTCTGTGTTGTAAAGGTTAGCGTGCTTATCACAAATGTGGCAGATCATAGGTTTGAACCCAGGTTGTGTCGAACCAAATGCTATAAAAGTGGTTCTTGCTATTTCTCAGCAAAGGACTCATCATTAAGGAGAAAGAAAATAATGTTTCAAAGTAAAGTGACGCTGTGCACTGTTGTGAGTTAGAACTATCAAAATCCATGTCAGTTTGTTGGTTAAGTACAGTCCAAGACAGTTATCACAAATTCATAATCTCACCAAAAAGTAACTTGTTCTCGCCGTGATATACCGGTAGCTAAAAAACTGCTCACTTGGCATTAATCAACAATCGCTCTGTCACTCACTTGTTCCATTCATATATTTTGGGAACTTGACCTGTTACAGCTTCCTACATGTCATTGTGGACAAAAATATTAAATTTGATACATTTTTCTTGCTAGCCTTTATCCACTCCAGCATATGTAATTCAAAGGCAAATGATCAGTCTATTGCTAAATTTGCAACAACATACCGATAATGATATTTCATGCAAACGCTTGCTACAAATTACTTTCAAATTTTTTTTTTTTTTTTATTAATTCATTGTCCCTATTATTTTACAAAAAAATGTACTCACCTTAATTAACTTATGTATCTAACTAAATAACCTAAAAAGCTAGCTTCATCTAATATACTTTATCATTCAAATCTATTCAATTCAATTTATGCTAACATTGTAGGCTAGATTAGTTACTTTGACAGGTCGATGGTAATCTCCAGGTGTTCTGGTTTCCTCCACCAATATAATTGATCACAACAACACAACTGATATATTGCTAAAAGTGGTATTAAGCACCCAAAACCCATTTCTTGTTCATTTTTGAAAGTTAATAGAAACGTAGATATGTAATTTAGTGTACAAAACTTGTTTCAATTTCATCAGGTACACTCACACTTAAAAGACTGGAAAGCTAAATAACTTAAAATCTTCATACACAAATAATTATATAACAAGACCACCATCCAAGGGTGCTGGAAGCTCGACTTTTTCGTATCTGATATTAAGCTGCAAGCAATTTACATAATTATTGAGAAATTGCATTTTTTTAAGAAATTCTAAGTCAAAAAGGGGGATAACTAAAATAAAATGCTGGATGGAGTTGCCTTCTCTTGTCAACAGATTGGGGTCAACACTTTCTACAAGTGTATTGAGTTTCAAGTTAATAGCTTTGGTAGTTATTGAGAAATTTTAATTATACCCCCACTCGTAGAGAGGGGGCTATATTGCAATCACCTTGTTCGTCCGTCCGTTCACACTTTCGTAACAGATATTTCAGCTTCTATTGGAAGAAATGATTTTAAATTTGATATATGGCTTTGGCATGGTGACTTGTACCGTGTCTCCCCTTTCCAGGTTTACCACACATCTACTTCCTGTTTACAGTGCGACTTAGAATTTTTCATGTTTGCCATAATGAAAACTTTCGTAACAGTTATCTCAGCTTCTACTCGAAGAAATGATTTTATATTTGATATATGGCTTTGGCATGGTGACTTGTACAGTGTCTCCCTTTTCCAGGTTTACCGCACATATTCTTCCTGTTTACCGTGTGACTTACAAATGAACGAGTGGGGGTGTTCTTAGCACGACGTAGCGTGCAACATCTTGTTTTACTAAAAAAATATCCCAAATTTCTATGTACTATGTCAAAACAAGGGCAGATAACTCTGGATATACAAATCACAGGGTCACCTGTCTTATTGTAATGGGTTCCCCATTTGATAGTGAACAGGTATGTTGAGTTTCATTTCACTGCCTATCATAATTATTGAGAAATTGTTTTTTTTTTAAAGAAATTCTAAGTCAAAAAGGGGGAATAACTCTAATAAAATGCTGGATGTAGTTGTCTTCTCTTGTCAACAGATTGTGGTCAACACTTTCAACAAGTGTATTGAGTTTCAAGTTAATAGCTTTGATAGTTATTGAGAAATTTTAATTATACTAAAAAATATCCCTAATTTCTATGTACCATGTCGAAACAAGGGCAGATAACTCTGGATATCCAAATCACAGGGTCATCTGCCTTGTTGTAATGAGTTCCTCTTTTGATAGTAAACAAGTACTCCAAGTTTCAAATGGATACCTTTGATAGTTTTTGAGAAATAGACTCCGACAAAAAACTTAACCGAAAACTTAACCAACCCAGACGCAGACGTTGACGCTGACGCCGGAGTGCCGACAATAGCTCGACTTTTTTTATTCAAAAAGTCGAGCTAACAATGTTATAATAAAAAACATTCAACTTGTACATACATTTTTTTCTTCTTTCTTTTCTTTAATCAGTCTTAAAAACACTGCCTCAGCTATTGGTGATCTACATATGTTTCCTGCAAAATATTTCAAAATCTTTCTTTTATTACAAACTTACAGTAGGTTTTGAAGTAATAATTGATTGTCATTTTCCTCTGAAGATAAAACAGTTATTAATATATTTAATCAGGCTTCTTACTACACTGATCAATGCAAGGCTTCAACAACTAAGCCATTAATAGTAAAAGGGTTGTCTCCCTCTTCCAATAATTGCTGCAGGTTTCATGATTGGAAACCATGATCAGCTGAGGGTTAGAGAAAATGATTAAATTTCTGTTTTTATATATATTCAGATCTAGAGCTGAACATATTATTATAAATACAGGAGATAAACAGAATTTGCATTATTTTTAGCAAACATTAAAGGAAATTTAACAAATTTCACACATTTTTTGTGAGTCTCCCACCTTCTACACGTGACATGGCACTATCTATTCAAAATGAGATCTTCCTTTACTGATAGGCAAGCACATAAGGATCTAATGTAATCCCATAAGGTGTAACCGTTATTTGTCTGATCATATTGCTGCATTGCAAATCTTGGAAGAGCAACTGAAACTTCACCATCCTAAAGAAATGCATTAAGCAGAAATACTATCAACTATTAGTTCAACAATTCAATGTGTGACAGACAGCAATATCTAATCATAAGATGTACAAATGAAAACTTTTTTTTTAACTGTATGACATTTGAAGTAATAAACGATGCATATTAATTTTTTGAAGTAACATATCACCTGATTGGTCATCTCCAATTTTATTGAAAAGATCACCTGAACATGACTCCTTTTCAGATTGTTAGATTTTTATTTGCGACATTTCAGAAAAGAGTGGGGGGTGGTTAAATATGCAATTTTAATAAGATTGGGCTTAACAGGATTGAATATTACAATGCACTGACACATCATTCATCTTCATTATTGGATATTGATTGATATTCTACAAAATTCATAATGAAGTAGGGGTCGTCGTGGTTGGTGCAATCAGTGCCAATCACCACTAAAGTTGCGAGTATTATAATATCGCTCATAGACATAGTCATGTAGAGGTGTACTTGATACATCGTTATGTGATAAAGTTTGTCAGTGACTTTTGACAGGTTGGTAGTGTTTTAATTGCAGCACATATTGGTGGTTTTCTCCAGTATCCTATACCAATAAATACAGATCTACTGTAAAGACTAAAATAATAACACAAAAAGGGGGGGTCTCAACAAGTGTACAATTATGTATTGACATTTATTCAAACGTGTTTTTCACATTTGAATATTCATAACTACTAAGAAAAAAATCACTTTCTACAATTGTATATCAACCTAAACATATAAATAAAACAGAATGCTTTGCTGGAGATGCCATGGTCATGAAAATGAATACTTTATGTTAATTCAAGAGGGGTTCGGAGTGGAATTTTAAGTTCCGAATTAACCGGAAGCTTCTTTCGTTTATGGTTACAAATATGGCTGACACCGAGAATCCTCCAAAAAAGAAGAAATTACCACCCGTAGGACAGGGTTCTGAAGAAAACGAAGGTCAGAAAAGGCCTGTTAGAAAAAAGAAAAAGAAACCTCCCGAAGAAACAACAAATGGTCAAGTTGTAGGCGAAGTAGCAACCCCGAAAAAGAAGAAAACACCTACTACTACTACCGAAGACGGAGAAAAACCAACTCCCAGAAGAAGAAAGAAAAGAAAACCAACCGAACAAACTGACGATGGTCAACCGACTTCAGCAAGAAGTGGTGCTAATCAAGAGGTTATGCATTGTTTAAACAAGTTTTGCAAGAAATAACATCGGTTCTGTTTTGTTTACAGATACCTTTTTACTTTGAAAAAGATGTGTTCAAACATGAAGTTTAAGTGAAAACACAGGATCTCCTTAAGAACTACAATAAGCATAGCTAAATATTCTGCTATAGTCTAATCAGCATTGAAATTAGTGCGAGATTCCTCTGCCGTTCTCGACCATTTAGAACTTGCTGTTGTCGTTGAACGTCAGAGTGCTTGCCATAATCAAAACAGCAGATTTTGTTCCGCATCTCATTTGTAGCACATTTCCACGTTTTGTGACTATCAGATTTTATTTTCTATCCAAAACCCTAATATATATCGCTTCACCAATCATTTTTCTATTCATTCATAACCATCTTACCCTCAGAGAGTGGTGTTACACTCGATTACAGCACGTTTTTTCCTTACACCCGATGATTTGGTCATTTCACTGCCATTTTTTTAACGTGATCTCGCGATACTAACTGAAAGATGACAGCAATGCATTGCATGATGGGAGATACTAAATGCAGTGTG
>MJUT01006728.1:178780-190470 GCA_002080005.1 Gigantidas platifrons | reverse complement strand
TTCTGCAGGACAAACAGTTCCATCTACAGCTCAAATCAGAGCAGAAGGAAATAATACAAAATATGTTGGATAGAAAAGATTCATTTGGCAGTGTTATCCACGGGCTTCTTACGTTTCCCCCTATTTTGGACAAGGTCAGATCATATATGCAAATCATCTCCCATGATACATTGCGGTAATAGTAGTTCTCTCGAAGTCACGTGACAAATATTTCAAAATGACGAAATCATATGGTCTGGGGAAATTGTGCTGTAATGGAGTGTAACACCAATTTCTGAGGGTAAGATGGTTATGAATGAATAGAAAAATGATTGGTGAAGCGATATATATTAGGGTTTTGGATAGAAAATAAAATCTGATAGCCACAAAACGTGGAAATGTGCCTCTCTCGAGTGGGAAAGGAAAATCCGCTGTTTTGTTTATGGCAAGTGCTCTGACGTTCAACGACAACAGCAAGTTCTAAATGGTCGTCGAACGGCAGAGGAATCTCGGACTACATTGAAATATAAGTCTGATATCTGAAATGGGAAATTGAAATTCTGACCTGTTAAAATATTAGTGCAGCAATATGAGAACATCTAATGTTTTCAATAACAGACCGTGTCGACCATGGTATCAGGTTAAATCGGCACTTACTCTCAAATCAGAACCTAGTCATATCGGCACCTAACGTTTTAGTTATTTAGGCACCCGGTCATGATCAAGTCGACATCAGTATTAAAAATAATATATAAATATTAATATAAATGAAAAAAGAAAGTTGGATGTATTAACAAGTATCAAATACATGTAATCTATCATGTCAATCAACAATTTTTTTTAGTTATTACAATTAAATTTTATTGTGTTTAATGAATTCCAATTATTTCCTTTAATTAAATAATTACTTGTAATATAATTTAAATACATTTAACATGCCGAATGATTGACATTAGATGTGCTTCTTTTAGATATACTCTGGAAATCTTTGATGTTGTAATGTAGGGAAAGACAATAAAGCCTACACACAAACCATCGTTATTATTTTGAGAAATTTTTTGAAAAACAGAAGCTTAAATTTGAAATAATTATTGTTTATCTAAATAACGAACTAATGATAGATGTGATTATATAAGTGTTATGATTGTGGTATAATTTAATTATGTTTGATTAATGCAAATATTTGTATCTGATATAGTAATGAATGAAATAGTGAATAAAAAATGATTTAAAAAATAACTAAAATATCAATAAAATGATGATTTTCAAATGTACAAATGAAAAAAACCCACTAATTATACATAGGTGCCGAATTGACCAAAGCAGGTGCTGATTTGACCAGATTCTGATTGAACGAGGGGCTGAAATGACTGTCTTAGGGGCCGAAGTGACTTGAATTCGTCGACCTTTACGTTCTGGTATTTGGTTGTATCTTTTCTGTATCTGTATCAAGTACGTTGAACTGTAACCAATTCTGGTGGTGGAGAGCATATGTATTTAGCCGCGCGAGAGACAAGCTCTAAAGACTTCTATTGAAGTGGTGCTGACAATTCATTCTTCCAGCTGGTTCCGCTCGTGATCTGTTCTCACAAAGAAAGAGTTTTTTTATATAAGTAGTAGTGTTACACCTTTTGTTGTTAAAGCATTTACTGTTTTTGAGTTCATGGGATGACTCAATGTTTGTAGTTACACAGTATATTACTGTCGCACATATTTTATGTTTATGTTTAACTGGTTCAAAATATTTGGAGGCTGGAATGGCTGGTATCAACCCCTCAACCACCTTGAACATAAACGTGAGCCTCAGTTGCTTTCTCCTCTCTTCAAGAAGAGGTAGTTCAAGGTCCTTGAGCATCTTAGTGACACAGCCATTGTCCCTGGTTTAGTAATCCCCACTGATTATAATAAAACCAGCTGCATTATGTTGAACTTTTTCAATTTTATCATTGTCAGATGACCAACTATACCGGTCTCTGCATCTCATTAAGGATTTTTCCAACATGTGGTACAAAATGTACTAATTTGTTTTATGAATATCTCGGGGCACTTTTTGATAATTGTGTACTGTGCCAATAGTAAAAATAAATTATTCTAATTTTCAACATTTACAGGAAGTCGCTGGTAGCAAGACCAGCTTGATATCAAAAGATGACAAGAAAACTACGCCAAAGAAAAAAGTTAAGAAGAAGGTGAAGAAGGCTTCACCAAGGGTCGGAGATGAATTCATGGATGCTGCATTTGCTGCAGATTTATCCACCATTCAGGAAGACATTGTCACCCCAGATGATAAAAAAGACGAAGAAGATGCCATTCCTCATCCATATTCAACAGAATCAGTAGTATTGAAAAGTCAGCCATTAGAAAAACTGTTTATAGAAACTAATTGTAAGTTATAATTGGGTTTGTGAAATTATTGCATGTCTATATGTCTTCAGGAATCTGAAATTTTATCAATTAAAGACCACAGTCACTGTAATTTTACTATAAACATATCTAAACTATTCATATAAAAAAGGGACAGGAAAGCAACACAAAAACTTCTATTGTTTATTCCAGCATATTTACCACAAAACAGTCGCCATTCGATTCAAGGCATTTGATCATACTGTAATAAAGGATAAAAAAATGCTTACCTCTTGAACAGTTGTTTTCTTTCAGCTAATTCTCATTTTGAACTGATTGTTTACTGATATTGGGAAACCTGATGCAGTATTTACAGGGAATAACTCCATCATTTCAAAAAAGATATTTAAAAACAAAAAATATGTAGTGCTTTCAAATGAATGAAATGATGTCACCATATTGTGTACTGTAGTTATTCAATATTAAATACTTACCAAATGTTGGTATTTTATTAATAATTAGTCTTTGCTGAAGAGTCTTCACTTCCCCATCAAGTTTGCCAGTATAAGAGTTTTTGTGTATCACTCCTGTAAAATTTTTATATGCATTTATTTTGTATATAAGTTGTATATTGTCAATTTATATCCGACAAATAAAGATCAATGCTTATGACCTAGAAGTTTTGCATGCTCACTGTCACATATTGACACATGTTTACAACATTAATGAAATTGCTCTTTATAACTTGAGAGTGAAAAACTCCTTTTTGAAATAGAGAAGTTTTAAGTCCATAAATGGTCAAAATCCATCTCAAAGAATACTGAATGCACTCTGTTGTTTCCTTAATCATAATATCTTAATGGAAGCCAATCCTTCAAATTATTTTCTTTTTTTATTGAATTGATGTTTACCTTGAATATAAAAACATTTTCAAAGATACTACAAGTTTGATAGAACCCATGATATATGATAAATCATGGTTGGCCCCTACATAGTTGATTATTTTATGATGGATCAAAATTCCAAGATGGCTGCCACTAGTGCTACAGAACAAAGTTTTAACATAGATTTATAGAAACCATACCAACATGTATATAAGCACTGATATATAGCATATCTATAGAAAACACTTATATCTGGTATATATACATTTTGTATTTATATATATATTTTTTTTTATTTCAGCTGGATTTAAGAGAGAAAACAAAACAAAATTAGCAAGAAAATGGGCAGAGGAACAAAAAATAAAACAAGAAGACCAGCCAGAAGGACCTGTCAGCTCTACTATTGAATTTGCCATTAGTACACACAATGTTTTTAAAACTTTTTGTTTATTTATTCATGGACTAACAGCAGGAATTGCCATGTGGCATATTACTACTGTCTATGTACTTTTGTATAATAGTGATATTGACTTCCTGTCACACTACCGCCCTCTAGCACTTCCTGTCCAGTGTATGTTTTACATTCTGTTGGTACTTTGTACCATTTCTGCCTGTGATAGGTGAGTGAAATATAAAATTTGGCAGTTGCTGCATATATCAAAAATGATATGTGATTTTAAAGTGGTTTGAATCTTTAATATGTACTAAAAGGCTAAACTCGCTTAGGTGCAGCATCATGCAACCACAGCAAGTCAACAAGGGATTCATCCGGCACCAGTTTTATTGAAAATTAATCTCAATGTAGAATCTGTTTGAAAAGTTTTTAAAAAGTGAGATCGGATGTTAAGATATCGTTCAGCAAAATTGCATTGTCTTCTTTAACATGTATTAGAACAGATCTCATATTTTGTTATGATTTTGGAAATTGAGATTACAACTTAAGCTACTGTGTGAGATGTCTGTTATTAGCTGCTTTTATGTTTTTGTTTCAAGCAGATATTTTCGGTCAATTTGTGATGTCTGCAATTTTTGAACCTAGCACGGAATGAGAACACCCTGCATCAGTATCAAATTATGCAGAGCTAAACTTTGACTGATAATTAATGATGTGGAGAAATCAGTCAATCAACTACAGAGAATAATATTCAATACTCTATTTAAAATAGTTGAATAAAAGCATTTGATGTCAATAGTTTTATCGTAGGGAACAGTCTTATTTGTAGAGAAAATAGTAATTTCTAGAGAAAACCTGTTGTTATAGTCACTGACAAACTTTATCACATAAGTTGTATTGAGAGCTCCCTGTCATTGGTGAGAATCCAATCGACTGTCTTAATCTTGATAGACACTCATTGCATAGGAGCATGGAAATCCATCTACCCATAAAATCCAAAGGTATTGAGCTATTGCCATCCTTACAATCTGAAGAATCATGTGAGCTATTGCCATCTAATGTCCAAAACATTATTATCTTTTCTATTTTTTCAGGTTTGATATTGCCAACCCAACAAGAAGATTTGTGTTAAGATCAGTTACATTACAAACAGGGACAGTTTCCATCCTCATATACTTTGCAGCTTTAATAACAAGTCTCAGTATAGCTAATATTGAAGACAGAATGAACTTATACGACAAATATCCAGATTTGTGGACAGATCCAGATGTATGTATTTTTAAGCA
The DNA here is from genome assembly GCA_002080005.1 of Gigantidas platifrons. Classification (NCBI taxonomy): domain Eukaryota; kingdom Metazoa; phylum Mollusca; class Bivalvia; order Mytilida; family Modiolidae; genus Gigantidas; species Gigantidas platifrons. Next base: position 185,584 of record MJUT01006728.1, on the reverse strand, counting down.
ATTAAAAATGAAAAACAAAATAGAAAACCACACGATCCAAAATCCAATCACAAAATCGTAGAAACAGACAAAATCGATACCTTGACACACATACATGACCTTTCATTTTCCTAACATCCAACAATTATTGTTAATTTGACATTTTTAAAAATTTTATGCTATGTATTATTAGTACATGTAGTAGCTTTTATTTAAGGCATATTTTCAATTTTTGAACAGGTTATACGATATAACCTGGTTTGGGACATTTGACACTTATGAAAAGCATAAATTGTTCGAACCAGGTTCATATATTCCTTATAATTAAATTTTAACAACAAACATTGATTCCTCGATTTTAATTGCGATTATTTCATGGGACTATTTGTGTTGGTGAATGAATATGTTGGTGACGTCGCAATAGCAAACCAGATTATCAAGTATAACAAATTTTTCGTCAGGTAGATCAGCCAATCAGATTGCAGTAATCACATCAAATTAAATTATGTATTATTAGATAGCTATTTAAGGTATATCGGTACATAAGAATTTGTTACTGTATTTTTACTGTGTGCTACTGGTAATAACAAATATTTTTCATGGATAATTTGCTACAAATGCATATATGTAAATATTCTTATTTTGTTTTATACCATTCAAAATGAATACTCTTTTATTAATGTTAAAGGCCCAAGCTGTTTTCATATTTTCCGTAAATAAATAATACGTAACGTTTGTGGCTTCCACGCTGTAATTACCTATTATCATATACTTGGCATTAATATGATAGTTTTTGCATATGTGTAACGACCGGAAGTAAACTAGCCATAATTTCACCCCCAGGCTGATATCACATATCAGAGACGTCTCGTGCAAAAAAATCCATAATAGTGCGTCTCGTGCAAGTTACTTCCGGTATTTCCGGTGACGTCTACTTGCAAAACCTGACATAACGTTGAGTGGGAGATATGGGTCTCATCGCGGTTCACGAATAATACTTTTTACTAATCACATTTCATGGGATGTAAATTATGATGATCACACTTCTTAAAGTTGAAGAATATGAAACCCAACGTAAATTGTTAAAAATACGTTTTTATCCTTGTTGCATCCCTACTAGTCGTGTCAACAAGAATCGATGGAAGTGACCAGTGTGACAGTAAGGACGTCTATAATATTAACAAATCGAGTTGAGAGGGGAAAATTGGCGTCAAGAAGACCACATCAAATAAAAATCATAGAAACGACTTCAAACGTTAGACGATAGATGATTATATCACAGAGAACATAAAATGATTTTGAATGAAAACTATTCACGGGCAATTCCCTCGTCATTATTCACAATTAATGAATAAAAAACGACACTAAAGAATCACATTTATATTTTCTATGTTTCCAAATGCCTTCATATGAAATGTTTCCATTAATATTTATGGGGGTAGAAATGATCTTGTTTGAGAATAGTGTTCTGAAAATGTACCTGTTGAATACACACTTAAACTTTCATACAAATTCATTTGATTATTTCATCTTGTTTGTTTGTTTCATAGAACAATTTGTCGGAAGTATATGATAAAAAGATTAATACGTGACATTTTCCATATCATCCCTCGACCCATATCAGCCCTTGACTGCATCTCTGGCTGATATAGGGGTCTCGGGATGATATGGAAAAGGTCATGTATTAATCTCTATTTAATTATTATGTGATGATTTCCGTATTGGCCTAGTTATTAGTCCGAGGAGGACTAATAACTAGGCCAATACAAGTTTTTATGGACCTTAAAATCGATATTCACCGAAGCCTTTAGGCTGAGGTGAATATTGTTTTCTAAAGTCCATAAAAACTTGTATTGACCGATACAAAAGACTAATTGTTTTATTACATTAAAATGAAAAGTGAAAGTGAAACCAAGTCAATATGAAATTAATCACTTCATTATGACGTCATACATAATGCAATGGAAAGTGAAAGTGAGTCAATACGAGTTTTAATCAAACAATATCAAATTTTACGGAATGTCAGGTGACAGCATGATAGCCAATAAAATTGCTTAAATAAAATCATTATGTAATAAATTTATTATTTATTAATTAACCATAAAATTTTATCTTATAATGGGTATTATAAAATCATAAACTCGGCCAATATAAAAAAAACTAAGCCAATATTGGCTTAGTTTTTTTTATATTGTCCGAGTTTATGATTTTATATTGTAAAGACAGTTTAGGTTGTGTTGACAACAATAATATAGAGTTAATTAATAATGGCTGATACTAAGTAATGATTGCAGTGAATGGATGCAATTGCTTTATACAAATAATGTAAAGGGATCCTATTAACTGGTTTAACTCCGCCACATTTTTGTGCCTGTGCCAAGCCAAGACCTGAATTTCCAACGTCATATGTCATGGTCTTTTCTGTGAACAGTGAGTTCAGTTAAAATGAGAGGTGATTGTTCGTTTTGTTGATATTAGTGGAATTGATGACCATCACTGTTTAAACTTTCATTTAATAATAACAGCAATTTTCTAGGATTGATAGCTGGTCTTGGCAGTTGATAACACTAAATACCATTTTTACCTATTTACAGGAAACATCATCTCAAATAAAATTGTGGAGGAATGTAAACACTGCTCGTGGTTGTCTAACAATTCTGGCCTGGATTGTTTTGTCCATAACTTCTACGACAGATAGACTGGGACAAATGTTGAAAGAAGGAGACGATTTTATTATTGGGGATACAGTTGAACTGGCAAATCCAGTTTAAACCATGCATTTATTACATGGTATCGAGACTATTGATTGTGAAAAAATGATTTGGTTTAATCATATAAAAGTTTTTGTTAAAGAACTTAGAAAAATCTCCTTCTGATAGATGAATCTCTTTCTGATGTTTCACAGAACTACAAAATTTAATAGAAGATAATGACAAGAGTACAACAATTCTTATTAATCAGTAAATTGGACATTTTTTTCTTTTGATGAGTGATATTGTCAGTTTCAACAGACTGACTCTGATATTGGAAAATATCGTTCAGTGCGACGTCACATTTAATATTTATAAAAACAATAACATCAGTTTAGAAGGTCTCAATAGACATTATCACATGTCCTATCGATCTCATTGCGATACTAACGATAATGTCTGTCTCAACTTTCAAAGCAGCTGTTATTCTACCTCTCTGTATTGTTCAGTTTGGTAGACTTTTATGTTAAGATATAAAAATTGCTGACAATAAATGTTCCATATTTTGTTATTATTGTACATAATATTTACAACACAGGTGATGAACATTGCAAACATTAATTTCCTTCTTTGTAAACTGTAAATCTCGTCGGAAATGTCTTCTGGACTCGATCAAAATAAATTGCAACACAAGTATCCCTGTTAAATGTAAAATGAGATTTCCCTCATATTGATCTACTGAGATTTCCCTCATATTGATCTACATGTACATGTATATCCCTTTTTACTTTGTGTTGGAATATTAGAAAGTTCTTGTTGATAATTTTTGAAAGATCATGGCAATAACTAACAAAATTAAAAGGGAAAAAGTGCTTAGGAGCCATTTCAATATTGAATGACAGAAAAAAAATTATGTACCTGAATCCTATGGTAACTCAATCTAATATACACGAGCGACCAAAAAAAAAAAACAATAGAAAATAGGGAGCAAGTGTGTAGATCTAATTTTAATTAGATTGATGGTAACTTAAAGGTTAAATTTTAAAAATGGCAGTGAAAATTGGTTGAAATAGAACTCACTGTACCATAGAAAAATTAAAAATAATAAATAATAAGAAATATGACTTTGAAATTGACCTTCACTTCATGTATATATTATGAATTTCACTGAATGTGATGATTTCCTGAACATTTTATTAAACTCCCAGTAGTGGTATTATTGTACAGATTTTAACATTATTAAATATACATGTACATCTTTGTAATACATTTATATTATTTATGTGTATTTATTAGAAAAATATTATGTTGTTAGATTATATCTTTTTAATAATAAAAAAAAATGAATACATAAGGTGGTATTTATTTTACGTGATGTAACCTATCACAAGTCACAAGTCTCATAATAAGAATCACATCATTGGCAACCCACAGCTGTTCACGCACCTATTAGTCTCCACTCATCACCAGTGGCAGAAATCCTCGTTCCGTTGGAAAAAAACTATTAATAGTGATACTGATAGTGATTAAAATGTATAGAAAGGTGAAAGGGAGAAACTGAATGACAATCAAACACAGGATCCTATAAAGAGGTTTAACCTCTCCACGTTTTTGTGCCTGTCCCAAGGCCAGAACCTAGATTTCCAACTTCTTGTTGTTGGTCACTTATTTTGTGTTTAGTGGTTGGTGAGTGTTCATCTTATTATTCAAGGAATTGGTCTAAATTACTGTTTAAACTTTCTTTTGATAATGGACACTATAGATGAAGAATGAAATTACTGAAACAGTTGGTCTTGCTTTTTCATTTGATATATGGCACAATAGGACACTATTTTGCCTTACAAATGTAGATAAAATATCAAAAATGGGAAAAACGGGCAACATACATAAACCAAAAAATGAAAGACCATGAAAACCATCAAGAATCACTAAATAAAATAATTTATTGAAACATTACCATATTTTTGCCACTGTATAGTAAACATTGTCTATCGGTATGATGTTAGTCACAGTTACATGTACATGTACAAAGATGATTACAAAGTCGACAGATGTCATTAACATTACAAAGCTGAAAAATAGAAACCCAACAGATTTTTACACAACAGCTCAGATGATTAACATTTTATTGTTATAAACATATTTTCCAATGTAACTGTCAGAACCTTTTTAGTAAAAAAGAATATGGATGTAAATAAACACAAAGAGACATGAACACAAATTAAAAGAACAGCACTTTTATTGATGCTCTACATTTCACAGTCCCATTAGGGTCTTCAATAATGAATATAACTTGTACCCTAAGACGAGTGTGAAACGGCCCTATTCTTCAGTTTAGCAGTACTCTTTGTTTCAGCCAATAACGCTACCTATGGACAACTTTGTTGCAGTTTTGATGTTACATGTATTTGGTTTATAGAATTTCATTTTTCAGATGCAGGTTATCAACAAGAAAGCAACATAATTATGGATGCATGTTTTCACACAATTTAAGTTGTACACTGATTTGTATATGAGAATAACATAACTGGCCTTGGGCATGGAACAGATTAAGCATATCTTTTCAAAGCACTTGGTTTCACTCTCGTTTCTTTTTATGCCCCAGCGACTATTGGTCGGGGGGCATATTGTTTTACCCCTGTGTGTCCGTTCGTCACACTTAGTATGCATAGTTCGCCCGGCTAACTCCTACAGTTTTTGAGTTAGACCTTTTATATTTTGTAGACAGTTAGTACATACTTACACTGAAGGTGTGCATGTTTTATGGATTTTGACTTTCAACATTTTTTTACAAAATTATGGGTGCATGAAATTATACAGATTTTGCTAAATCCCTATAGGATATGTGGTTTGTCCGACCAACTCCTCCTACAGTTTTTGAGCTAGACCTTTTATATTTTGTAGACAATTAGTATGTACACTGAAGGTGTGCATATTTTGTGGATTTTTACTTTTCAACAATTTTTTTACAAAATTATGGATACATGAAGATTTTGCTAAATCCATATAGGATATATGGTTTGTCAGGCTAACTCCTCCTAGTTTTTGAGCTAGACCTTTTATATTTTGTAGACAGCTAGTACCAACACTGAAGGTGTGCATATTGCATGGATTTTGATTTTCAACAATATTTTACAAAATTATGCATGTATGAACTTAGCCACTGACCTTTTGCAATTATAACCACGGGGGCATTGTATGTGTCTTACAGACACAAACACCTTTTAAAGTCTATACATAAGTTTTCTACATCATAACCGACGAATAATATACCATTCCTTGAAATTAAGTTATATTGAAAATCCATTTTGGCTCTTCAAGACGCTTTCTTTGCACTCCTCAGAACCAAACCAAAAGTTAAGGTAGTAAATTGGGGTGGGGGTTGAGACGGGGGTATTCAATTTTCTATTTTTTTGGGGATTTGTCTGATAAATTCTTTTCAGCTCACCTGATCCAAAGGGTAACGTTTTTCCATCACTTGGAGCCACAATATATACTTTTTTTTGTATTCCCAACCTAAATATGTTTTTATATTCCCGCTCCACGAGAGTCTGGGTATATAGGGATCCTCATGTCCGTTCATCCGTCACACTTTTGGTTTCCAGATAATAATTAAAATACCGCTCAACCAAACCTTTTCAAACTTTCACACATTGCTGTGTACCATAAAATACAGGTTAAGTTTGATTACGGTGTAATTCACATTTACCGTTCATGAATTATGGCCCTTTTTCTCTTAGAAAATAGGGACTTTTTAGGTTTCCGGATGATATTTAAAGTATGGCTCAAACAAATCTTTTCAAACTTTAACACAATGCTGTATACCATAAAATACAGGTTAAGCTTGATTAAGGTGTATTTCACATTTACCGTTCATAAGTTGTGGCCATTTTTCTCTTACAAAATAGGGACTTTCTAGGTTTCCAGATGATATTTAAGGTATGACTCGACCAAAGCTTTTCAAACTTCTACACAATGCGATGTACCATAAAATACAGATCAAGTTTGAGTATGGTGAAATTGACATTTACCGTTCATGAATTATGGCCCTTTTTCAGAATCAATATTAAAAAAGTTTACTATATTGTCAATTACAAGAATTTGTAAATTTTTGATGGCCATGAAATGAATAAGT
>MJUT01006728.1:165631-178667 GCA_002080005.1 Gigantidas platifrons | reverse complement strand
CAAATCTTTTCAAACTTTAACACAATGCTGTATACCATAAAATACAGGTTAAGTTTGATTAAGGTGTATTTCACATTTACCGTTCATAAGTTATGGCCATTTTTCTCTTACAAAATAGGGACTTTCTAGGTTTCCGGATGATATTTAAGGTATGACTCGACCAAATCTTTTCAAACTTCTACACAATGTGATGTACCATAAAATACAGATCAAGTTTGAGTATGGTGAAATTGACATTTACCGTTCATGAATTATGGCCCTTTTTCAGAATCAATATTAAAAAAGTTTACTATATTGTCAATTACAAGAATTTGTAAATTTTTGATGGCCATGAAATGAATAAGTAGTAAGATAAATCACAACATGTTTCATTCCTTTCATTGCCTCATTCAAAATGGCCCTTTTTCAGAATCAATATTAAAAAAGTTTACTATATTGTCAATTACAAGAATTTGTAAATTTTTGATGGCCATGAAATGAATAAGTTGTAAGATAAATCACAACATGTTTCATTCCTTTCATTGCCTCATTCAAAATTTGGAATGAGGGGGTATCTGTGATCACCAGATAAACTTTCTCGAGTTTAACTTCTATCGCACACACAATTCATTGATACAAATTTCAGATTTTGCGCATGTCTTTTAAAAAAAATCTAGTTTGATCTTGAGGGTTAATGTTATTGGTGAAGGAAACTAGAGTACATGGGGGAAAAATTCCCTCTCACGCTTACTGACAAACTACTAGTATATATCACATAAAATTGTATTAAGTACACTTTGTCATAGGAATACATTATCATGATGGTAGCTTTTTAGTGAGTGAGTAATTGTTATTTAACACCAACTCAGCAATTTTTAGGTTACGGAAGCAACAGTTCATTTCGTGGGTAGACACGTCGCTCCACATTGACACATTATCTTTATTCCGAGTCAACTAGTCTGCACTCTTACACCTTAATACTCTTGCTTAGAGGAAAAGCAGCAAATAACAATTTTAGTCTTTGGTTTGATCTGACCAGGACTCGAACACATGATCTTCCACACTGTAGGCGAGCATAGTAGCCATTACAAGACTGATGCGGTTAGGAAGCTTTTTGAAACATTTCTAAAAGAGTAAAGGATGAAAAATAAATTGATACTATTTTGTGTCTTTATTCTAGCTTTTAATAATGATCTTTTCATTCATACAAACATATACACACTAAATCTGGATAATATAAAGTACTTTACTAATAAATATAATCCATGAATTTGAGGCAGCAAGCACAGAATAAGAATAAGAATATTTACTATTCCAATCAATGGGCCCACAATAGAGGCAAACAAATTTCATACATTGATTATTGTCATTGGAGGCAATTATACATATACATATATATATAAATACAATGTTAGTACAGTGGTCCACTAATAAAGCCACCCCTTCTGCAATGAAAATAGTACTTTACTATCTCAGTGCATCAGAAATCCAGCCTGATAAGAGGGTGGCCTTTGGTGGATGTACATGTAGCTTTATAAGAAGGGAGTTACTGCAGCGGAAATCAAATTTTTATGCTTACAAATGCATTGATTACCTTATCATATAAGGACATTTCATCTCATGATTATATAGCACTTCCTGATTATGTTTAATATTTTGTTCAACAGTAAGAGAAATGTAAAGATTTTATCCAAACTGAAAATTACAAATATTTATCAATTTATTAAAACACAAAATTAATCAAGGTTGGTACAGGAATCTGAAACGAGCCTAAAATATTGTTCAACACGACATCCTTCAATCATTCATCAACACATCACCCAAAATTTCAAAAAATTCAACAATTAGACCTTTTAGTACATTCCTGATTTGATTCTATAATTATAATTTTTTTTTTCTAACTGGAGTTATTTCCCTTACAGAGGGTCAAAATGCTACCCATTCTAGAAAAATCAATGGAAAGGACAAAGACTTTGAGAAGTTTCCTTTTCATTTGTCTATATTTGTACCTGGTTAAAAAATCAGAGGATAATTTTATAGCAATTAGAAATACCACAAGTCGTTACAACATCAAAAATCTTGTATAGAGTTTGGGACACTTTTAAGTTTTGTCCACTTTAATGGTCAATAACTCCTACATAAACATAGGTAAAAATGTATAATTTTAGAATTAAGTAGAAAATGTAAAAATGGCCTATTCAAATTATTACATGTACTACATATATTTAATGTACTATAAAATGGAATGCATCATATATTAAGTGTCTTTATCAGCAAAAACTTTACACAAACTTAAGAATAGAATGAATATGTATTTCTTGTTAAAATTTAGGAAACAATGTCATTTTTATTAAACAATACACTTTTACATACAGCCATAGTACATTTGTATGACTTTTTAAATTAATATCCATTTATGAAATAAACTACAAAATTATAACAATATAAACAAAGATGTAAATATAATTGTTCTGCTTATACAATCTACTTTCCCCCACACACACACAAAGTGGTAGATACGATAACATAACCCTCAGTCCACTTGTGCTCCAGTGAGGGTTACGATTCGGTCCCATTCAACGTAATGGAGAAGCACCCGGAGTGATTCACACAGGGCGTTTTTTTTGTCCTAATTCTGCTGTAAGTGGTTGGAAAAATTAACGGGGGTGAAAGATGAATATATTTAGGTAAAGCTTGAGGTGTTAAGTAAACGCTGCATCAATCCATGATAGACTTATATCCATCTGAAAATTTGAATGCATAAAATCTTCTTTCTGTCCGACATTTTGTTTACAAGTTGCTATTTCACGTGCACTTGCCTCGTTTTGGAGATATCCTTATTTGGATCGATTGCCGTAAACATAGTAGTAAAAGTTTTCCATATTTGGCATTCAGATCCATATATGGATAGGCTCCGCCCATTACAAGTTACACGAGAATCTACGTAAAAGGTGTCATGGTGTACAAAAAACAATTTTCGAATACGAAATCGATTGTGAAGGTAGAAACAGACATTGTAACACTTATTTCGTATCACCATTAATTAAAAATTGTAGGGAATAATAAGTTATGAACAAATATGCAAAAAGAAAGTTAAAATATTCACGGAACAAACATTTTAATTTGCACCATTACATTAAATGGGACCGAATCGTAACCCTCACCGGAGCACAAGCGAACTGAGGGTTACGTTATCGTATCTAACAAAGTGGATATTTTACTACCTTATACAACTTCATAAAGTAAAACAATGGTTTAGACAAATATGCAATACATGTTGTATCTATACATTTTTACACACACTGACCAAGTGACAATAAATTTATATTACTGTGCTCATTACCTTCCCCAGATACACTTCATTTTTTTTGTTTACCTACATTAATTTGAGAGTAAAAACTTGTACAGTACTGAACCAGTAATTCAGCTAGACTTTGAAACCTTCAGCACAATTGCCAGTTTTATAACAATAAAAATTTCTTCAGGACATAAAGTTCTTCAGGACAATTTGAGAAATAGGTGGACAAATGTCCTGAAACAGGTGCCTAGCTGAATCACTGCTTAACGTGGCTGTATTTTGTTGTTGTATACTAAGATTGCAATTTTTAAACCACATAAATTTCATTTTTATATATAAAAAAAATATTAACAAATTAGAACACTAAGTATAAATGAGTTCTGTTTGAAGACAGTCCATGCTGTCATTTCCTCGATCAGAAAAATGTCTTTACAGAAATGGAATTCTTTAATATTTTTATTTCTTTTTGCTGGAATAGTTTTAATTGATAATATTACTAGATCTAGTATTCATCCTTTGTTGAAAACAAGAGAAGAAAAAGAAGAGCACATATATCCCAGCAGCTATAAAACAATTCAGTCCGGCCTGTTCATATTTTTCGTGGATATATGTCATGGAATAATTGTGATGTTCCCAGTCCTCCTCTTTAAATGGGATATCTTCAAATAACGCTGGACTATGTAGCTGGAAGAAAACACCCAATAATGCCTGAAAGACAAAAAAAATATGATAATAATATTACCAATAGATCTCTATAAAATAATGCAAGTAGTGAACCTTATTCTAATTTAACAGGGGCTGCTGTGGTTGTGATCGTATGGTAGTTGGATTTACAACTACCTGTGCAATAAGTGTCTATCACCACTAAAGTTGTGAGTTCGAACACTGTTCATGGCGAGGTGTACTCGATATAACATTATGCGATAAAGTTCGTCTGTGACTTGCGACAGGTCGCTGGTTTTCTCCAGGTACTCTGGTTTCCTCCACCAATAAAACTGACCGCCACGATATAACTGAAATATTGTTAAAAGTGGCATTAAACACCCCAGCCCTAACCCTTCTAATTAAAATTAGATGTTTGTTTTTATTTTTTTAAGCGATACACTAACATCTTACAATATCCTCTTTGGGGTCATGTAAGGTAACCTTTCATTCATCTTTCTAATTTCAATTAGATTGCCTATGAAGTAATGCAGCATTTGCAAGGGATAAAATAAAGTTTGCTTTCCCTATGTCCTGGTAACCCTAAGAAAATCTGCCTAGTCACAAACATTTTTACAGATATCATATTTAGTACTTTTTTAAAGTTTTTAACTGAATTTTTAAAGCGTGCACCTGTTTATTAGAATTTTCCAATAACATGAAAAGTGAGAATAATTTTCTTGAAAAGATCAGTTTTTCATACAGTGGTAGATCTTTCAGTCCCTGTGCAAAAATAAATTCTAGAGCTCTGGAAAAGGTATACCCGATGATGATATCTGAGTTTGTTTGTTGGAGAAGCTGGTAGAACAATCAATTAAGGTTAAATACATTACAGAGAAGATTTTTTCTAATTTGATCGTGTGCATCGTTTGTTATTTGTTTGTACATGTATTTTCTTAATCTTATGTCAGATTTAAATTAAAAGCTCACTAGACTTTTGTGTTATAATTGATTGCTTTTCTCCGACTCTAAATAAAGCTTATTGTATTGTATTGTATTGTATTGTTGTCATGTTAAATAGCAAATAAATCTGAAAAAAACAACACAAACAAGTGTGAAGACTGAAGTGATTTCTTGTTACAGAAATGACAAAACAACATTCAGGGCTCGAAATTAACGCTAGCAAGCAGGCAAATTGCTAGTTGAAATTTCAATTTGCCTTAATTTTGTTAGTGAATAAAGCTAGAACTAGCAGAATTTTGCTAGTTGTAAAAAATTATGTGTTCAGAATCGTATCTGAACTATGACAAATGTGTAAATTTGTTTTCTGGTAAGATCGGTAAAGATCACATTGACTTCATAAAAAAGGACGGTATAGTTACGTATTTGTCCGAGAAATACGAATATTTACGTCTCTGTCCGAGAAATACGAACAACCATACTGGTTCCCGATTTTTAAAATAACATAGAGGTTGTAATTTTTACAGTTCAAGTTACCAGTCGAAATGTCAAAAAGAAGAAAAGTTTCTGATCACGATCGCGATGTTACAAAAATTACGAAATTCTTTCGCCAAGTTTCAAGAAGATTTATAATTGTGATTAGTGTTTACAGTGATTAAAAGGATATAATGGTGAAAATCGTTGTGTTACAGCTGTTACACTATCATATGAATGCAGCCAATGCGTGTCTGCTTACAAGAATGGCAAGATTATGATTTTCGTTTATCCAACTTTGGCCTAGCTAGAGTAAATCAATTAGGTCGTGTTTTTAACAGAAGTGATCTTATAATATTATTCAAATAATTATTATTGCTCTGTTTCCAGCTTGATTACCTCTAACTCATCTCTTTTATATACAATTTTCACACGAAAAAAAAAAATAATAATAATAATAATAGAAGAAATTAACAGACAGGCACATTTCCTTTACTGGCTTTACAATAATTATTCGGTCACATTTCATAATGAAAGATAAAACAGACAAGCCAGTCATTGGTTATTATCTTAGTACATTTGTAATAATTATTTGAGATAAAAAAAATTCAGTACATGCAGTGATGCAGCATACACACAGCTTTTTTTCATTTGAGGGTACATGTACCCCAACTCCATCAATTTGGGGGTACATGTAATTTTTTGAGGGTTCAGTGTGTGGCTCTTTATATTACTGTCCAATAAAACATTGTTTAAAACACTCTGTTTTCATATGATATGGCCATTCCCAAGGAAATATTAATGCTTGTTTGTTTATATCAGGTACATGTTTCTTTTAAGAAATAAATCGTGGAAGCCAGAATGTCCGGGAGCGACTTGCTTAATGGTCAAGGACACTTTTCACAATGCGATATAGTCAGAGACAGTGAATTGCTTAATTTAATAAAACACATAAAACCTTACAGTCTTATTGCTACATATTTCAATGAAAATAACATACATTTTTTTTAAATCTGGTTGCTAGTCAGGTCAGTCTGTTTGCTAGTAGATTTTTATTTAACTAGCAAAGTTTTGCTTGTGGTGAAAAAGTTAATTTCTAGCCCTGACATTGTTTTATACAATAATATTGTCAATATTGCAGACAGGATATATATTTTTTTATAACGGGATAAATCTAAAGTTACAAGGGTTTCCAGTTGAACAGAGCTATTGCAAACAACATATTAAATTGTTTCATTAATTTCCTGATCATGATCTCTTCATCAAAATATGTCAGAGGAAACTTTGAAATTGACATCACACTAAAAATAATCAACATTTAAAATAATTAAATACAAACCAGCATAACAACTCCCCAAATACTGAGAACTGTACAGCATATGGACAACTTAGGTCCACAAATTGGACACGATACCATCTTCAAATAGAAATAGAGTTCAATTAATGGTTTTTATTGAACAGCCTTCACCTTGTCATATGATTTTTCGTAATTCAATGTTCAACTTACAAAATTGAAAATAAATTACAACTGAGATATTTGTATGTACAAAAATGATATTTATTCATCACAGTTATTTGAAAACATTACTTAAAAATTGTAATAACAAGGAATTTTATAGTTATTATAACGAAAGTAGATGTAATAACAATAATAGTCAAAACGGATGCCGGATACGGTGATGTAAATTCGGAAACAAAACGTTTCGAAAAAATAATGACCTTTTACTTCTCTATATTTTTTGTGTGCAGATTATATTCGACTGAACTTCGATGTCTTTGAGAAGCTGGACTACCTGTCACCTTTGTGAAATGGTAAAACTCGCCAAAAGTCTGTCAACTATTCAAAATATTACTTTTTTTTGTACCCCATTTGTGTGTTATCCAGAAGCAAAGCTTGTCCGTTACCGTCATCTGATTCTAAATTTAGTCATTTGCGTTTTTTATTTGTATCTAGTGCATCAAAAAGATCTGTCTGTCAACATGGTAGACCGCCTAGGTGGGTGCCCCCAAAACATGTCTTGAGTACCTTAGAATAACTAAGAAATATTGTGATTCCTCCAATCCAGCATTAACTTATTTTATTTCTGAGTTTGCAGCTGTAAAATGTTTGTTTTATTATGAGAGAACGCAGAATTGAGTCATTTTATTTGATGGGTGTGAAACTGATTCATGACACATGTCTCATGATAATATGATATCAGATATCATCTTTCAGTTTCAGTTACATGTAACTCAAATCACTGTTATTTGTTAAGTTTTATCATAACCAATTGCCTAAAATTACCAGGTAAATCTGATATTTATGCAGAGTAGAGCAAAATCTATGTGAAGTTCACAATATACATTAAAAAAAAATCGGCCAAGAAAACTGTAATTATCGTCGATGCTTCTAAGTTCGTTATGATTGTAAGTTCGTGACATTCGGTGTTTTCCCTTTAACTCGTGACATCATGATCATGAATAAATATTTACCTTCTGCAATGTGCAAGTAACGCTGACGTTTCCCAAAGTATATGCATACATGTGATAGAGTTGCTATGCTACAACTGGAGATTTGCAAATTTTTGGCTGGAGATTTGGTCTCGTAACTGGAGATTTTTTATTGACGTTTTAATCGAGTATTTGATGCGTGTTTTTATTGTTTATTGACGTTTTCCTTTTGTTTGTTTCAGTATTGAACCAACTGCATCCCACTTCAATATGTATTGTTTACATTTCTGTCTTAAGTAGTGTTTCATATGATGAATGAAGGATAAAAGCTTTATTTATAATTTATTCATAATCATTCATAATCATAAGGTTATAACAAAGCAATAAGAATGAAGGCAGAATGTTCTGAACAATAAAGTCATAGATCACTAAAATTAAAAAGTCACTATTTATCACATGTAGTCACAGAATTTACCCTTAAAAAGTCACAGATATAATCACAGCAAGTGAAAGTCACAAATACTTTGATCGGCTTTGGTCTCAAATAAGCCATAGCAACTCAATCTGAGATGAATTCATTGCATGTTTGATCGAAATAAGAAGATTTCTTGGCATCAAAGGTTGATCGACTCGTGTCGGCACAACGGTTTATTTGTCACTTTATAACTATTTTTAATTGCCGCCATCACACTTCTAATCATCTAAGCGTGTGCCACAAACACACTTCCTTATACCCAATTAACTGTCAATCAGTGGATAATTGTATAATCATCAACACCTTAATTAATCACCATCATGACACGGTTTACTTGTAAAGGTGTCAAATAGATCAATAACCGGATATCATTCGTATCTCTCAGTGTTTTTCTTCAGCGCGGGAGTTCCAAATGGGGAATTTCCAGAAATATTGATCGCAAAATGTAGAGCAAGATTTTTTTGTACTTTATTTTTTTTCACGGGCGGAAGATTTTGAAAGTTGACGGGAGAGACGGAAGGGACCCTCAAAATCGGGAGAATAATGCTCCCGCCGGAAGGTTCACATGTATGTATATGCCACTTTTGGATGAAAATGGAACAGAAACAGTTAAGCATACCTGTTAACCCTCCCGCACATTTTTGTATCCTCTCGTCCGTTGAAATCGGTCACCATTTTGGAATGCGCTGTCACATGAGTTCAGATGTTGATGACGTCATTTATCCTGCAAACTGCATCCAGAAATAAATATTGAATTTACTTTCACTTTGATCAAGACAACAGTGAGATTTAAACAGATAAGAAAAGATAGCTATGGGTTTTGGTGCCAAAATGGTGCCATTTTACTATTACCATTTTGTCTTAATAATCAAAGTCAAATATTTCCAGAAAAACACAGTCCGTAGTGGATAATTTGCATATCTTGTGTTTGTTTACATTCCACTGCGCATCTTGACCTATATTTATAACTCCATTAGGCAACGGAAATGACATTGTTTTCGTTTTGAAATTAAGTAATTCCTTAGACAATTTTCAGATTTTTAGCGGGAATTTGTGGGTAATAAATATATGATTTAATATGAATTACATGGAATTGGACATTGATAAAATTGTACGTGAAAACAGAGATATTATCTGCTGAAAACAAGTGACAGCAAATACAACTTAATGAAAAAATGGCGAAATATAGAAAAAGCAAATTTAAAAATATTGTAAAATACAATCCCCTAGGCATATTTGTGTTCCACGCGACTATTTTATGGTTGACCGATTTCAGGTAACATGACTTGGGCACCATTACAAAACATATGCAAACAAAAAAGATCAGCGAGCTGACATTTCTTCATCAAATTAAACGATGCTTTGGCATTATATTTGGCTTAAGTACCCAAGTAAACATGGCATTTATCTTTGGTATAAATACAAATTTGAATGAGAATTATAAGGAAATGTCTTAACTGACCGATTTACGGTCACATGTGGATACCCCACGGGAGGGGGGTATACTGTTTTACCTCTGTCCGTCCATCCAAGATATTTTTTGTCGCATTTTTCTCAGTAACTGTTGATGGCAGAAATCTGATATTTGGTCACAAGCTTCATATAGGTATCCCATATTGTGGGAAGCGTTTTTGGACCCGTCAGATTCCTACTTTAAGTTTGCCGACTTAGTTGGTTTTTATACACATTGAACATATATGCACATTTTTTGTCACATTTTTCTCAGCAAACTATTGATGACAGACATTTAACATATATGCAGATTTTTCGTCACACTTTTCTCAGCAACTATTGATGGCAGAAATCTGATATTTGGTCACAAGCTTCATATAGGTATGCCATATCGTGGGAAGCATTTTTGGACCCATCAGATTCCTACTTCCTGTTTGCCGACTTTGTTCATTTTTATGCACATTGAATATATATGCCCATTTTACGTCACATTTTTATGTATTTTGAAATTTTTAAATCTGACCAGCCAGTGCATTCCAATGCATATTTTGTCATGGACGGATTGTGTCTGATCAAGTGCATGAAGATTTTATATATAGACATATTTATATCTAATTCAAATCTGCAAAAATAATGATAATCTCTTGCCGTCTTCAGTAATTAAAGATCCATAAATCTAAAATTTAGTTAGAATTTTAAGCCGTTTATTTGTGCTCAATAGTGATCAATTCCGTGACGTTTTTAGCTCATACATTTGTAGTCCATTGCTCGATGTCAGATTTTTTAAAAGTTGAATAATTTTCCCAATTATTGACTACTTAAAACGGTAAGAGATTATCATCATCAGATTAACCTCTAGTTTATACACATTCTTTTTACAATGATCATAAACAAAATTTTTGACCTGTCAGTGTGGTTTTACAAAAATGTAGGTTGGAAACTATGCTGTCTATGGTTCAGACAAGTCGGTATTCATGCTCATACACATGTACAAATCTGACTGGTAGTTAAGTTCTCAGCAATTTGAAATAGAGATGTGACAAACAAAATAAAGCATCATATTATTTATATTTTCTTTTTAGTGAATAGTGAGGCTAATGCAAGAAGGGTAGCATTTATTGAACAATGTTTTGGAGCTTCAGGGCAGGTAGGTACATGTACATTGTAGTTCCTGTGGTGGAAAATACATGCACTCATTCAAAATATTTAAAAAAAAATTATTATTTGGTGTTGAAAATGTTATCTCTGTATTATGGTACATTAAGTTTTACAAAACAATTTAGACACCAATACTGGGTTTTACCAGTTACTTGTTGTCACCTTAAAACTATGTTACCATGGTTACAGTAGGTAACACTAACAGTGAATGCATGTTTTTAGAAATAAATACTATTTTGTTCCTTCTGTAACAATAAACCACCACAACAGTGTAACGGTTAACACACTACTTCTTCCTCTTCTAGGGGAGACATATGGTTTTTGTGTTATTGTTTGTAGGCACACTCTTAGTGACTATTATTGATTGAGTTATTGCCCTTTTTGACTTGTTTCATAAAAATGAATTTTGGGGAAGACATTTTTTTGTATCAAAAATAAACTTTACCTGTATTTTTTTTCTGTCAAATCGTTATGAAATGTGATGCAATGAATTAAAATATATACTCAGTGCTTTCATTAAGAGCTGGTACCCGGTACTTTTACCTAGCTACGATAGCGTCTGGTACCGGCAGAAAACCCCCCCAAAAAAAACCCCACTTTTTATTAGTCCCAATGTGTAAATTTATTAGAATAAACAAAACAGGCATTCAGTGTTCAAAATGTCTCTTCAAAAGTGGTTGATTGTTGTTTTACGCCAACGCCATAATTAAGTGTGTATGTTTTTGTCATCATATAATAAATTTGTGACCTGTGCTATTTTCTAAAAAAAATGAAAAAAAGTTTATATTATAGAACATGATAGACCAAGATGTCATAATGTTGTAGTTGATCTCGTTTGTTTTTCCAATGATTATCTGATTATCTCCGTTGATTAATAGTTTCAGTTATCAACGTACTTATAGGTGACAGCAATTATTGATTTTATAATCCCTAATGATTATTACAATCAAGCGTTTTTAATTACCTGTCTGTCAACATTATGCTCATGGCACTTTATACTACAATATACATGTATAATTATAAAACCTGTTTTGAACACATTTCAATAACTTTCTTCACTTATAATTATATTTGCCAACGGGTAACTTTATAAATTTTAATTTACATGACCCCCCAAATTTAACTACGAATACATGACTTTGTGTTGTCTAACGGATATCGATCTATACCAGAAAATACATTACACTATATGTACAAAAATGTACTCTACCGCGAAAGTCACGAATGTTTATAGCACACGAACAAAAGTTGGTTTACAGTATAATATCTAAGATCATTCTGTGGGACTCGAAATCATAATCTAGTATTTATGAGTGTCTTCGTCGAGGTTCGTGTCGGAATCGGATATTATATATCGTAAAAACGGTTTAAAGCGCTTTAAATTACGACGATTTAACAGTGTCTATTCAAGTGGCGTATTATCATTGATGAAAAATTAACGAGTAAACAGATGTCTAAACGAAAAAAAGCAATCACTGACTATTTTATGCAGAGCAAAAAGCTGAACACTAAGGTGATGATTCTATGAAAACGTGTCAAATCATGCCGTTCGTCGTTGGCATTGCTCCATACCTGTTCTTTTTCCTGATATCTGTTATGATTTGTGTGAACGAGCACAGGAAATTTTCAGTGTAAACACATGAAACAAACTTTTACAGAATATGATTGGGGACGACCATTTAATTCGGGGGGGGGTCTGCCAGTTTTTGTAAATAAATATTCTGGTCACTCAAAGTTGGAAAATAACAATTCTCTCCTTTGCTCCCAAGAAAATTAAAAAAATTATCTGGCCTGACCAGAGATTCAACACTGCTATAATAGAAAATAAATAACTTGTCGTGTATTATGTGAAAAATAAATTTTCTGTCTGACTAAAAGTTGAAAATAAATACTCTGACCCTACTAAATTTGCCAGGCCACCCTTTCAGAATCAAATGGTCGTTCCTTTATGAATTTATATTAGACTATCTATGATTTTGAGACAAACATTTTACATTCCACCCAAATATTAATTAAAGAATTAAAATTGTTTACAGATTAGGCTTGATTATGAGACAAATATTTCTCCATTAATGATTAGTATGATTACTCCCCAAATATTTAAGTATCCATAAAGTGAAAAATGAAAGTTGAACATGTCTGACAAGAAAAATTCATCACAACATATA
>MJUT01006728.1:78921-107218 GCA_002080005.1 Gigantidas platifrons | reverse complement strand
AGATTTTGGAACAATTCCGACAGTGTGGTGTGTTTTGTTTTTCTGTTAGATTTTGTAACAATTCTAACAGTGTGGTGTGTTTTGTTTTTCTGTTAGATTTTGGAACAATTCCGACAGTGTGGTATGTGTTTTGCTTTTCTGTTAGATTTTGGAACAATTCTAACAGTGTGGTGTGTTTTGTTTTTCTGTTAGATTTTGGAACAATTCCAATAGTGTGGTATGATTTGTTTTTTTTTGTTTGTTAGATTTTGGAACAATTCCGACAGTGTGGTATGTTTTGTTTTTCTGTTAGATTTTGGAACAATTCCGACAGTGATGTATGCTTTGTTTTTCTGTTAGATTTTGGAACAATTCCAACAATGTGGTATGTTTTGTTTTTCTGTTAGATTTTGGAACAATTCCAACAGTGTGGTATATTTTGTTTTTCTGTCAGATTTTGGAACAATTCCGACAGTGTGGTATGTTTTGTTTTTCTGTTAGATTTTGTAATAATTCCAACAATGTGGTATGTTTTGTTTTTCTGTTAGATTTTGGAACAATTCCGACAGTGTGGTATGTGTTTTGTTTTTCTGTTAGATTTTGGAACAATTCCGACAGTGTGGTATGTTTTGTTTTTCATTTTATTACCGGAATTAGAATTTAAGTAAACTAGTTAATTGTGTCTGCATTCAGAAACATCGCTACATGTGAGTAACATATAAAGTCAAGGTCAGAATTATAATGTTAAATGTAGAATATATTCAGCAAGTTTAGATTTAAAACTGTTTAAGGTGGTACCTAACACTACAGGGAGATAACTCTTTAAATTCAGTTGAACGTTTTGATCATATGATATTTGTATGCAGATTTCAAGCATCTCGGTGATCAAAACCACAGAGAGAAAAGCTGCTATGTGGCTAGTGATTTTATAGCTCTGAGTCTGTTAGTTGGAAATTGTTAAAATTTTGATATTTATTACAGTGGATATATTCAAACACATTGCCAAAAAAATAAGAAAATTAAACGAGCAGATCAAATTTTACCTGAAGTGTATGGTACCACCTTAAAGTACAGAGATGTGCAAAAAATATTCGGTCACTGTATTGTTGTATTGTTATTTAATTATGCCGACTATAAATAAAACTTATCTTATCTTATCACTGGAATTTGTGACCATATATTTCATATAAAACCACATTTTTTCAAAACATTATTTATAAAGTAAATTCTTATCTAATTTTGATGACATTTTTACCAATAAGAGCGATGACGTATGTAGTTTTCTGTGATTATTTTAAAATGTTTATTTGAAGCATATATTTTAATTATTCACAATCAAAAAACAAACTTAAATTATTTGTCTTCAAAAGCACTATTATTGTATTGTGTTATTGACATTTAAATTCTGTTTTGTGTTTCACTCGTGAACTCGTAAAATTCTTCTATTATAAACTTATGCTGACAGTGTAAAACTTCATTTAATTTTTCATGTATTGGTAAAAATTGCAGCAAAATCGAATAAGAATTGACTTTGGAATAATGTTTTGAAAAAATGTGGTTTTATATGAAATATATAGTAAGAAATTTTGGTGACCGAATACTTTTTGCACGTCTCTGTCGGATGAAATAAAATATTAAAACATCTATGGGCCTATTAATGGGACATGAAAATACCATGGATAACATTCCTCGCCAGGGGACAACCATTATCAGGAAGGATTATTTTTATCTGTCATACATTATATAGTATTCATAAAAAAATACAATTGCGTAACATCATATTTAAACATATAGCATCGAAAATATTTCACTTCTCAGATACTGAAATATGCACACACACAACCGTCGAAACAAATAAAAGCATATTCCTAACCGAGTAACACACAATCTTTACAGATCACTGTCCTTGAGGCACAGATAACTTTAACATAGTTTGGTTATCTAGATAAGGCCTTTTAGCTTGTTTGTTCCAAAAGACGATTCAATTATTTGGCTTTCTAATCTTTTTACAATGAGGGTACCTGCTGAAGGTTATTCTAGAAAAGTGCCGTGTGCACTACCTGTTGAAGGTTATTCTAGAAAAGTGCCGTGCGCACTACCTGTTGAAGGTTATTCTAGAAAAGTGCCGTGTGCACTACCTGATGAAGATTATTCTAGAAAAGTGCCGTGTGCACTACCTGATAAAGGTTATTCTAGAAAAGTGCCGTGTGCACTACCTGATGAAGGTTATTCTAGAAAAGTGCCGTGTGCACTACCTGATGAAGGTTATTCTAGAAAAGTTCCGTGTGCACTACCTGATGAAGATTATTCTAGAAAAGTGCCGTGTGCACTACCTGATGAAGGTTATTCTAGAAAAGTGCCGTGTGCACTACCTGATGATGAAGGTTATTCTAGAAAAGTGCCGTGTGCACTACCTGATGATGAAGGTTATTCTAGAAAAGTGTCGTGTGCACTACCTGATGAAGGTTATTCTAGAAAAGTGCCGTGTGCACTACCTGATGATGAAGGTTATTCTAGAAAAGTGCCGTGTGCACTACCTGATGATGAAGGTTATTCTAGAAAAGTGTCGTGTGCACTACCTGATGAAGGTTATTCTAGAAAAGTGCCGTGTGCACTACCTGATGAAGGTTATTCTAGAAAAGTGCCGTGTGCACTAAATTAGATATATACGTTTTCAGCAAACTGTTCCTAAACTATCTTATTAATAGGTGAAATATTACTTACATATTATTTTAAACTAATACGTTTTTCATATGACACTAATTTAAAAGCAGTCATACAAATCAAAGAATAATCCATTCCAAACTAAAGGAATGACTAAACCCCAAACAATGCAAAATACAACCTATATCGATGCAAAATAAAGGAAAATGTGTCCAGAAATAAAGCAATAAAAACCTATCAAATCACAATTTTGTTTCTATAGACAATACCTAAAGATAATTTTCCATCCTCAAAGTGGATTGCATTGATTCAGTAGACCACATTAATAAATACATGTTAGAGAATACAGAAGGGACAATCAAAAATGGACAATCTAGAGAAACTGGCAACATAGGTCACACAAGACGAAGAAAAACAAAACAAAAACACAACACGATATATGTTAAATATCACTTCCCGGAAACAAACACAAAACACGTAAATAAGACATGAGCCCTCCTACAAAGAATAGACATATTGAACTATTGAACTATTGACATATTTGAAACAATCAGTATAAGATGACATCCGCATTATTCCTACGAAATTTAAGGTTTTACCCATGGATCCTTATTGTATACAGTTTGATGCATTGTGATTAAAGTGATTGAAATGTTATTTTATTTGTAATCTCTACATTAAATGGTATCTTTGATGTGATAATCATATAAAATGCAAACAACCGCACCATTTATATTTAATGTCATGACCCACTATAGATGATGCAGGTGTTCTATCAAAACGTATTACCTGTTCAAACGTTGCAACTATCAGGTTATCAGGAAAAATATTTCTGAAAAATACACAAACAGCTTTAAAGGGATCAATAAATATAAAACATGTAAGAAGAAAATAAAACTGATAGACAGTACAGTGTATATGATTGTGGTTAAATTAACATCAGGGCATTTAACGTCAAATTCAACATTTTAACGATATAGCTGAAATATTGTTGAAAGTGGTGTTAAACAACATAAGCCAAATCAATCCAATCAACATTTGCTTACTTTTATCATCAGGTCAAGCTAAATTTGTAGAGAAAATCGATATACTCATAGAAAAGTCCACAGTTCGCAAATCACTGAAAAACAGTGGGGGGGGAAAGGTTGTGGGAAGCACACTTCGGCATATGCGGTAATAGAGGGTGAGAAAAGTCAGTGGTGATAGGCATCTATTGCAAAGATAGTTGTACACCTAACTACCACATATCCACGGAAGCCCCTTGAGTAAAACGATGTTCGGTTCTTCTTTACCTCCAGTTATTTGTAGAAGGGCTCATGTCTTATTTACGTTATTTGTAGTTGGTTTACGTATAATGGTGTCCAACACATATCGTCTTGTGTACCCTATGTTGCCAGTTTCTCTTGATTGTCCGTTTTGATTGCCCGTTCTGTATAATGTTTATTGATGTACTGATATATGAACAGGTGTCGACGATATCTCCACAGTATTAACAGTAATCCTCAGTTTAGCCAGATCCAATATGAAGTAAGAGTAAAGTTCGCTCAGATCATTTTCAGAGTTAAGATTAACTATTGAAGCATAAATATGAACCTGATGTGTATTCAATTCAACCTGAAGACAAAGTAATTGTATAACACTCGGGGAGATTTTATGGTGGCGTTCTCTGATATTAACATAATACCTCCATCTTTGAGCAATACCTTTTACATGTATATGACCTTGTTCATTTTTGAATTTCATATGGTACATATTCATTAATTTCTGCATGATATTTTAACCACGTGACATTCTGCATAGTTTGCAACTACAGTAACTCATTAAAAATAATACCAAATCACCAGCATTGGAGTAATACTGGTGACTGGTGAAATGAGTTACCGTTACCCTTCCGAAGCACCTGAGCTCTCTCGGTCTTTTTAGTAGGGTTCGTGTTGCCCTATCTATAGTTTTCTGTGTAGTGTTTTGTGGACCATTGTTTTCTATTGGTGATTGCATTCACAGGCACTCGACGTCTGGGGCCCCCTTTTCCCGGTTGAACCCTTTTTTTCACAAAGTTGAATTTCACTAAATTTATTCTATTTCTCTGCTATTTCCCTTAAATACTTGTATTAAACATGTTTTAAACAAGTACAATATATTTAAGGGGAAAAATTAATTTAGTAAAATTCAACTTTGTGGAAAAAGGGGGGTCCAGACGTCTAGTGCCTGTGATTGCATTGTTTGTCCTTCGACACACGACTGTTGATTCTCCATTCTCCAAACGTTTCTTGTACGTATATATGATGTATGTCTATGTCGTTTTTTGGTTTTTGATATATCTATAAATTATTCTTTATATTTTTATCATTGGTAATACAAACAAAATATTAATATTCCAATGTGGTCATTAAAGAATTACATTATGATTAGATAGAGACGAAATAAAATATACAAAACAATGTAAAACTAAAAATTAAAATAAAACCAAACAAACAGAATATCCGGAAAATACATACAAGAACAATGCTTCGTATATGAGTATAATGTGCTGCATAGGCTTCATCAAAATGGCATCCACGAGATAACAATGTTTGTGTGGTTAAATCAAAGTAACACCCACATGAGTAAGTTATGATGTTTTGGAATCTTTATATCAAAATTACATCATATGAGTAGAATGAATTGTACGGTTGCAATGAACAAATTGAAGAAGCCAAAAAGAGGGTTGTAATTGGAAGCCATACGTTTGTATGGGTATATACATGTATATATTACATCCACACGACAGAATATTTTGTTCTGTTGTACTATCATTATTTGTAAAACACAATTAGAATATTTTGAATGAGTATAGAAGTACTTAGATAACCTCAAAAGATCTGCGAATATGTCTTGTGTTTCTGTATGTGTGTTGGCAAGCGATCTATACTCCTGTGTAATAGAAATACTCTTTCCTACAAAATATAATATTAAGAAGAGTTTGACAATACAAATGGGGTAATCAGAATCCGTAAATCGAAGTAAAACAGACAACACAATGGCCAAAAGAAAAAGGACAAAAGGACAAACAACGATCTACAAAACAAACACATAAAACTAAAGATCGAGTAACACCAGCCCCACTAAAAACTAATTCTCCGCACGACTGTACCCTTTGATAAAATCAACATACTGAATATTATACTATCACTTAAGAGAACTGTCAACAGAAATATATCTATGGTGATGAACAGTCAACAGAAATATGTATATGGTGATGTTGTTGAAACAGCTTTATGTTCTAGTTGGTAATTGAATCGAGGGGAACTTTCTATGAAAATAGGGGAACAGGAAAACAGCATAACAAACCAAATTAATAACAGACACCTCTTGGCCACATATACACATTAACATTTTATTTAAAATTTGATGCATGTGTAACATTATGTAATATAAGTAATACGTTTTATTTCTAAATGTCTTGTATGACATCACAGCTGTAAGTTATACAGTTTACCAGTTACTTGCCCTTGGTCGGTGCTTCTCTCCGGCTATTCCGGCTTTTTCCACCACTTAAACTGGCCGCCATGATATAGCTGAAATATAGCTGAAAGTGGCGTTGAACACGAAAAATAAAATCAATCAATCAATCTTGTATGATATCACAAAAACAACAATGTGATCATTTATGTTAATGTGGAGATGTATATAACTATGAAAATATCAACACAAAAAAGTTTTGAGATCTAGCATCTCTCTCACTGCCTCAGTCATGTGTGACCTTCGCCGATCATGGCATGGCTATCCTTTTCGTGCTTAGACACGTTGATTTTCTTGTTCCCGAAGGTGGTCAAATAATATTTTGAACTTGAACGTCCCTGATGAAGGTTATCCCAGAAACGCGTCATGAGCACTAAGTTTGATATCTACAGCTTTGATTATATTCACTAAATGCGCGCATCCAAAAGAAATGAGAAACATTATTTTGCTATTTATTTTTGTGCTTCAATTTGAAATCTATGGTATTTAACACTTTTTTATTCCAAAATTGTTCATGTCTTGTTTTAAACTCCACATACCTCAAACTGCATTTTGTGTCATTGCTATGAATTATGAAAACCCTTTGTCGTTTGTCACGGAAATTAAGGGAACTGTACATGTATTCACTATATCTATATAAAATTTTTAACATGACGTCCTTCTTTCGCTTTGTAGACAAACGAGCGATTTATCGATTCGATATAATCTCATTAGCACATGCGCCGGTGCATGTGACTGACTTTTCCGTCGTAAATGTACATGTTGATGAATTATCGTATGGTCGAAGTCGGCAGCATAAATTGTGTGCGACACTGATTTTCCGCAAACGTAAATATAAATTACCGTCTTCCAATCATAGTATACTACGGATATTTGTATTCTTAGACATATCAGAATCGAAATACTAAATTATTAATATCCGCCAACTCATGTTAAAACTCAAAACACATTCTGGCTTCCATAATTTATTTCTAAAATACAAAAGGTATCATTATAGACATACCTGGTTCAATTATGGCACATAAGATGCTACCTAGCAGACATGGCAAGAAGTTAGCTATCATCGTGTATGTGATGCAAACAGCACTGATTCTACCATTTGACCTTAGGTCAAGGGACGCCGTGGCTGAAAATAAATTTCAAATAATAACACATAGAAAAGGTATGACCCTATCACCATGCATTGCTGCATTAAGTATATGTTCCTATTGGTCGATGATCGAGAACGAATGTCGTTTCAATAGAGCAGGATATACTGTCTCATTTGAATCATTTGCATCTCAATCTATGTACATGTGTAGTTTGTTTTGAGCAATCGTCGTTCTTTTGATTTCAGTTGGAGTCATTTTGTCATGATATATATATATATATTTATTTTCCAATTAAAATCTGTATTGACAATTTTACATTTGTTAGTGAGAAACAAAAGTACCAGTACCTTTAGCCTTACCCTGGTCTCGTTAATATTAGTAGCATTTCATAGGAATAGTGTTAGTCATTTTAGTACAATACAATTAAAATTGATCGATGAATGCAATAGGGATTTTGAGAGTCATTTCAAAAGTATTACTACTAGTTTTAGACTTTTTTGTTTACTTCTTATTGTAGCGTATACGTATTTATGTACTTTCGTTTTTGACCCACGTGTTGGGAGGTATGAAAAATCTAAAATGTTTTTGTTTTTGTTTATCAATATTATATATGGATTATTCAATACAACGGATATGCAATATGGATTATTTAAGACATTAATATATCCAGAAAATATTTGAGTTTTGAGAAAGAGATACTTGAAATCACTCTCAATTTCTATTCAACAACATACATTATACAACTTTTTAACGAGGATAATTAATCAATCAAACTTTAGGATCTTCATCTTCACATTACTGACTGTAAGTAGATAA
This sequence comes from Gigantidas platifrons, assembly GCA_002080005.1. NCBI lineage: Eukaryota > Metazoa > Mollusca > Bivalvia > Mytilida > Modiolidae > Gigantidas > Gigantidas platifrons. The sequence goes on along the minus strand of MJUT01006728.1, from coordinate 99,167 downwards.
CATTTTTAGAATTTATGTCTAACATGAAATAAAAAGAGCAAAATAACAAAACAAAATATAGATTTGATTTGATTTGATTTTGGTGTAGTCCTATAATATATGACTTCGCATTTATAAAGTCTAATTTTAACGTTTTCATGCTGATTTTTTTAAAATGCGGAGTCATATCGGAAATGTCAAAATGTACGTAGCACTTTCCGATGTCATTTCAAGTTGGAAGCAGATTCACAAGTTAACCCACTGCACACACCCCGAATCATGTAATTTACACCCCTTAACAATAAAAATGAATAAATAATTAACTTACCTTATCTCTAGAATCGTTAATCCCATTAGAATTGACGATTACTTTTCCAAGGCGAACTCATTCTCCCGCCGCCATAGTTTAAAATCAGTGTTAATTAAATTTACGGATTCTAGAAAAAAATATGTCACAAAACGAACTAAAATTGTAATTTGGGATGCTGTTCACGGTGAATGAGGATTGCTTCGCTCACCGTCAAAATTGTATTTTGTTAAATATGATGTATTTGTTGAGTAGTAACTCTTAGTTTCTGAAGTTATCGCTGTATTCTTCATTGGAACTAATCCTCGTTAATTTAACGTTCGTTTCGCTCAAAATTTTTAAAATGTTCAAAACCGCCATCAACGTCTTGCTGTCAAAAACACTGAGAATATTTCACTGGAATAATGATGAATGTGATGGATTATAGACTTTAAATTACCATAACTATGTAAGGTAAAGCTACTTTTATAACTTTTTACTCGGAATAGAGTCTATTTTTATTTTTTTGACATGCTACGTGATTTGACCATCTTCCGATAGGACCTCGCACCATATTGACAATAAAAAAAAAAATAGTAAAAAAAAAAGAAAAATAGCAAAAACAATAAAAAATGAATATAAAACGATAATATGAAATGAAAATATCGACGTGCGAGGTTCTATGTTATAGGACTAATTTTGGTGTTGAAGGCCACTTTCAGTAATATTTCAGCTATATCAGCGACCAGTTTTAGTGGTGGAAAAAGCCGGAGTACCAGGAGAAAACCACCGACCATGGGCAAGCAACTGGTAAACTTTATCACTTGCGGCTGCGAGTCGAGTGCACCTTTTTTTGTAATTTACAAAACATAGAGAAACACAGAAATAAATAAAGAACACATCATAACAAAACAAAATACACACACAAGAGACAACACACAGTGTGTGACATAAATTTGTTTTGTACACTTAATGTTTATACTAACAAGATATAAGTACATGTATATGGTATAATTTACTGAATATGATACTTGACAACATACAACAGTGTACACTGCGAATTATTACACACCAGTACATACTGCAAATACATCAGTGTACACTGCTAATTATTACACACCAGTGCATACCTCAAATACAACAGTGTACACTGCAAATACAACAGTGTACTAGTTCAAATATTAATATTTGAAGTTGTTAAATATTCCACTTAAATATAATAAAATAATTATATGAAAAATGCTTTAGCTATAAACCATTTATTACTTCATAATAAAAGGGTTATCTCATGAATATTGTCCCTGGCAATATATCATATTGCACTCGCAAGCTCGTACAGTGTGATATATCATATACTGCTCGGGACAATATTCACCAATATTCATGTGATAACCCTATATTACTAATGGGAATTCCGTTTTATTGACTACATGATGTACGGACGGTCACTGTAATGTTTAAGTTTCAGTAAAATCTATATTCTGGAAACAGGACCGGGTGGCTCAATGAGTTAGGTAGTTGGATTACCTAGCAACTCATATACAAGTCTATCAACAAAATGGCGTGGGTTCGCGCCCGGCTTTGTAAATCACACAAAGGGTGCATTCGACTCGCATCCGCAAGTGATAAAGTTTACCAGTTGCTTGCCCATGGTCGGTGGTTCTCTCCGGCTTCTTCCACCACTAAGACTGGTCGGCATGATATAGCTGAAATATTGCTGAAAGTGGCATTAAACACCAAAAATCAAATCAATCATTTAGTGTAAATTGTAAATCTACTGCTGATAACTTACTGATATAAACATGATGTGGGACTTGTTATGTAGACGTTCTGTAATAAAACTAACCAGGTATTTTACTATCGAACACAAAACATATGTTTGCTTTCTTTTAGAAGCCTTATATTTATTTTGTTTCACATGTGTTATGAATGGTTGGATAAATAGTTTATAATTGATGCATATTTAAATATCAAGAAAGGTGTTGTCTGTTTATTGTTTATCAATGCATTGATGGCAATAGTATGTTTTACCTTAGAACAGGTATGAAGAGCTCATTATTACCTGTAATAATAGACGATATCATCAAAGGGACAATCATCATCTTCAACATTCGTATATATATCTCTCCCAAGATTCCTATAAGATAAAAACATATCTTCAAAAAACCTTAATTACCATACAAAACTCATGAAAGACTTTATACAATAGATACTATTAAATTTCATCATATTGACTAGTATAATAAAATCATTAACTTCTTATGTAATCTTTACCCCTCATTTTACTTCAAAACGTTGTATGCATAATTATCACATTAAATTGAAAACGCATAAACCATTGACCCCTAGCTATAGGGATAACAGTGAACATAACAATTGTTATCTATCTTGCAAACTAAGTCCTTTTTTTGCTTAATCTATTTATGAAATAATAAAAATGAAAGAGATTTATCATTGACACATTTTGGGGTATACATTTGTGTAATTTTGAATCCCTTATTGGACGGGCATTTCCCCAATAAAACCTAGCTGTGAACTGAGTGTAAGCTGTATATCCAGGCTAGTGACATGCATGAAAACAGACTATCCCAATGAGTACCATCTTTGATATTTAGTTTTTAACTCTGCTTTCAATAATTTATTCCACTGTAAAAAGAGATAAATAAGGATAATAACAAAATTACCGAACACCGAGCAATCTTCCAAAGGGAAAAGCAAAACTCATAAGTCAACAAACAGACAAAATCAGTCAACAACCGGAAAACTGGGAAAACCGATTTTGCGGCGCCAAACCTCCTGCTTCCATTACGGTTAAAAGGTTCCGGTTGTCACCATAACAGCATTTTTAACAATACTGGGACAAAATAGGTATAATAGTAGTCAACGCAGTACTTTTATGAAAATCCATCGTTTATTGTCGTCTCTGCAGAACGGTTTAACTAAGCGTTCATCTTCTTACACAATTTGATTTCAAATGAGATGCTAAATGACGTCATGTCCATTTAATTCTTTAATGTAAGAAAAGCTTGAAGATACAAAAATGTAGAAGAAAAACAGACAATAAAACATACAACAAAAAGGAACAAAAGGACATACCATGATCTACAAAACACTACACAGAAAATTAAAGATTGAGGAACACAAACCCCAATACAACCAGGGATGAACTAAGTTGATCCGGAAGGATAATCAGTTTCTGCTCCACGAATGTATGGTATCTCTATAGCTACAGTGTATTTTGCATGCACTTCTCATGCCTACAGCAAAGAAAGGTAGCTTTATGACATTTGTGTCCAATGTAATTAGTATTTTACTTATTTGGTTTTCAGCTGCAGTATTTTTCGCCGACTCTATCGCCGACTATCAGTAACACAATGGGTATCTTATAAGTAGCAACAACTGGTTATCCGTCACGAGCACCTGTTGTCACCCGTGTTTTAATGGACGTGTTACCCATCATTTTAATTTTCTGTTTTGTGTTTTGTTGTTGTTGCTTTATTTGTCCTCGTTCTGAATCTTATGCCAACTGTTGCCCATGTATGTGGATGATAGTCCATTGTATTGTTCAATATTTGCTTTTCTCTACAGTATTTTGTGGATCCATGTTTGTGTTGTCGTCCATGTTCTCTTCGATTAATATTTTCTGATTACCCCTTTTACATCTTTAAAACTTTCTTCCCTATCACCAGGTCTCAGAACTGTTCCAACATAAAGACAATACGGTTTCCCGAATATGTTACATATGGCCAACAATCAAGTGACTTCATGTTATGGAAGCCTTCTAAGCGACTTGTCAGATGTGTATTCCCTATGTTACATATGGCCAACAATCAAGTGACTTCATGTTATGGAAGCCTTCTAAGCGACTTGTCAGATGTGTATTCCCTTTTTGGGACGAAACTTTGCTTACATATATTACATAATTAATAATATTGTATTGATGGATTGATTGTTGGTTGTTTAGTGCCCAGAGAAAAAAATGTCATGTTTATTCAGGAAAAGATCAAAGTCAACACTATATCACAAGTCTACAGAATATAAAATAGATGGGTAGTGATGATATCAATAAACAGTTTCTAGTTTTCTAGCACCCCTACAAAGGATGTTTATATCTTGAGTGACACTCTTTTCAAACACGACACCCGCCATGGTCCAAAGTTCAATTGGATAGGACATCGTGACCCATCATATGGGGACGACGTCACCCTTATCCAGTTCAATATTGGCAAACGTGCTTTGAAATAACGTATGTTTAACAACATATTATTCAATTTCTTGCTACAAAATAGCTCCAAAATTCCAAGCTTCTTTTAATGCTCCCCTGTTAATTAATCTTTTGTTTATCCTGTATTTCCAGAGATATAATCAGCATAACACAAAACTAAAATAAAACAAATGAAATAAAATAAGATAAAAAAAATACATCAATTTATATTTTCTCTAACTATTAAAAATATATATGATTACAAAAATTGTTTTCTTGTTTTTTTTAACCCTCTTAATATAAGCGTAGGTATCTAGTTAATTTATTGATGAATAAATACTATAAACTTTGACATTTTTCTCTCTATAATTCTCAACAAATAATTCCATATAAGAAAGCATTTTATATCAACTTGTTTTATTTAGCTAAGATTTGTTCCTAAGTAATGAAAAGCCATTTTTTAATTTAGTGCACACAACACGTTTCTATAATAACCTTCATAATTCTGGTTTCTATGCTTACATCTTTCGTAAGATTTTAATCTGTTTTCCAAAATTCCTTTAAAATAGTCATTAAGTAACTAAAGTAATCTTCATATGTTTTGCAGAAATTATATGAACTATTGCCCCAAATTTTCCATTTTCAATAAAAAAGTAGATATCAAATGTAGTTCGCACGACGTCTTTCTGGAATAACCTTCATCAGGTACGCTCAAAGTCGAAAGGTTGGAAGGCCAGATAATTTAAAAGTTTTGGGAGCAAGCAAAGCAAAAGGGCTAAACAGGATCGCCAAAATCGGCTAAGATCACCTATACCTAAGGGAGGAGAAGAAGAGTTTGAATATATCAAAGGGGTAATCAGAATCCGTAAAGTGAAGAACAGACAACACAATGGCCAAATGAAAAAAGACAAAAGGACAAACAACGATCTACAAAACATACACATAAACCTAAAGATCGAGAGAATCTTAGATTTAATAATAATTACATTATTTAGTACTTATAAATTTCAATAACAAATATATGTAATAAACAATGTCAGTGACGAAACATGACTACTGGGCTGGTGATACCATCGGGGACTAATTGTCCACCAGCAGTGGTATGGACCCAGTGATAGAAACATGACTACTGGGCTGGTGATACCATCGGGGACTAATTGTCCACCAGCAGTGGTATGGACCCAGTGATAGAAACATGACTACTGGGCTGGTGATACCATCGGGGACTAATTGTCCACCAGCAGTGGTATGGACCCAGTGATAGTAACATGACTACTGGGCTGGTGATACCATCGGGGACTAATTGTCCACCAGCAGTGGTATGGACCCAGTGATAGTAACATGACTACTGGGCTGGTGATACCATCGGGGACTAATTGTCCACCAGCAGTGGTATGGACCCAGTGATAGAAACATGACTACTGGGCTGGTGATACCATCGAGGACTAATTGTCCACCAGCAGTGGTATGGACCCAGTGATAGTAACATGACTACTGGGCTGGTGATACCATCGGGGACTAATTGTCCAACAGCAGTGGTATGGACCCAGTGATAGAAACATGACTACTGGGCTGGTGATACCATCGGGGACTAATTGTCCACCAGCAGTGGTATGGACCCAGTGATAGAAACATGACTACTGGGCTGGTGATACCATCGGGGACTAATTGTCCACCAGCAGTGGTATGGACCCAGTGATAGTACTAAAAATGTAAATATCATATTGAGTGCGCACGACGCGTATCTGCATGGAATAACAGTCATTAGTAGAACTATTTAAAATGAAGGGGTTTCCATCTGAGCAATTTTAGCTTTTCTTCTAAAACATTGAAGTAGAAAAATAATAAATGACTTATATATCCAAATCTGTATGGCCATGGGTTTTTAAAATATAATCCTGATTTAATGATTTATTTCTTATTTCATATTCGGCTGAAGATTGGGTTTCGCTATCTAAGGCGATTATAACGCCTTTCCTTTGGTAGACATTATTCGTTGCGATCACTGACGATAATGTCTAATTGCTAGTAGTAGTACATACATCTTAATGTCTCTATCAACTCCATGGATTTATAATTTCTATATTTTAACAAAATAAGCCAATTACTATGAAAAGGCCAGGGTTACACAATTCGATTGATTGATTGATTGGTGTTTAACGCCAACTTTATGACAATGATGTGTCTGACAAAGGCATTACAATACATTTGTAATTTTCATCCCTCTGTAATGAAAATGTTTACTACTTTAGTATCTTCAGACTGTTCTTTAATATTATTTAGCTTCGATTACTAAGTTACTGTTTAAGGAAACATGTTTCCCACGGCTAATTTTAGTATACAGTTAAAGACCGGTTGTGAGGGAAGTAGCAAGTTTATTGTCCCCCGAAACACAAACTATTTCCCGACGCGAAGCGGAGGGAAATAGTTTGTGTTGAGGGGGACAATAAACTTGCTACTTCCCGAAATAACCGGTTTTTAACTGTTTTATTATACTTTAACAATTGAAGAATAACAACAAAAGGCTTTTTTCTCTGTGGTATGATTATTTCTAGGTTATTAAACTCATACTGATGAAGAACAGCAAAATAAGGCATATTACCTCAATATTGTGTTTATAGTTGTGTCACTTCAGATTTTTATCACTTAGCACTAATTAAAGTGTAATAAAATAAACAACAAATATATGCTTTACCAGTAATATTAAACAAATTCAACAACCATAACAACTGAAACTTTCAATAATTTCAAGGATTTAAAAAAAAAACGGGAAATATGAACGTGCAAAATTGCGGATAGGGAAATAGTCTTTTAGGGGAAATTAGCAAATCTATGACTGTTAATTTATATAGTGAAAATATTGTAAAAGTATAATAATATGCATATATCAATAACTAAATGTGTAATATTCCTACTTAATTTCACACAATAAACAATGCAAAATAGCACAAGAAAATGTAAAGCATTGTTCCTAACAGGACTGGTGCATACACAGCTATGTCTATTAATATATATTTCATTGACTACTGAGTGACGGTAATCAACCCACTGAGCTGACCAATATGCCCTCGTGTGTTGGGCAGTAGATCAGACGAGACAAACGCCCACAAATAAATAAATAAATAAACGGTAGCTAGAGCCCTTGCATCGTATTTTATTTTAGAATATCGATGCATATCTAATTTGATTAATATTATTTGTTTGATTGATGATATATCAAATTAATATTTTTGTAGCATCAAATAAAATAAAATAAAAAGAAATAGAATATTGACTTGCCTATCCATAACAGTGTATCTGGAGATAACGTCCATTTCCTCAATGAGAATCCCACAGACAATCCGATCGTTCCACCAATAAATGTTAGTATAACTAATAGATTTGTGTTCATACATTGCTTACAGCTCCCCCGTTGTGGCTCGGCCATTATTTCACAGCATTAATATTAGATTAGAATTTTAGCAGCGACCTTAAAACACGTCCAGTTATGTGCTTTACACGCACACAATGTATGTCATTTTGTCCCATGGTACTCTAAATCAACAAATATGATAAAATATACAGGTTAAAAACACTCATATTTCTAACAAAGAACTTGTCCGTAATTATAATTTTATGGGCATTTTACAAAATATAAACATAATTATTTAAAGAATAGATAAATGCTATTATGCGCTGTGTAATCGATTTTGTTGGTATTATCGAAAGACAGCGGCTAATAGAAATAGAAATCGATCGATCGAAAGAAGAGGTCGCTCTGTATTGCTAAGCTAACTGTTATTAGTCTGGGTATCACGGTGAATGTAGGGTTTGCTTGTACCAAGATGCAAGGATCTAAAATGAAAATTTTAAATCGATGAGCTGATGTCGAGGAACTGGAAAGATTACCTTTTACATTCTACATCACTGTTTTGATCGAAAGACGAGGTCGCGTTGTAATAATAAACTAACTGTTATTAGTTTGAGTATTACGGTGAAAACATAGGGTTTGCTTGTACCAAGATTCAAGCATCTAAAATGAAAATTTCTTTGTGGCTATCATGTTTAGGCCCTTTGGTTTTATTGCTCCCAAAACTTTAAGTAATTAATTGCTTTTCAATCTTTCGATTTTGAGCTACCCGATGAAGGTTATTCTAGAAACGCGTCGTGCGCACTAAATTAGATATCTACGTTTTTATTATATCTCCGAGCAGATGTCGAAGACCTTAAAATATTACCGTTTACATTCTACCTCACTGTGTTGGTTCGAATATAAACCAATTATTCTTTAATGGCTTAAATAAAACTATGACATATAATGGAATTATACTCGCTATAACCTTTTATTATCCAGTATTTGTGGCATAAAATTATCATGCTCAAACTTAAATATAATGTAGTTCAAAATACTATAAACCAAATTATTTGTGTCAACCTGTCTATACTTGGTTATATGGAGTCCTAGATAGATCCACGAAAATCGGGCAAAACTAGCTCGCGAGAGAATCGAACAGGTGATAAAAGAAATGTACAATGGTAAATCATGAATATTTATGAGAACTAAACCATGAATAATCTTAATTTGATTGGAGTAAGAAATCAATCAATACAATGAACACATTTTTATAAATAAACGATAGGGAATACCGAAGGGACAATCAAATATGGACAATCAAGAGAAACTGGCAACATTGGGTACATAAGACGTAGGAAAAAAGGACACAATACAATATGTGTTGGACATCACTATGCGTAAACAAACAAAAATAATTGAAGCAAGGAAGACACGAGCATTCCTACAAACAACTGGAGGTAAAGACATTTTTAAAATATGTTTTGAAAATTGCATTGCTGAAAAATTGTTCACTTACAGTGTTAAACAAAACTCTTTCAAAATTGAACGGAACGTCTGTAGAAACTGCTTGCAGACTGCTTGATTTCAATATAAATGGTGCGCACAGGTATGTGCATCTCATTTTAAGCAAATACACACCTAACACACTGCAAGTGACTGATGTTTAACGCCAAATGAACAATTTTTCAATTGATACGGTATATGGTTAAAAAGTTATTTCGATAATATGATAATGATGTACTAGGCCAACACACTTCTAAGATTGATTTTTATTGCGCTAGCTCACTGCAACAACAGTCCGAGGGTAGATATAGCGCTCCACGCGAACACATTATCTTGATTCTGAGCCATCCGATCGTTGCTCTTACCCATTAACGTTGCGTGCTTAGCTGAGAAGCAGCATAGTCTTTGGTTTGACCCGTTCTCGAGGATGACACCCACGATCTATCACACTCCATTTACAACTACACCACTGATATGATCTCTTAACAGACTAATTCACGGATAAAAATTAAATTAGCATAGCATTAATAAAATAAATGAATTCCTTGATATTTTCAGAGAATGGCTGTTGGTTACTTAGCATCCAGTGGCAAATATTTCATGCATTCTTAGGAACAGAACAAATACAACAATATTGATAAAAAAAAGATAGAGGCTTGAGGGAGGAATGGGACAACAGGGACTGGAAATTTTAGCCTTTTGCAGAGACTACAGTGCACATACTCTCTTGTGAAATTTACAAAAGAGGTCATTAATCTGTTGGGATCTTGGTAGTCTCCACAAACTTTACCCACTATGGTCCACGACCAGGTATGCCATATCTTAAACCCTTCTATCGAGAGAGAACTCAAATTAACCACACTGGGACGCATTGTGTGTTGAGCCATGGGAATAATCATCAGTCTCCACGATTTTTAGAAACGATTCCAATTACCAGCACTTTCTGAACAGGGGACAATTGTCCTGTTCAGAAATACAAACCATCTAAAATAAAGTCTTCTATTTCAACTGTTCTTACGGTTATTACTTCGAATTGCTAAATAATTGCCGTGTATCACACAATTACAGCCGTGTATCACACAATTACAGCCACGTTTCGAAGGAACTACTACAACCTGGCTTCGTTTTCAATCTTATGTAAAGTTGTGGTGTAACGTCTATCCAATTTGTGATATTTGTAATGTTACCTATAATCGGTGTAGCCGTTTACATAAGTGATTAGCCACAAATAGCTATGATATATAACATCCCATAAGAGCAGTATAGTCTCAGGAAGCACATAGTTGTTATTTAAAGCTACTATTTGCTACAAATTATATGTTTACTGAAGTCCATTCACATAGTGATATTGATAAAAAGAGTTCACGAAGAAAATGCATCTCCAGAAGAATTGTAAGCAGCAATATGAAATAATTTGCTTTACCTATTTGAAAATAAGGTAACCAACAAACAATACGCAAGAATGATTAGCAGTAAAGTCAACCGATAGGTTCAAACTTATATTTATGTTTTGCTTTGTGAGATACATAATAACATATTCATTCCCAGACTTTATTTGTTATAATGTGAATGTTTACTTCTTGCCTCCTGACGTCCCACTTTCTGCGCATCTGGTAGCGCTAAAAAGAGTAGATATCTGATTTAGTGCGAACAAGGCGTTTCTGGAATAACCATCATCAGGTACACTCATAGTCAAAGCTTGCAAAAACAAAGGTTTTTTTGGAGCAGTTGAATATGCTAAGACATGGATATGGCTGTGTTGAATATTGTAACACATACCAAATCTAACTTATGTGTTGATATTTCAAACATTTATATATGTGTTTAATAGACGTTAGAGAATACCAAAGGGGCAATACAAAAAGGGCAATCCAGAGAAACTAGGAACACAAGACACAAGACGAAGAAAAACAAAGCAAAAACACAACACAATATGTGTTGGACACCACTATTCGCAAAGAAACACAAATAACGTAAATAAGGCATAAGCCCTCCCTCCTATAAATAACTGGATACAAAGACAAACCGAAGATCATTTTTATGCGGAAATCGTAACGGCCATCAGTAAAGAGGAATTGACTTATGTCCCTTTGAACAGTTTTCATATTATTAGAAATGTGTTGAAATTATGTTTTATAAGAGTGTAGATCATATATTGAAAAATTGATTGTTCTTTATATTCAATTGAGTATTATTTAAAAGCTATATTACAAACAATAAGCCATCAAAGTAAACGATGGCAGTGAAATGACCCTAGTGAGTCGATGGATGTTACTACTACATAGGCATGATTCCGTGCATGTTGTTCAAAGATTACCCTTGAGTTGAGTTGTTGGGAGGCACTGATTACAGAAACATGGTGATTGATATATGGTTTGCAAATGCTTTCTTTCAGCATGCCACCAACGGCCCTTCCTAGCAATTTAGTTCGTAATGAGCCGCTGCAAGCTGACTTATACGTGAACGTGATGAAGCATTCTCCAAATATTTGGAAGCTAACATTTTGTATTCTCCAAAGAGAGTTGTGTATCTGATTCATCTAACACATCAGCCTGACTCGGCTCTTGGTGGTTGTACTGACAACAGCGAAATCATGTCTTCTATTCATCTGGATATCAGTGATAGGTAGATTATTTAAATAAGTTCATATAAATGGATTAAGTTTAGTACCATATGTGAATAAAATGTAACACAAACAAAACCACACTGTCAGAACAGTTTCAAAATTCAATCGGAAATCATAGAAACAATGTTGAAATTGATACCCCATAACAAACATTTACACGAACGCTCAATTTCCTGGCATTGAACAGGAGCTGAAATAAAATGGGGCGGTATAAACTAGTTTTGTGGATTCAAATCATTCTTCTTAGTGAATGGTGCGGTCTTGTAAGTATTTTCCACGTATAAAAATGTAAATTCACCATTTCCTGCTCATTAATTGAAACAAAGTATTGGCTTAGCAATTTTGAACTTACTATTTCAACAATTCACGTTCTCACTAAACGTTAATGTGATAGTGATATCATCCGTTCGCCAGTTTTAATATTCTTTTTCCTTAATTTGCTTTTGTTCATCCTGCTATAAATCTGGGTTTGACCCTTGAACTAAATGTTATTCATTTAAATTGTAAAAAAATACCGGCCATGTCGTAAGGCAAATAAGTCCTATATATTTAAAATGAAATTCATACATTGCTGGCAAAGCTGAATTAATGTGATCTACTCATCTCACATGGCTATCTTTTAAGGAAATCCCAAGACGATTAACTAATGAAGGGTAAATAAACTCGAAGAACCCATTTAGAAAACAATAATTTTGCACGATGATGCATTTCATTACAGATATGCATACTGATCTATACAAACACAATGAAATAGCAACGTATAAGTTATTTATACACTTTCATTCATGCAAAACAGTAATCCTTGAGATGCAAACATTGTCATACATGTATTCTCGTTTTTTTGTTCCGTTTTGTGATGTCTGCTATAAATTCCGCGTATTAGCAATGTTCGGTTTGTCTCTACTCCCATTTCTTTTGTTGTGAGTTCATGTTTTACTGTGTTATTTATATTCATTTACATATACTAAATACACTGGTATTCGGTCAACATCAATTTTATATCATACGACCGTGTAGTTTATCAGTAAACTACGTCAGAGCCACCAATGGGATAGGAACCTTTAACCCTTCCGAAACACCATATTTCACCACCATTTTTTACTAGGGTTGCTGTTGATCTGTATAGTATTTCGTCGACCACACGTTGCCGTTTTGACCTTTTACTATTGGTCATGCATATTGCCTGTCTTCACGGCATCTGGTACCCCTTTTGGTATCTTCAGACTTTTCGTATAAAGAAGAAGTTAACACCTTTATAATCTGTTGGATTCTTTTTATTTTGTCATAAGTAACAATCATATTATAAAAAAAAGTAGGTATCTAATTTAGTGCACACAACGCGTTTCTGGAATAACCTTCATCGGGTATGATCATGGTCGAAAGACAAAACATTTATAAGTCTTCGAGAGCAAGTAAATCAGAGGGCCTAAACAGGATATCCAAAATCGGCTAATATTACCTCTCTGAATGAAATTATGGTTAGGATCATAGTGTTTATCGTCACTTTCAACAATATTTCAGGTATATTGTTCCAGTCAGTTTTATTGGTGGGGGAAACCGGAGTACCGGAGAAAACCACCGACCTGTCGTAAGTCACTGACATACTTTATCACATAATGTTGTATCGAGTACATCTCGCAATGAATGGTATTCGAACTCACAATGTTAGTGTTGCTGAGCGATCATAGACGAATAATGTTATTGACATGAAGAGTGTAGGAAGAGTGACATGCATGCATTGTTCATTATTCTGAAACAATTATTTCTGCATCAAACACATTCAAGTTTTCTGCTTCACCGTCATCATCTTTATCTGTCAAAACAGATGCACTGAAATGATACGTCACAACCACTCCAAGGGCATGCGCAAATAAATTTGTAATTGATCTGAATCTGTCTCTGAAAGTAAAAACCAGATAAGTAAGAATAACGTTGTGAGATCGAATTCCGCTCAGGCGAAGTGTACTCAATAGAACACTGTGATAAAGTTTGTCAGTGACTTGTGGCACGTCGATGGTTTTCTCCGGGTACTCCGATTTACCCCAACAATAAAACTGACCGCCACAATATAATTGAAATATTGTTGAAAGTGGTGTTAAACATCATTACCGTAATCCTAAGCAGGTTATTAATATATAGATATGACGTGGTCGTGAAACAATATTACCAAATGGCAAAACAACTAATCTCTTAAAAACTTAAGACCATTTGCTTTGTATGGGGAAATTTCCATTGTTTCAACTATGTAAATATTCAAAAACATACTTGTAAGAAACCGGTGATCAATATTTTATAAATGATGTACAGATTGCTAATACAATAGACCTCTTGTATTCTTAAAAAAAAATAATATTCCTTAATTTTGTGATGTGATTTGAAGAAAGAAACAAAAACTTTTATTAGATTTATAAATAAAGATGTCTGTTCTCATGACTGAAAAATGTAACTCTCTCTCTCCTGTTGCAAATATTGCATATAGCTGCTTGGCTATTATGTACCGGTATTGTATTTTCATTTGTTTTCTGTATGTCATTGTATTAACAAAGTTTACCAGAAATAAAGATATACACTTGTTTGACAATTTGGAATTCTACAGTGAATATGATGTATTTCCATTTATATAATAAATACAAACACCATCTCATTGTCTTTCATTTTTGTGAAATTGTGTGGTCTTTTTGAATGAAGAGAATCTGTTCATGCTTATTTTTATTGTTTGTTTATATCCATATTTCCGTTGGAGATCCAATTATTAAGTGGAAGAATGTTTGCATCCCATTATTCCCTCCACATTTTTACCTGTCCAAAGTTAAAGCTTGTCTTATTTACGTTATTTGTGTATAGTTTTGTGTTTTTTAATTTTTTTATTTGTTTGTCTTCGTCCTGTGTCTTGTATACCCAATGGTACTGGATTGTCCATATTTTTATTGAACCTTCGGTGTTCTCTAACGTTTATTTCCAATGACATATGCTGTGGTCATCCTTTCTCATAAACGATTTGACGTGAGGGTTGGTTGTTAGTTTCGTTGATATTGGAGGAATAGTTGACCATCACTGTTTAAACTGTCTTTTCATAGTCACCGCCACATAACTGAACACTTGCTGAAAGTGGCGTTTAATACCATAGTCCAAATCCAAATACCATAATCAAATATACATCAATACTTACAATAACCAGTCGAAAGCGTATAACAACGAGGCAGCTTCTGGAGGGATATCTAATGCTGTCAAGATAACAATGATATTTACTAGACTAGCACCAGTCACAGGAGGGTTAGCTAATGCTGATATGGTAGATAGTATACTGTAAACAAATGGTAAACAATGAAAAACAACGAATTGTGTAAACATATCAATATCTAATTTAAGGAAAGGACAGGGAAGTGCTTACGACAAGTGGAACATATGCGTGATCCTTTGTGACACATATATTCTGTTACGGATAACCAAGCCATGGTGGCGACCGTTAAACTTTCGAAGTAATGACTTCAACTTCAAAAAATGAAAAGCCAAATAATTCAAATTGTATATTATATACATTTCGGTCTCAAATGCAATGAAAAAGAACGTTGACATGAAACAACGGTGCACACTGTAAGCTTACACATAAAACACAATTGGAACAATAATGGTTAACGTGCTCAATCCCTGCATACATGTTCACATAGGTTGCAAATAGTGTGCTTAACATACACAGAACTTCAAACACATTGTCTTTTCATTTGACTTTATTTAATCAACCAAATGTTAACCTTTATTACATTCTTGTGTGATGGGTTGCCTCCCAGAGACGGTGAACTGGAAGATCGAAGTGCAATGACTAACAACATTTTTAGTTTATTTGCTCCATCTCTGGTCTGTTGGCAGTTAGTGCATAGAGAGGAATTTGCCAGAAGTGCATTGACTGGCCAGATCCAGGGGTCAAAGCAATTTATGACAAATATAATTGCATGTCTTTCATTTTACTTATTTGTGGATGTATGTTGTCTTAACTGCTTTTATTGTAATTTTAATTATATTATTATTATGCATTTAGTAAGAAAGGATATGGATGTAAATGAACATGAGAGACTATCTAAAATTACTTTTTAATATAGCGACTTTAGATAAAACCTTTGAACTTTGTGAAAATAGAAAAACAAAACCAACTTGAAATAATATACTTCATCATTATTAGTGCTACATGTAATCTTGAACCACGCAAATCCAGTATTCAACAATCAGTCGTTTTTATTCTTTGTAAATCTTACAACTCATATCTCATCAAATGTGACAATGACGAAAAGTAAAAATTCAAAAACAACGAAATCAGATGAAAACTTAAGAATGAGTTTTTTTCCAATTCAAAGCAAATGAAAATATATTTGGCCATGATAACGAAACCGAAGAATCAAAATGCTAATTTACGTTTTCTGATTTCAATGTCGATTAAAGATGAACTGAAGAAATACAACGTCTTTAAGATTGATACCACATAATCATTTGAATATACTTTAACTACATGTTGTACCACATTACTAATATAACGATACCATTTAATACTTTTCAATGGTTTAATGATTTTTTGGATACCATACCACTATATGGACAGTTTAATATTTTTTAAGAATCCACTATTTTTTTCTGCTGAGTAGGTGAACTTTAACATTTTCTTATTATATTCTTAGAACGCGTTATTAATTCTTTGGATATCGAATATCTGTTGGACTTCCAAGATTTAAAACTTCGTCTTACCACCAGGCGATGGTCATCATATTAGTATATTAAATCAAACATTTTGACTCTTGACAATAAACTATATCTTTATAAAATATTAAACAACAATTTTTTTTCTCTGTAATTGGTAAATTTTAACAAAGCCTGATACCAGAAGGACTTGCCATTATCAAGCCAGGAGAGTGCTAGCCATGTATATGTGTGTTAGGATATCGATTTTGTCCCCTTTCCGACTGGATTGTGAAGCTGCTTTTGAAGGCGTGGTAATTTTCTTTTTCATTTAATTACCATACTAATGCGATTCCGGTTGCCGTAAAATGTAAGACGTAAATGCTTGTGTAGCGAGGTTACATCGCAAGATTACTGGAGGTATAAACTGTCATGCTCGTAGACATCATTTTCCTGTCATAATACTATCTGTTAAATTTTACATGATGAATATAATTGGTTTGATTTGATCGTTCAATGTGCAACTGCCTATGCAATTAATGTCTATCGCCACTAACGGTATGAGTTCGAATCCCGCTCATGCGAGGTGTACTCGATACAACATTATGTGATAAAGTTTGTCATTGACGTGCAACACAGGGAAGTGGTTTACTCCGGTTTCCACCACCAATAAAACTGACCGCCACGATTTAATTGAGATATTGTTGAAAGTGGCGTTAAACACCATAACCCTAAGCCTAACCACTATCTGAAAGCTTGACATTTAGACATATGCTAACCTATCTATATGCTACCTACATGAACATAAATATTTGACATCCTAAAGTGTTCTAGTTGCCATTAAGGGTAAGATGGTTCCTATCATATATTCACCAAGCTAAAGCGATTTAGTTGACAAACCCTACAGTATGTATATGAATATTGACCGAACAAAAGCGGTTCTAGTTGACGGTTCCTGTTGTATGTTTATAAATATTTACCAAATTAAAGCGAACCTAATTGACGGATCCTACTGTATGTCTATAAATATCTACCATCTAAAGCGGTTCTAATTCACTAATCATACCGTATGTCTTTTTTCAATATTTTTCATGCTAAGATTGCAATCGCCTATAAGATAACAACTACCATATGTTTATAAATATTTACCATACTAATGATATTCTAGTTGCTGTTAATTCTAACCCTACAAGTTGTATAACAAACAGACAGGACACAGTGATATAAACACACGTTCCACTACGTCCAATAGAGGCTGATAATGGTACTACAAATCTCGTCACTCTTTTATCTAACTTATTTGTCACCTCTAAACAGTGCAATGTTTCAGGCATGGCAATGGCTCTGATAATGAACGAAAGCAAACTATTACCCCTAGAGTTGATAATTTTTTTACAAAGACGTACACATTTCAAAAATAAACGACGTACAAATTATAATTCCGTTACTAGATCAGAATTTAGTTTAGGTTTATGGTGTTTACCGCCACTTTCAACAATATTCAGTTATATCGTGGCGGTGATCAATATTGAATACTGACTGAATATCAGTAATCACAATCAATTGTGTTTTTTTACTTTGAAAGATATACGCTATATGTCAGGGTAGGCAATTTACCCACATATGGAAAGCACTTGAATGACCCCCGCATAAGGTCGCTAAGAGGGGAGGCTTGAGCCCATAAAACTTGTTTAATCCTACCACTTCTTATTGAAATGCTTGTATCAAGTCAGGACAGTGAACGGCCATGTATTCGTTTATTAGAAATACCGAATTTGCCTCTTTCTCATATTTTGATATTTGATTTTGGAGTTATTCCGACAGTATAATATTTTTTTTGTTTTTCATTTATTACTCATATTATTTAGCTACAAAGATGTGTATTGTATACTTATGCGATGCAATCTTAATCAGACATCTGACAGAAGTGATAGATAAAAACCAACATATTTCTATTTACATTGCATTCATCTCTATGTATACCTAACAATGATATGGCTATTAGATATGGCAATATTAAGTGCTGTTCTATTTCAATCTGAAACAAAAACCTGTATACTAATAAAATATTTTAACTTTAATGATGAAGATTATTCCAGATGTGATTAATATACTAAGCTAGTGCTATTACAATGGGCAAAGAAACGGTTGGTAGGTTAAAAATGATGACATTATTAACTAAGACTATGGTCAGTTTTCGACAGGAATAGGTAACTATGGTTATCCTTCATAGGCCCTTTGAAGGTCAGTTTTCGACAGGAATAGGTAACTATGGTTATCCTTCATATGCCCTTTGGTTTACTTTTAAACCGTCAAAGCGCTAAAGCTCATGTCTTATTTACGTTATTTGTGTTTGCTTGCTCATAGTGGTGTCCAAACACAGTAGCAAATCCGGTGTCTTGAGAGAGGCAGGAACTGCTTGCCCTTAACAAGCGCCTGGCTTCACCCACGGATGTTGGTGGGGTCCGTGTTGCTCATCGTTTTAATTTTCTGTGTTGTGTTATTTGTTTCGTTTGTCTTCGTTCTGTGTCTTGTGTGTCCAATGTTGCAAGTTTCTATAAATTATCCATTATTGATTTCCCTTTCGGTTTTCTATAACGTTTATCAATAATACACTTACGTACTGCTCGTAGCAAACACAATTAAAACTGCCTCCATTAATGTGAGGAGGAAGCGGAATGGATTACATCTTCTAATGACAAAGTATACAACTGGTACTACAATGAGAGACCATATCAACAATCCCAGAATAACTGTCACTAGAAACATCCCTAATTGTTTAAATTCACCACTGGTGTCTTTAGAGCTAGCGATCGTCCTTGCTAGTAGACTTGCTACTCCCACAGGGGTAAACCTAAAATTCGATGGCAAACGAAAGGTCAACTTTTCTTTAGACAGGTGATAGCATATCAGATATTGAAGGGTAGAAACAGATGCATATCTAAATACTAATTCCATGACAAAAACCTAAAACACGACAGCAAAAAGCGGGGGTCAACTTTTGACAGGCAGTAGAATATAAATTAGCAGCTATTAGAGGGTAGACACAGGTGCATTCCATACCTAAATGCTAATCCCAATGCGAAAATAGTTCAATGACATATTATGATAGTATTCGATATTGTATATATTGTAGAAAAATCTTGTCGTTATTTTCGTAAGAAAGTACACCGGATTTAATCATTTTTATAATCATATTATAAGATATTTAGCTACGAACAGTGTCATTTAGTGGACGCTGAATGGTGTTACCTCCCCTGATCTAAATAATGCATTCCTTGTTTGAGGAAATTCAAATATTTTAGAAGGTAAGCAACCTTCAATTTCACATTTCGATCATGCGATATACAGATATTGTCACTTGACAGCCTTAGTTTGAGTTACTATTAATATATCTCAAATATATCCTGGCGAATTCGAAATAAAATATTTAATTGATACTGATCAAGAAGGATATATTTCATAACAAGAGGTTCCACGGTGCCTGTAATACAATACGTTATTATATGTTTTCTGTAAATTCCTCGATTGAGAAAGATGTCGGCGTATACTATAAACAAACTTATAATATGTATATAATATATACGTATATGTGTGTCTATAATGATTTCCATATTAGATGATGTTCCTGTCGTTTAACAGTAGTGAA
>MJUT01006728.1:59233-70986 GCA_002080005.1 Gigantidas platifrons | reverse complement strand
ACTTGTATCTGTGGTCCATCGATCAGGAGATGCCAACGGGTCCGTTCGTAGGATAACGCATAAACGACGGATGCAGGCCTAAAAAACGAGACAAATACACGTTGATTTACGATTGGATGGATTACCTCATTCACACACAAGGCCTCAACATCCAGCATAAACTCAACACCGGGAAAAAAAGAAGATCGGCCCGTATCCCGTCGACGGATACGATCCGAACACTCGTACCGTATTCCAAGGGTGTTACTGGCATGATGATAACTGTTAGATGACCAAAACCGTCGAGGACCA
The DNA here is from genome assembly GCA_002080005.1 of Gigantidas platifrons. NCBI lineage: Eukaryota > Metazoa > Mollusca > Bivalvia > Mytilida > Modiolidae > Gigantidas > Gigantidas platifrons. The sequence continues at coordinate 70,695 of MJUT01006728.1, read as the reverse complement.
GAAATGGTGTGAGGGACGACAGACCAGGTACGACAAGGCCGTTAAGACCATATTATTAATTCAGACCCAATGATACCATGTAGTGGAGAAATGAGAATGCCAGTTCCGGAACGAAGTGCGTCGAAATCCAAAGTTCAAAGCCTTCTGCGATGCCAGGAAACCTCCGACGCAACAGCGTTCCGTCACGGAAAACAAATTTTAGAGGATGTGGTCAGTGGATGACTTTTCGGGATGGTGGAATGCGACATCAAGGTTCCCGACGAAAGACCGTCTTATTTCCGACATCCGACCATGACGCCTTACCAATACTTCGAGGAGATATCTCCGCTCTTCTGTACCACCGACGTCCCTTTCGAAATCATCGGAGATCACATGCAAGAACACGTACGACGATTCTAACTCTCCGGAAAACCTCGTCGTCTGCTCGTCGGCGGCATGCGAGCTCGACAGATGATGATAGCCACGCCGTTACTTAAATGGTACCCGGAACACGGGATTGTCGTGACCAAGATCTACCAGGTAGTGGAATTTATGTCGCATCGATGCTTCCGGGATTTTGTTAGAGAAGTCAGCGACAACCGACGACTCGGCGACGCACATCCCGACAAGGTCATCATCGGCGATACGTCTAAGCTGCATGGTAACAGCTCTTACGGTGGGACCATCATAGACCAAGAGAAATTTCAGTCTATCACTTACGTGCAGGGCGAGGGCAATGCCGCGTTGGAAGCCAACAAACCCCAATTTGAAAAACTCTCCACCTTACTGGATGAAGACGCATACTTCGAAGTCGAGAAATCTAAGGAAAAGTTGGACCTTAACTTTCCCATACAGATTGGCTATTTCATCTTACAGTACGCGAAATTAAGGATGCTCCAATTCTACTATAATTTCTTGGACGTCTACGTCGACGTTGGAGATTTCGCGTACTGCGAGATGGACACGGATTCCGCCTACATGGCCCTGTCCGGACTCGACATGGCTACCGTCGTAAAACCGCACATGCGAGAAACCTATCAACGAGCTTTGACAGGATAGTGCCACGACGGCGTCGACCCTGAATGGTTTCCGCGTTCCTGCTGTCCCAAACATTTTTTATTCCCCCGCGATAGCGGTGAGGGGATATAGTAATAGCGGCCGTCTGTCCGTCTATCTGTCTGTCTGTCCGTCTGTCTGTCTGTCTGTCTGTCCATCCGTCACACTTTCTTGTTTACGCGATAACTTGAGCAAACATGGATAGATTTAAATAATTTTTTGCATGTGGCTTGTAATTATCATTATCTTGAATGGGTTTTAATATGGAAATATTTGAAGCAAGGGTTTCGGGGGAAAATCTTAGTCTTTGGTTGAAAAATCACCAATTTTGAGAATTGTGTCTTGTTTACGCGATAACTTTAGTAAACATGGATAAATTTGAATATTTTTTTACGTGTGGCTTGTAAATATCATTATCTTGGATGGGTTCTTACATGGAAATATTTGAAGCAAGGGTTTTGGGGAAAAATTTAATTTTTGGTTGAAAAATCAACAATTTTGAGAATTGAGTCTTGTTTACGCAATAACTTGAGTAAACATGTATAGATTTCAATTATGTTTTGCATGTGGCTTGTAATTATCATTATCTTGGATGGGTTCTAACATGGAAATATTTGAAGCAAGGGTTTTGGAGGAAAATCTTAGTTTTTGGTTGAAAACTCACCAATTTTGAGAATTGTGTCTTGTTTACGCAATAACTTTAGTAAACATGGATAGATTTGAATAATATTTTGCAAGTAGCTTGTAGTTATCATTATCTTGTCAGGTTCTAACATGGAAATATTTGAAGGAAGTGTTTTTGGGGAAAATGTTAGTTTTTGGTTGAAAAATCACAAATTTTGAGAATTGTGTCTTGTTTATAAAATAACTTTAGTAAACATGGATAGATTTGAATAATCTTTGCATGTGGCTTGTAAGTATGTTATACATTAAGACTGCAAGGCTGCTTTCTATAAATATAGGCGGTTCTTTTATTTTATATGACAAGAGAACTCCGGGACTGTTTAAAGTGGAATACGAAGGAGGACGTGATGATTGGCTTGTGTTCGAAAACTACATCGTACAAAAGACTAGAATCGTTCACACCTCCTGCACAAGGATGACCGCCTTTAAGTTGTTAAGACGCGCCAAGAAACTCCCAGTGAAGCGCCTGAGAAATAGACCTTGATTATTCCAGATGTGATTAATATACTAAACTAGTGCTATTACAACTGGCAAAGAAACGGTTGGTAGGTTAAAAATGATAACATTATTAACTAAGACTAAGGTAACTTTTCGACAGGAATAGGTAACTATGGTTATCCTTCATATGCCCTTTGGTTTACTTTTAAACCGTCAAAGCGCTAAAGCTCATGTCTTATTTACGTTATTTGTGTTTGCTTGCTCATAGTGGTGTCCAAACACAGTAGCAAATCCGGTGTCTTGAGAGAGGCAGGAACTGCTTGCCCTTAACAAGCGCCTGGCTTCACCCACGGATGTTGGTGGGGTCCGTGTTGCTCATCGTTTTAATTTTCTGTGTTGTGTTATTTGTTTCGTTTGTCTTCGTTCTGTGTCTTGTGTGTCCAGTGTTACAAGTTTCTATAAATTATCCATTATTGATTTCCCTTTCGGTTTTCTATAACGTTTATCAATAATACACTTACGTACTGCTCGTAGCAAACACAATTAAAACTGCCTCCATTAATGTGAGGAGGAAGCGGAATGGATTACATCTTCTAATGACAAAGTATACAACTGGTACTACAATGAGAGACCATATCAAAAATCCCAGAATAACTGTCACTAGAAACATCCCTAATTGTTTAAATTCACCACTAGTGTCTTTAGAGCTAGCGATCGTCCTTGCTAGTAGACTTGCTACTCCCACAGGGGTAAACCTAAAATACGATGGCAAACGAAAGGTCAACTTTTTTTTAGACAGGTGATAGCATATCAGATATTGAAGGGTAGAAACAGATGCATATCTAAATACTAATTCCATGACAAAAACCTTAAAACACGACAGCAAAAAGCGGGGGTCAACTTTGACAGGCAGTAGAATATAAATTAGTAGCTATTAGAGGGTAGACACAGGTGCATTCCATACCTAAATGCTAATCCCAATGCGAAAATAGTTCAATGACATATTATGATAGTATTCGATATTGTATATATTGTAGAAAAATCTTGTCGTTATTTTCGTAAGAAAGTACACCGGATTTAATCATTTTTATAATCATATTATAAGATATTTAGCTACGAACAGTGTCATTTAGTGGACGCTGAATGGTGTTACCTCCCCTGATCTAAATAATGCATTCCTTGTTTGAGGAAATTCAAATCTTTTAGAAGGTAAGCAACCTTCAATTTCACATTTCGATCATGCGATATAAAGATATTGTCACTTGACCGCCTTAGTTTGAGTTACTATTAATATATCTCAAATATATCCTGGCGAATTCGAAATAAAATATTGAATTGATACTGATCAAGAAGGATATATTTCATAACAAGAGGTTCCACGGTGCCTGTAATACAATACGTTATTATATGTTTTCTGTAAATTCCTCGATTGAGAAAGATATCGGCGTATACTATAAACAAACTTATAATATGTATATAATATATACGTATATGTGTGTCGATCATGATTTCCATATTAGATGATGTTCCTGTCGTTTAACAGTAGTGAATAGAAATTGATGTCCCTTTCTGTAGAACCTGAATTGATTCCTCGTTTTTAGTGGGGTTTCCATTTGCTCGATCACTAGTTCTCTGTGTAGCGTTTTGTCGTTTGTCATTTTTCTTTTGGCCATTGTATTGTCTGTTCTAATTTGAATTACGGCTTCCCATTATCCCTTTTGTATCGGAGATGAAATACAGATATTAATTGATTGCTTTTTACCCTGTTTCTTTTGGCATTATTATTTCATGCTTAACACCATGACCTTTAGTGTCTAACTTACCAGATAAGCCACCGTAACATCTGTAATATGACATGTGTAGCTGATGTAAAAAAGTTGTAGAAAACTTTGCCTTGATCTTTGATAGCACTGGTAGCCATTCCAAATAAAGTACTAGCAACAATTAATCCTTGAAAGAGTAATATGACAACATTTAGTTCAATAAAATCTCATTTGGTGATCATTTGTTTGTATACATTAACATTGATTTTTTCCACAGCCGACCATTCAATGGTGTAAAGGTTTTGTTTTTAGGAAAACCATCAATTAGGATAAGCTTTTATAAGAAATAGCCTCTCGAAAATAAATCAATCTAATTAGTGAGTATGTGATTGTTGTTTTACGGTCGCAACCATGACTTGGTTAACCGTTACGGAACATCTGTGTTACAAATGACCATGAATATGTTCCACTTGTCGTAAACACTTTCCGGTCCTTTCCTCATTCATGACTTATCACCGGGTTTGTTACTAGAGTAACACGACGGGTTCCACTAGTGGAGTAGTAACTGATTACCCTTCCGGAGCACTTGAGTTCACCCTCGGTTTTAGTGGGGATCGTGTTAATCGATCTTTAGTTTTATGCGTTATGTTTTGTAGATCGTTATTTGTCCTTTTGTCCGTGTTCTTTTTCTTTTGGTCATTTTAATGTCTATCCTTCTTCGATATACGAATTATAAGTAACCCCCTTTTTTATTGTTTAACGCCAAATGAGCAATATATCAACTATACCATGGCGAGAACAAGTAAACAATCAATTATACCATGGCGACAACAACTAACAATCAATTATACAATGGCGAGAACAAGTAAACAATCAATTATACCATGGCGAGAACAAGTAAACTATCAATTATACCATGGCGAGAACAAGTAAACAATCAATTATACCAAGGCGAGAACAAGTAAACAATCAATTATACCATGGCGAGAACAAGTAACAATCAATTATGCCATGGCGAGAACAAGTAAACAATCAATTATACCATGGCGAGAACAAGTAAACAATCAATTATACCATGACTAGCACAAGTAACAATCAATTATACCATGACTAGAACAAGTAACAATCAATTATACCATGACTAGAACAAGTAACAATCAATTATACCATGACTAGAATAAGTAACAATCAATTATACCATGGCGAGAACAAGTAACAATCAATTATACCATGGCGAGAACAAGTAACAATCAATTATACCATGGCGAGAACAAGTAACAATCAATTGAATGATGTACTCTGGCAAACATGTCGCTATAATGGAAGACATTTACAATGTGTTAAGCTGAGAAGCAGCAGATGCCTATTTTATTTTATAGTCTTTAGTTTGACTCGACAGATGCTAGAACCCACGATTTACCGCACTTGAGGCGAACAAGCTAACACTTGCAACACCGATGCGGTTTCCATTCTATAATATAGACAGAAAATGAATTGCAATAAATGTTTTAAATTCAATGTTCTTTCTTTATCACTTCTTTATTTGTCTCTGAACAAACAAATGTGTGTGAATGTCACAAACATACTTACCTATTATATTTGTTCCATCTGAAGTGCCAAGTATTTTATCTTTTTGTAGAATTCTTGACACGTTATAAATATCTTCAACATTGAAAACACTAATATTTCTATTAGCAAATCTATACTTTGTATGTGTCTAGGTGAAAAAAATTATATGTAAACACAAATATTATCTATTTTTCATTCTCAATTGCTCTTTCGGGTTTCTCTAGCATTTATTTATCATAGATATGATATTAGGTATCACAGATTATAATGTAAGGAAACATATAGGGGACGTGCACGAAGACATATTTTCATGTCATGTCAATTTAATATCTCTACAGGGCGACGTATAACATCGACATGGTAGCTTAATATCTCGCGATATAATTTAGTGTGGACGACACGTTTCTGGAGATAGTATCAGCAGATTAGAGCAAGATCGAAAGATTTAAATGCCAATTAATACAAAAATCTTACAGAGCAAGGGCATAAACAGTATGGCCGAAATCGGCCTAGGTTGCATATGCTTCAATAGATTTAATAGTTTTTAAAGTACTTAGAAACTGTAAATTTCAATCATCAATATATCCTGTCAATCGTGTATGGTCCGAAACACTCTATGATTGGCGAAGTGTTCTTACATCACGAATTATGTGACCGTCACAAAATATCAAATTCTCAAATAGCAATGTAGTTTGTGCCTCTTTCGTAGATTTATCTTTCCTCTATCACGGACAATACTTTTACCGGACTTGACTTTGAGTACCACGGCAGGTGTCTTATAAGAAATAGGAACTATTTGCTCTTTGTGAGAACCTGGGTTTACCCCCGGTTTGTTGGAGGGATCCGTGTTGCTCATCATTTTAATTTTCGGTGTTTTGTTTTTTGTTTTGCCTGTGTCTTGTTCCCAATGTGGCCTGTACCTTTGGATTGTTCATTCTTGATTGCAATTTCTGTTTTCTCTATCGCTTACAGATTAAGGGTATCATATTTCGGAAATATTCCTTGACATTTATATGAAGTACCCCATTTTGCCTAAAAATGTAATTAAGTTAAAAGATATAACGAACCTGTTCACCCCGTTTGGGAGACGAATTTATATAAGCTCAATAGCTTGTTTTCGGATCCCTTTAATTAATTCAATTGCAGGTGTATTTGTCTCACTAGTATGTAATTTATGATATGTCTTAATTAATAAAATACGTTTACACTAACCTGTTCAAATGTTGCAGCAATCAAGTTATCAGGAAAAATATTTCTGGAAGCAAACAAGAGTAATGATCGTTAACTAAAACATTCTGTTTTTTCTAGCTATTAGACAGTTAAACTACGAGCATTCATTGTCTGCCCATATTTTTGTACTCTCCATGTTAAAGGTTTTATTCATTTTTGTAATAGTTCGTGTCTTATTGAGTGGATACGACTTTGTGGAGGGTTTTTATCGTTTATTTATATATGTATTTCTGTTATAGATCCCATTATCAAGAGGGGAGGGGTTTGGAATCCCATCGACCGGTTTAACCCCACCACATTTCTGTGGCGGTCCCCAGCCATGACCTGTACTTTCTACTTCATATGTCGTTGTTTTATGACGTTCAGTGTTTTGGGGTAAGTGATGATTGTTCGTTTTGTTGCTGTTAGAATATTGAACATCACTGCACATTTAAATAATCAGCGAGGGAAATTGATATAAATACCATATAACTACGTCAATGTCATTAGTTTTGTTGTTTTTTTCTCTCATATATTTGTCGTTTTGTAATAAGGTAAACACACAATAACATCTACGACGAAACATAACATTTACAGAAAACGTATTTGAAAATATCAATGTAGCTGCTGTTATGCTTTTTTGTTCAATTGTAGCTACATGTGGAATCAAAAACATATTTCATTTATTCATAAAAGAATAATGTCAAGAAATAGCAAATTTGCAGTCATATTTCCATCTTCAAAATGCTGACAATAAACAAGTAATTTATTGTAAACGACTATTGATATGCTTACTATCTGAATCACAGTTAATCCTCAGTGATTTGCAATATAGATAGAAAAAACATAAAACCAGACGGTGATATCGTAGTGTATGAATAATTTATAAACGTTTTCAGTGACAAAGATCTCACGCAAGTCTAAGACGAGATTCCAGTCAACGTCCATTATATCACCATTGTTATACCGACACCTCGTATTAGGAAGATAAATTAAGCATATTTACGGCCATCGTCAAACTGAGCCAGTTCAAGATGTGCTTCGATGGTGAAGTATCTAGTATTTCGAGTTGATCGATTTCGCCTTTATTGTGAAGGTCCCCAAACAGAACAAGCATACTCAAGTGATGGCGTAATGAAAAATGCATGGGCTTGTTCCTTCAAGGAGGTCGTACTGATGTTAGGATTTGGAGAATGACACTCTCCTGACATCATGCCCCAGCTCCTTATGAGAAAAAATTATGTGATACAATTTAGTATCCTAGAATTTCTCTGGAGTAGAATTTAGATATCTATTTTTTTTTGGACTGGTTTTGGGAATTAGGAATTTACGACGACTATTGTGACAGAAAATGCTAAATCTTCCTGACATATAATTATTATTTATTAACTAAAGGACAAGTTGAAGACGTTATCATTATGGAAATCGTGATATTGTGATTGCAAGACGATAAGAAGTGTGGCAATAGTTCTACAATATAAACATTCATATTCTAACCTTAAAAGATCCGCAAATATATCTTGTGTTTCTGTATGTGTCTCAAACAAAGACACAGAATTTGTCGTTATTGTTGTACTCTTTCCTATAAAAATCTTAATAATAAAGATTTGTCGTGTTAATGTGGAAATATTTTGCATCTTGTATATAAATCAAATAGATATACGTTTAACATTGTGATGTTGATGTGAACAATTTCGAGCAATCGCCCTATAAATAGCTGTGTGCAATATACGTTTGAAAATGTGCATTTAACCATGGCATGTGTTCTTATTGAAGTGCCTGCACCAAGCCAGGATAATGAGCTATCATGTAGATGTAAGACTAAGACTTTTATTTTCGAATTATCGGCCCATATGAGCATAACAATGAAACATCAAATTATTACAAATAAATTTAATAATGTAATAAACAATTATCAATAATATTAAAGAAACTACAAGGCAGTACACAGTATTGAAAATGATTCTGATTCAGTTATACTGTTACTGGGCTTGCCCCAAATTACATCCACTGCACAATGGGAGATAACTCCGATTGTACAGTGTTGGAATTCCTACCGAGCTTTGCAAAGAAAACAAACATAATTCACATATTTAAATCAGTGCAAACAATATTCATCTGAGAACAATGGGAGACTCCACATATCAAACCATCTTTTCTCGCATTTGAATGTTTTCGAATACTATATCGCTTATAAAAGATATAGTATTAATATCTTCATTTATCATCAAAAATACAAATGGTTGTTTAATGTCTATGAAGTTAACGCTTGGGACCTCCCTTTCCATGAATAATCTAATATAAGAGAAAATATGGTTAATCTTTTAATTTAAGGCAGGCTTTGCATAGCCGTTCTTCTCTTTTGGGTACACCGAATTTGCCTTATTCTAAGATCATGCTATTAGATAATGAAATTGTTCTGACAGTGTGGTATTGTTTGCCTTTCATTTTATTTGTATATTTTAGCAGATTAAACTGTTTCTGTTATTGACAATAAGCTATATGAAAAACATACCATCTGACAATAAATGTGTGTCTTTTGATGTTGTGAACAATTGGGAAGAAAGGATATGGGTCTAAATGAACACGAGAGACAACATTACATTTAGAAATAAATTCCGGTATATATAGTTGTAAAAACTAGTATGCATTATTGCTAATGATAAGGAACCACAACGTACCTGGTTCAATTATGAGACACAGAATGCTTCCTAAAACTGTAGGCAAGAAATTTGTTATCATGGTATATGTTAAACAAACCAAACTTATTCTGCCATTTGACTTGAGATCTAGAGATGCTGTGGCTATAAGAGAAAATTCAATATTTAACACATTGTGTATTACATATTTATTAGCATTGTTCCCTACCTGAATTTCAAATATTATTAATGAAATATTCGGTCACTTAGATACTTCAATGTTAATATATAAATACGTTAAAGGTACCACCATATTAGTAAGGATTTAATATCATCAAAAGCAAACTATAAATGAATTGTGCAAAATTTTAAGATGCATGCAGCTGTATACGTTTCAATATGATGAATCTAAATGGATAAAGTCATTAGGTTTCAGTTCAAGTATGATATGAACTATTTTTTCTGGCGTTTAGTGGGATATTGATGATAAGTATACTGTACATACATTTTACCAATGACGAATACATATTTTTTCAGCAGTACTGTAATATAAAAAATGTAAGTATCGTCAGAAATGGTAAGTCTAAATAAATACTGCTGTGTTTCTATTGACTAGTAAGAAATTTAAAGCGTATGTACAAGCAAACCCTTACGGAGCACCTGGGTTCACACCCGGTTGTTAGTGGTGTTCGTGTTTCCCGATCTTTTGTTTTCTATGATATGTTTTGTAGATCTTCGTTTTTCCTTCTGTCGTTTTTCTTTCGGCAGATATCTTGTCTGTTCTTCCTCGATTTACTGCTTCTGATTGCTCCTTTGGTATCTTTTTATTTCTATATTAATATACGGCCGATGTAAATATATTAAACATTTGACCTCACTGTTGATTTCAACATGTTTCAAAGATGACATTAAACCGGAAACAACTATTATCATCATATACAAATCAATTGAAAACAGTAACAGGTTAAGTCATCCAAAGTAAAATATGAAATATCGGTACTTAGAAACAATTGCATGCACTGTTGATGTTTGTCAGTGACTTGCGCAGTTCAGTTGTTTTCATTTGGGTACTCCGATGTCCTCCACCAATATTAAAGGGTGTCACCATGATATATCTGAAATATTGTGATGTTGATAAAATATCATGATTTTACATACCTGTTATTATAGACGATACCATCAGCGGTATTATCATCATTTTCAGCATACGAATGTACATTTCTCCCTATATACCTATAAACAGAAATACATTTAAATTAGAATGAACTACATAAATAAAGAGACAACCAGACACAAAAAGACATAACAACAAGACAATACTACAATTTACGTATAAAAGGAAAGATATCAAAGAAGAGCGTGAAAATACCAAGAGTAATCAGAATCCGTAAAAAAAATAATGGCCAAAACAAAAAGGACTTTACAGAAAACGAAAGACCGAGCAATACAAACCCCACTAAAAACGGGGCTGATCTCAAGTGCTTCGGAAGGTAATTGTGATCGTCAATACTACGCATAAATTACAAATCATATCAGTGTGGACACATTAGCTAATGGGTGTATGATATCTTGGGAAGCTAATAGTTCACCCGCAGAGGAATCGATTTAGTGATGGTATTTAAAACGGTGTGTTATATATCAGTATTTGTATGGTCATATATGTTTTTGTAAATGTAAGTTGTTTCCCTTTTTTCCCGCGTTTTGTGATTGTGACGTATTATTTGGGAGAGTTTGTAATAAATGTGATAATGGCAGTAGACGTGTTTTTGTTCGGCCAGTGAAGATAAAGATGGTAGACTAGGGATGTGTCCCCCTAGCCTATTACATGGTGGAGAAACCCAAATGTTTCCTGTGTGTTCTTTATTTGTTGTGTGTTACATGTTGCCGGACTTAATTCCATAAAACTTTTATGATAAATCTAATATGGGCAGTTTAATAAATACTGAAAACTTCTTTTTTGAATTAACCAAGGGAGACAAAATATTGGAAATTATATTTTACTAGAGTTATTCCCCTTGGTCTGTAAAATAAAAAAATAATAAAAAAAAACAACAACAAAAACTACCATTTGTTCTGGGTGGATACTTATGCCTTGAGTTATGTCTGTTATTGCTTGCATTGTTAT
>MJUT01006718.1:236194-248588 GCA_002080005.1 Gigantidas platifrons | reverse complement strand
TGAATGTCATGATATCCCAGATGTGAATATATCTACCATTCACAGCGAAGAAGACACAACAGCGTCTCTTCAATCATGTGTTGGAATTGTCTCCGATGTTTTGGACGATATACTTAATTCACTTTCAATGGATTTTGTTTTTAACAATTTGGAAATGGATTATTGGGTTGTAGCTGTCTACCTCTTGGGGGATCAGTGTATCAATGCTGGACTTGCGTTTGAGACCAGAAAGGAAGTAATTGATTTGGAATCACTGATTGATGCAAACACTGACAAACCGCACATTGTTGAAAAGTTAATCAGCTCGTATGGTACAATTGAAGCCTTGAAAGAGAATTCAGCTAAATGTCAACAGGAAGTAGCCGAATGGTTTGAATTATATGCAATGTTTGCCCAGTGTGGATTGGGACTATATTATCATATATGTGAAAGATATAGCTTAGACAATGTCATGACATTTAGCTGTCGAGCGGAAGAAATTGCTGTTTCCTGTGCTAAATCATTCCAGAGACTAATTCCAGAAATATTTGATGATGAAATGTTAGGAACCCCTGCATTAAGGAACAGAATCCAATTACTATTCAACGAAAGTTTGATAAACTGAATTTATGAATATAAGATTTAAATTGATTCAATAAAACATAGATTTGAAATTGAGCGTGAACGACGCGTTTCTGGAATAACTCTCATCAGGTACACTCGAAGTCAAAATATAGGAAATAGTTTAAAATTCTCCAGGTGGATATTGACAATTGGTCCTAAACATTTTTGTAATGGGCTCCTAGCTCATACACTATGGCAATACAATACATACAATACAATACATATGAATATTTTACTATTACGGTTTTTTTTCTTGCTCCATCTATCACGCCCATCATGTGTACTGACGAAATGCAAATCATTTCCATTATCAAATAAACGTTAGAGATTACCGAAATAAAAAATGGACAATCCAGAGAAACTGCCAACACATGTAGCACAAGACGAAGAAAAGCACAACACACTATGTGCTGGACACCACCACACACAAACAAAACAAAAATAACGTAAACCAGACATGAACTCTCCTACAAACAACTGAAGGCAAAGACGAACCGAACATCGTCTCTATGTGGAGATCGCAACGGACACCACAACACGGAACTCAGAACGTAATGACACATATTAGGACAACACAAAAAAACTAAAGATGAGCAACTTGGTCCCCACCAAAACCAGGAGGGTAGGCGATGTTACTCATATATACCATCAAGTTAGGTAAAAGTGTTGGCAGTGGCAGAGGAAAGAAAACAGCAGGCATTTCAATCATTGGTGACGTTGGAAGTTCCACCTATCAGGGGTTAATTAATTAAGGGGTTTTTGACCGTGTATAACCCTGCTACATTTTTATTGCCTGAACCAAGCCAGTTCAATGATTTGAGGTGAGAGAAGACATTAGATAATATATAAAAATTACATGGTAATGAGGAAAGGGATGGGTCAACAACTTTGACAGCCACTTTTCATTGCGGGGCCTGTACCAAGTCAGGAAAGTAAAGGATCTTACGTTTGTGATCACGTGACTACAGTTTCAAGCTTGATGGATTGTTTATTAGATTTGTCATATAATACAATACAGAACGGAACATCGTGTCCGTCAGTGATTCGATAATTAAAAGTTATTGTTGATTTCCGCAAAGTTTTTCTTCTGTCAAAATTCAAACCTTTTTGTTTTTTTAACGATTTTAGCCATTTCTTTGATGTCGCGGCCAGGCAAAATGAGCTTAGAAGCAAGAAATGTAAGTTTAATCAATATAATTGCATCTATTATTGAGGAATCTAAATTAATTTAAGAAAATATGTCGCCAAATGCCATTCATTGTTAAATATTGTGTCAAACACCACCACCAGTATTTCAGACATTTTTACATAGACTCTAAAAACTAGAAAAGGGTTTGCCTCCTCGGATTTTCGTTTAGTCTAGCAACCTCTAATATTTAATTGTTTTAATTAATTGTTATCTCATTTAATTCTGCTTGATTCAATGTATCATTTTTCAAGTTCAGAAAATGGCATGTATGCAATTAGGAATGATATGATCTATACAGATCATATGGAAATTTCAGTTGTCCCTGTCGCCATCTCTAATGATACTATCGAATTCAAATAAAATACGTAAAAACTGTATTACTGTATAGGAGAGATATAGCAGAGGGTAGATTTGAGCCTATTGTTTACTCCCCCACCCCCAGTAACACTTTTTGCTGAAGTGACTCTACCATGACAAAACAGGAAGCGGTCATATATTTATTTGTTTGTGGTGTAGAATATAAATATAAATATAAATACTTCATTAAACCAATTAAGGACCCTTGCGGCTTTATAATTTCATACAATGATTAGAATGCATAATACCAATTAAATTGATGAATTATAATATGATTTACCAGGAAGGAAGCAGGCGACCAAGGGAGATAAAACAACAGCCGTTATATATTATACGGATTATTCCCCTTTGTCCAAGATGTTGCCTCTTTCTACGATTGTATTTTTGTATGTAGGATCATGCCCCGACAGTGTCGTATTTCATGTTTTTCATTTTATAAGCCATCATGTTATTTTCCGGGAATTTTGGATTCACAATAATCCTGCCCCGTAGACCAATATTTAAAACAAGTTTGTGATTAATCGTGTATCTTTATTCTTTTCTCACTAATAAAATAAGTATATAAATAGTGTATATAAATAAAAACTATACACAAATTTCCCAGACGTTTCGGCCATTACGGCCTTCTTCATTTGGAAATATTTTTAACACTAAGGGTAACAATGGTTGCCAAGAAACATGACGTTATAATTACAGTCAGTGACGCTATTTTGCCGCGGTTGAATTTAACGTTCGTACTGTGTATTTAATCCATATGGTTCCAGTGTTTTTAATTTTTTTTTATCCAGAATGCTTCTTTTACTTTTCTGTATGTTTCAGTGCCGAAAACTCTTTCAATGCCGAATACTTTTAGATCTTCCGCAGGATGACAAGGTTGCGTAAAGTGATTTGCAATTGGATCGTCTGTTTTCCGTGTCCGTATTTTTGAAAAATTTAGGAGCCTTCGTTGGTATAGCGTATCTCCTGTTTGTCCTATGTATATTAATTTGTTGTTAAATAGTATATATATATTATTGGAGTTACATATAATTAAGCAATATGTGCATATCGTAACTAACGTAGACTATTCTACTGATCTCTATCATAGTTTATGAGATACAGTTTATCAGTGACTTGCGAGTAAGCCAGTTTTTTCTTCTTGATGTTGTGTGCTTAGTCTTTAGGTTTGACACGACTGGAGCTCTAATACACGATCTATCGCACTCGAAGAAAGCACTCTAACCATTACGGCACCGATCCGGTTAATTAAAATTAAATTGTGTCACGAAGATTAGGCTATATCGTCAATTTTCCCCGTCCCTACCTAATACGGAGAAGTTTGAAAATCTTGTTTAGAAAAAATGAATAAAGGAAAGATTTTTTTTTTAAATTCGTCTTTTCTTTCTCCCCAAAAATTACCAAGCCCCTTTTTTCTGATATAATCCCCAAAGAAAACCCTTTCAGACAGTTGGCTAAAGATGTAATTATACATATTTTCCATGTAATTTATGAATGCAATTATATATTAAAAACACTTTTCCTAATATACTGTTCCTCAAATTTGCCCGTGTTGGTTAACAACAGTTATATACTGTTCCTAAAATTTTCCCGTGTTGGTTAAAACAGCTATATACTGTTCCTCAAATTTCCCCGTGTTGGTTATAAACAGCTATATACTGTTCCTCAAATTTCCCCGTCTGGGTTGAAAACAGTTATATACTGTTCCTCAAATTTCCCCGTCTGGGTAGAAAACAGTTATATACTGTTCCTCAAATTTCCCCGTCTTGGTTTAAAACAGTTATATACTGTTTCTCAAATTTTCCCGTGGTGGTTTAAAACAGTTATATACTATTCCTCAAATTTCCGCGTCTGGGTTGAAAACAGTTATATACATGTACTGTTCCTCAAATTTCCCCGTGTTGGTTTAAAACAGTTATATACTGTTCCTCAAATATCCCCGTGTTGGTTTAAAGCAGTTATATACTGTTCCTCAAATTTCCCCGTCTGGGTTGAAAACAGTTATATACATGTACTGTCCCTCAAATTTCCCCGTGTTGGTTTAAAACAGTTATATACTGTTCCTCAAATTTCCCCGTCTGGGTTGAAAACAGTTATATACATGTACTGTTCCTCAAATTTCCCCGTGTTGGTTTAAAACAGTTATATACTGTTTCTCAAATTTTCCCGTGGTGGTTTAAAACAGCTATATACTATTCCTCAAATTTCCCCGTCTGGGTTGAAAACAGTTATATGCATGTACTGTTCCTCAAATTTCCCCGTGTTGGTTTAAAACAGTTATATACTGTTCCTCAAATTTCCCCGTGTTGGTTTAAAGCAGTTATATACTGTTCCTCAAATTTCCCCGTCTGGGTTGAAACCAGTTATATACTGTTCCTCAAATTTCCCCGTCTGGGTAGAAAACAGTTATATACTGTTCCTCAAATTTCCCCGTGTTGGTTTAAAACAGTTATATACTGTTCCTCGAATTTCCCCGTCCGGGTTAAAAACAGTTATATACATGTACTGTTCCTGACGTTACGCGCGATGTTGGTGACACTTGACGTTACACATAATTAACGTTGAAAAGAACGTTTCGCGACTTCTTTTTCATTATTTTCTTCCTTATTTGTGTTTGCATACCATGGGTTTGGTTAGGATGGAGGTGGTGTGGATGTGTTTTGATGTATTGTTCTTCATTTCGGAATTTCACTTTCTGTTTTTATTGATTTTTATTTTATTTTGGCTTGCTTGTATATATTTGTGTTGTTGGTATTGTCTTTTAGGTGTTTATTTTAATGTTTGTTTGTTTGCTTATTTATTTCGTTTGTATTCCCTTTTTGTATTTATTTATTGTTTATGTTATGTGACTGTACTTTATCATTTTTTCTTTGAAAGTATATGTTGCTCTAAAATGAGATTATCATGTATTCTGTTTGTTTATTGATTGATTGTATACGTTGTATTCTTGAAAATTTCTCGTAATATCTTATGTATAATCTAGTGAAATTATAGTTTAACTAATTCAGTTCACATTTTTAATTTTCATGTAGATCAATTATATTTCGCGATTTAAAAAAAAACAAACTATTATATAATTATAGTTTCTACAATTCACACATTATTGTTTGCAATGCTTGTTAAAAAAGACACACACAACTTAAGGTAATGAATTCAATTTTAATTAGGGTCGCTCGAATAATCGGAAGCACATCGTTATTTTTTCAGGTTTGGTATATTTTTGTATTTTGTTTTCGCTTTTTTGTTTGTTGGTTTGCAAATTTTGATATCGTTTGTTTGTTTTTAGTTTCGCTTGTTTTGGTTGTTTTTTAATTGTTTTAATTTTAATAGAAAAATAAAATAGAAGTAGTGCGACGTTATTTTGCCGTCGATAAGAAAAAACGTTTACTGGACAAATTGGGTAACCTTCTACAATTTTACGTAGAAATCGTAGTTTTTATCCGAAATAAAGTTTGTTAAGTTCATTCTCTGCCACTGAAAATGAACATTTTTGTTATTTGGATTTAGCGCAAAAATTATGAGTGAAAAATATAGTTTCGAATGTGTAAAATTTTATACTTCGTGTTTTTTTTACGTCAAGTTGTAACTGGACATTTTGTTGACCGTACTCCTTTAGGAATATTTTTTAACATGCTTTAAAAAATCATTTTTGAAAAAACTTTTTCGTTTTTGAAGATAATAACATTTGATATGTATACTTTTTTTGTGAAAATTTTGTAAAACATAGCTGAAATAAAGCTTGTTATTTGGCATGCAGATGTTTTTCCTTCAGCGTTACGTTCTTTTCATTCCATGAACTTACCGATTTTTTCCTTCAAGCATTGCTTATATCAGAAATCGTTAATGGGGTCATAGAGCACGCTGACTCTACTTCCAGTCCCATAAAAAATGGTCCGAAAAACGTATGTTTACGTTTTTACTGAGAAAAATGTAAAAGACATACGGATATTTTGCAACGCAAAATGAGAAAATTTTACGTTAACGACGTTTTCTTCCAATAAATTCGTTTTCAAAAGTAAAAATAAACATAATCTAATATAATAAATCAATAATTCGTATAATTCCCTATACAAGCATGTATCGGAAATACAAATTCATCAATCTAAAAAAAAATCTACATTCGTTTTACTTATTTTATGTTCTATTTGGTCAAAGTATCACCAATAGCGCGCGTAACGTCTCCTCAAATTTCCCCGTATGGGTTGAAAACATTTATATACCTACGTCGAAAATGAAGATATTATTAAAATTTAATAATCATATCAGTTTATTCCGTTTAACGAATTTTTAACGAAATAAACGGTATATATGACTAAATATCGAAATTGAAGGTATTATTGAAAAATGTAATAAGTGTATTGCATTTATTGTAAATTTTAACAAAATAAACGGTATACACATGCATCGAAATTGAAGGCACTATTAAAATTTAATAATCATATCAGTTTATTTCGTTTATGGTATATTTTAACGAAATAAACGGTATACGATCATATACATCGAAATTGAAGGTATTATTAAAATGCAATAATCATATCAGTTTATTCCGTTTATTGTAAATTTTAACGAAATAAACTGTTCCTCAAATTTCCCCGTCTGGGTTGAAAACACTTATATACCTACGTCGAAATTGGAGATATTATTAGAATTTAATAATCATATCAGTTTATTCCGTTTAACGAATGTTTAACGAAATAAACGGTATATATGACTATATTATACTTTACGTTTTTATTTTCCCTATTTGTCTTTGTTAGCGCAGCCGGTCCATATAACGTTATATGGACCGGCAGTGGACTGCCACGTTTTCGAGTCTTTATTTCGGGAGATAATTGGGCTTGTTTCTGGACGCGAAGTATAATATAACAAATAGTTCACGGTACTTCGGGCCATATGGCAGTTTATGGACCGGTCTGTCACCCACAAAATACTATATGGACCTCAGCTTCGCTTCGATCCATATACTATTTTGTGGGTGATATCCCGGTCCATAAACTGCCATATGGCCCTCAGTGCCGTGAACTATTTGTTAAATATACATCGGAATTGCTACTTCCCTCACAACCGGTCTTTAACTGTATAATAATTCTATAAAACTGAAATTAAATAAAAAAAATATATGGCGTTAAAGTAATAATAGAGTATTATTGACGAGACAGGTCTTGATATCTTACAGCTCCAAAATACTACTAGTCCAAATCAAATAAAACTACCCAAGAAATATCCAAAATGAACACTAAAATTTTACTATGAAAATTTAATAAATAATAAGCTCTCAAAATTAGACCAAAAAAGTAAATTATATTTATTCTCAAATTTAAACCAAATTTATCATTGGAAAGTTACTTATTTATATCTAATTTTGAATACAGAAAGCTAATAACAAAACTTAGAATTAGTGAACACAGCCTATTAATAGAAAAGGGGAGACATTTAAATATTCTCAGAGAGCAACGTTTATGCTCACACTGTAAGTGTATAGATGACGAGAAACATTTTCTTTTACATTGCACGATAAATTCTGAATTGAGGTCTTCTTTTTTAAACATTTTGAACAACGAAAATAAATTTTTTAATAACTTATCAGAATCAGAAAAACTTTCATATAATTTAAACCCATCAACACCATCTCAAGTAAATAAACTGGGTTCCTTTTAAAAAAAAGTCATTAGAACTGAGGACAGGGGACTCCTAACATATTTACTTGAAAATGTCGATTTTATGTTCTCTTTGTTACCTGTCTGTGTATTTGTATAATTGTCACAAACTGTATTGTTTAATGACAATAAAAAGTTTGAATTTGAATTTGAATTTGAATAATAATCTTTCTCTTAATCATTTCTTGTCCACGTGATATTCGGATGTCCTTTAATATGGTCAAATTAACTATATAGCCGAAGATTAAATATATTAGGTATAAAGATCAAGATTAGAACGTTCTTTAGAACAAAGCTGTTCACCCAGTTAAATTTTAGGGTTGGTATTTTACTTACATGTCGAGACGACGATAGCACTTGTATGACCGCATCATGTCACTAAAAAGGACGGCTTGGACCAATACAAATAGTTTAGCTCCCCATATTCTATTGTATGGTCATGTATTTGTGTGTAGGGTTATCGGTTTGTCTCTGCTTTTACGATTGTCCGATTATAGCTTTTTATCCTGCAATGACAACATTTACCGACCAATATAGCCTGCCCAATATTCTTTTTATATTGGTCAGTTATAAATAGAACATACAAATGTATCTGCCATCTTGAAAATGTGAAATCCTACATGTCATATTTACAACAATGCACAAAAATAATTAAAAGGCTTGCCTTGAAAACTTATTTTAGTTAAATTGTATCAAACTTAAAGCGTACACGAAGCCAAATAACGTATAATCTTTACGTTTCAAAATTGAAGTCTTCATATGACGTCAATGACGTCATGTTGGTTATGTTCGGTTTGTGAGTGAGCTGCCGGAGTTTATACATAGATAATTTCCTAAAAAACAGTGTTTAATCATATAGTAAACGTTTATTTACGATTTAAAATTGCAGGATAAATATAGTACATGTGTTCTGTCGAAGCATATAGGTAAATATGTGTATTCGGCGCGAAAGGCGGGAAAAGGCTCGGCGAAGCCTCGCTTTTCCCCCCGTTTCTAAGCCTCATTCACATATTACCTATATGCTTCGACAGTGCACAAGTATTGTATATCAACAGCTCTGACGGTGTGGTATTGTTTTTCATAATGTATAATATAGACAAACATTAGACATTGTAATGACGTAACATAGAAAACGTAAACAACTTACATTCACATTGACTGCCCGTCCAGTCACCGTGACATGAACACAAAGCTGAGCGCTTTCCGTCATTTGTGCATAAACCATTGTTCAAACATGGATTACTGTAGCATGGATCCACTGGAATAACAAAATACTATACACAAATATTTAATGTTCCAAAAGCATTACAATACATATGTATATATTATGATTGTGATTTTTCTTTCTTGCTCCATCAATTACCCCCATCCTGTGTACTGACGGAATGGAAATCAATTCCATTATAAAATGTTAGAGAATACCGAAATCAAAATGGACAATCCAGAGAAACTGGCAAGATATGTAACACAAGACGAAGAAAAACAAAGCAAAAACACAACACAATATGTGCTTGACACTACCACATGCAATCAAAACAAAAATAACGTAAACCAGACATGAACCCTCCTACAAACAACTGGAGTCAAGGACGAATCTAACATCGTCGCTATGCGGAGATCGCAACGGACATCACAACACGGTACTCAGAACGTAAAGACACATACTAGGAGAAAACAAACAAATTAAGATGAGCAACATAGACCCCACCAAAACCAGGAGGGTAAGCAGTTCCTGCTTCTTATAAGACACCTGCCGTGTTACTCATATATACAATCAAGTCAGGTAAACGTCTTGGCAGTCGTAGAGGAAAGAAAACAGCAGGCATTCCAATCGCTAGTGACGTTGGAAGTTCCACCTATCAGGGGTTAATTAGTTAAGGGGTTTTTGACCGTGCATAAGCCTGCTACATTTTATGCCTAACCTAAGCCAGTTCACTGATTTGAGGTGAGAGAGGAAATCAGATAATATTCAAAAAATTTATGGTAATGAGGAAAGGAATGGGTCAACAACTTTTTACAACCACTGAAAAGTATTGGGGGTTTGGTAGGGACGATACACTTTTATAACGGTAACAATGCACCTTCTCGTTACGAAATAGAAAAAAAAATGTTTTCAGAAGGGCTCACCTTATCCTCCACCCGGAGACGCACAGAGCAGCTCTGGCAAAGTTTTTTTGATTTTCAAAACTTAAAGTAAACAAATACTCACTAAAACAGTCTGTAAAATTATTAGGTTCTAATTTTGCCAGAGATTCACCATCATAGTCATTACAGGTTACAGATGTAAACTTCTGGTTTATTTTAAGCCATCTCCAGAATGGGATGTTATCACAACCACCACAATACATATCAAACTCGCTAGAAATAAAAAGATCTCTGTCTATGCCAAATTGATGCTAAATATGTTGGAAGTATCTACGGAATGAGCGAACCCTATGTGGCAGTTATGTAGTAAACATTGCAAAAAAAAATACTATTATCCTGTTATGGCCTACTCACAAGGAAACCGTTCTCCTATAGTGTTGTCTGGGTAGGTACAGTGCCCAAGCCTGTAGGCGAGAGCACTATACTTTCGCAGACAACAGTATAGGAGAACGGTTCCCGAGGGAGAAGTACATAATAAATTTAGTAAATAGCATGTCTAATGGCTAAAAAATTGCAACTAATGAGCTTTTAGAATAATAATCTATACTGCTGGTTCTGCCATTCGCGTAAAAGTCTTCTAAAATGCCACTGAGTACAAAATATCCATTGTGCCTATCTCCCCGTCATAACTTTTTCACAACATGAAGTCCGAGAGAACTTTAACTGCATATTTGGTGGCCGCTTTTGTCTTTACATTTTATTGTTGCAATGTGAATTCGTCGGCACCCGTGCTGCCGAATCTGGCAGCCATGTCGGCAATGTAAACAATGACGTAATCAACTGTTAATCGTAGCGTCGTGCATATCAAGGGAAGTAACTTTTATTGAAAATTCATCACGTAAATTCGCGGAAAATTTTGTATAGTCCCGCGGGAAGAATGGTCGTTTTAGTATAGTACCTGTTGCGAAGTATAGTCTCCCTTAGTCAAGAAATGAACTATACTGTTGAAATATAGTGCCTAGCTAACAACCAATGAAAATTTACTATTTCTATATGTTATGTACTAAATATAGGTAAAATCAGATTCACTAGAAATAAAATACCTGTTTATAACTAATTGATATGAAATCTGTTAGAAATTTCTACGGAATGAGCGATCCATGCGTGGCAGTTACGTAGTAAAGATTACTAAAAAAAATAAATGTTAGAGGTAAAACCGATATCTATAAGACACATATACATGACCGCTCAACTCTGCAGGTTTTGTACATGAATTTTAGTATTAAAAAAATGACGGGATGAAAAGAAATCACAATTACTCATATGAAGCAATGAGAAATTTATATATTGAAGTAAAAATTTAAATAAATTCAAAATAACAGCCCAGCATCATCTGCAAAGTATCGGCAAAAAGTTAATGGATACTATTTTCTCAAAACCAGTGTAACGCTGAAGCGGGCATCTTCAAGAAAACAAAGTAATGCTATCTCGGTGAGATCACACATCCGATGTCATCATAAGGTTAAGCTTATACATTTTAGGTTAGATTTCGTGTCGATTAAGTACAATACACCTTACAGTGATGTCAGCTGTGGTAGATTGACGAACGCCTTTTCACTAACAAGTGATATATAGTTGTTTCCTAGTTTTCTGAAATATAGCTTCACATTAGAAGGCAGCATTATAATCTACACCCCCGCATTATCAAAGCCTCTACATTGTGTGTTGTAAGAGCAGCATTGATACATACATTCAGTATATGCAATATTGTGCTATATGTCGGACTTACTGTGACGTATACTCTCCATGGCTGTAATATTATGTTATAAATCAGACTTACTGTGACATATACTCTCCATGGCTGTAATATTATGTTATAAATCAGACTTACTGTGACATATACTCTCCATGGCTGTAATATTATGTTATAAATCAGACTTACTGTGACACATACTCTCCATGGCTGTAATATTATGTTATAAATCATACATATACTCTCCATGGCAATGCTTATTTTAATTCAAAATATCAGTATATTTGATTTATCTGGGATACTGTGAGTTATCTCAGATACCAATAATAATTTGTTCGAGTTTACAGTAACGAGACAGTGTATCAAATGTTTGAACATACCAAAGACGCAAGCAATGGTCGCCTACACAGAAATCTAAAATCTATTGATTCTGCTCCACGTGTTTGTTAATGGTATACCTTTTGAATTATCACGTGGGTAGGTATGTCAGTTACCTCAAATTTAACACCAATGGGTAAATATCTACCTGACACCTAACCCCGTCTATATATATATATATATATCTCACTTTTGTGTAAAACATTAACTATAACATGTATTGCAATAATGTGGTTATACATATGTACAAAAATGTATAAGTGATACCCACAGATAGCGCAGGATTGGTAGGTAGTTAAAAGTGTTGTCCTCTATCACTGCTATGTGATTATTGTGCAACCACCTATATATAGTCAAAAGAAGAGTTTGAAGATA
>MJUT01006718.1:216699-235323 GCA_002080005.1 Gigantidas platifrons | reverse complement strand
TAACAGGGATGCTTACAACTGATAAAGCTGCTGCAAGTGTCTGAACGTCCCTGATTTGACTGATGTGATTTTATTGTCATGTAAATGGCTGAAATCACACAAATGTAATCAAAATAAAATAAAAATTTTGTTTCTGTGTTTTGGTGTATTTCAACATAATACCTTGGATTAAGTATGATAATTATGTAGTATATCTTGTAATGTTCCTGATTTGATTCCTAAATAAATAACAATGGTACAATCGTAGTCACAGGAGCACAGTCGTTAACTCTCACATATATGTACATGAACTATACTTTGATTTTGATTATGTTAGAATTAACTGCAATTATAACATGACCCCCTTCTTTCGCTTTGTTAACAAACGAGCGAGTTATCCATTCGGTATAATCTCATTAGCACATGCGCCTGTGAATGTGACTGACTTTTCCATTGGCAGCATAAATTGTGTGCGACATTTTCCACAAGAGTAAATATAATTGACCGTCGTCCAATCAAAGTATACTACCGTATTTGTACTCTTAGACATATCAGAATCGAAATAAATCATGGAATCCAGAATGTGTTTTGAGTTTTAACAAGGATTGGCGGATATCAGTAATTTTTATCCCTCGCTTCTGGCTCGGAATAAAATGTTGGTAATTTGGACATCCACTGTGTCAATTATAAGAATTCAAATGTTTTTTGTTATTAGTAACTAGCTATTTTTTATCTCACAAACAAAGAAACTAGCAAAAGATGGGTGCGGTAACTTTCCTCGACAATTTCATTTTTTTTTCTGGGTGCCATGAAAAGCATAAATTCAAATATTTAAAAAATCGGATGGTAAAAGTTTGTATAATTTGGTGCAATGATGTCTATATGTCTATTCTTTAGTGTAACAATTTTTGGTGGAAATTAATTGACAGGATTTTTTTTAAATCCGATTTTTAATACCAAGGTGGTCCTCAGGGCAGCCTCCCTTTTTTGCAGTTTTCACTGTTTTGCACGTGATTATCTCCAAACAGGATATTCAGATATGCTAGATATTTCATATTTATTCAACAACAACACTCTCAAGTGTATTTAAGCCAAAACATTCCCTTTCAATCAGAAATAAATGTGCATATCTATTAGAATCTTCCGAAACTAGTATTACCATCTGGCATCCAGAATACCCCAAAATTGCTATATTTAGGATGTGCTATGGAGAAAACGGCACGGTGAAACTTTTTGAAACTTTGGCAGATAATGTATTTAGACATAACTATTCCATGATGCAACTTTAAAAAAATAATGATTGATGGAAAAATTTTAGGGTAACCCAGGTCTACAGCCTTAAGGTACAAAAAAAAATAGCATATAATTTTGTTTATTATCCGAGTATAGTATGATAAATGAATATTTTGGAATATCTATTAAAGACATAAATTTTTATATTTTTTTTCATTTTTTTTTTCAAAATGACTACCCTTTTTTGGCAATATAGCCTGTAGCTGGCTTTGGTGAAATCCAACAAAATTTGATTTTAAAGTGGAATAGAAAAACATTGTGTCAATGAATTTAAAAAAAATATACATATCACATTACTTATATCCATGCTACATATCATTAAAAATAAAGATATGTTTCCAGACGAAAAAAAAAGTTAGGGGTTTAGAAAGACACCCTGACATATACCCTTTTTGTCAATTTCATGAAAAATTTCCACATTTTTCACTTTTTTTAATGAGACATTGAATAAATGAAAATAAAACAGGCAACTATAATGTTTGTAAGGGAAACCTTTCCTTTCTAGGTGATATAGTTAGCAAATTAAGCTGTCTACAATTCGTCCAGGGCAGGAAAAGTAAATTTTTAGAGCTAATTTTGTACTCTTTAAGGTAGAGACCCACATTTCATACTAAAGTAATTTGTCATTGAATTTCCTTAAAACTGGCCAGATTTATTGCTTCTGTGGCAGACTTTAAGGAATTTAATTTAAAAATATAGGTCACCAGACTACTTTTCAAGATATAAAGCATTTAAATCTTCAACTTCTATAATGCATTGTATTTGAAATGTATAAATTCTCCTCAAAATTCTTGAATATCGAAAAATCCTGTCCTTAAAAATGTCTAAATGTTTGATATAATATGGTGCATTTTGTTTTATTTTCAGAAGAGTAAAGAAAGTCTGGGGTCATGATATTAAAAACTTCAATATTTAACAAAAACATACAAAACTCATATTCTAATATCATTTGAGACATGATTACCTCCCTTGGCGAAATGCTTCATATATCATTTTATACAAATAATGTATTATTGCCAAGAAATTACTGTATTAAAATTGTATTTCATTTTAATTTGAGAACTTGTACAAATCGTTTGTAGAACATTCGAAAAGCAAAATACCTCGTAAGAAATACTGCAAACATAATTAATAATTATTACCACATTTTTATTCAACATTCTTAAAAGTCATGTACCTAGTGTCAGTCTCTACCTTAATGTGAAATATTTACCTTTATTTCATCATTTTAAAGCTATTTACCAATTTCCAAAACATATATTTTTGGGGTCAAAATCGTAACTAATGCCCCTTTAAGCACCACAAAGCGTGTGTTAGATGTTGATGGGGTCTTCACTGTGTGGTTACCTTATATTTTACCTGTTTGAAAGGCATTATCATTATTTCATTGCGTAGAATGAAGTCTTCGAATGTTTTAAATAAGTTGAGATGTAAGATGGGAAGACCTCTCAATTGTCCAGAGGCCATTTGTAATTCTAGTTCTAGTTTGCAACATATTTTGTTTCTTTCATCGCAAGAAATGATGACTACAAACTTTCATGCCTAATACATGCAGTCATCAAATGTTATGTTGACAAATTTTGTTTATCCTCACCCCGATCCCTGTTATCCTCTCCAATCAGTCATAAGGTATACAGATATTGTGAAAAATTATATATTCGAAATAATAAACATATCAAATACAGCATATTTTGTTGTAATCGCATACTTACAGCCTATAAGTGTTATTCGGTAAATCTGTTGGAATACTATACAGTCCTCCTTTGTTGCAGTCAACATTAATTCCATCTGAAGTGTCCGTACAGTTACAGACACTAGGACATGATGATGCCACACCTACAAGTAAAATCACAGCAACTATTGCTGTTATAAGAAACTCCATTTTGCGCACCCAGTCTACAAAGACAAACAATATTTAATTAATATTGTATAAATACAATTTAAGGAGAAATATATTATATAAATATTTATATAGCAATAACATGTTTTCCCCTATACCTCTCAGTTAATTTCAGATTTGTGTGAGTGTAGTTTAATGCAAAGTGAGCAACTTGTCAACTTCAGGTATATCATGTTAAGAAGTAGTTATATTTCGATCAAATAATAATGATATCTCCTTTATATTTAATCACCAAGTTCAGTTAGATTTCTATAGTGCTAAGCTGACTAAAAATGCAGTCGCCGTGGGTAGATATGTCGTTCCAGTCGGACACATTATTCTGATTCCAAGCCAACCAGACTTTGCTCTTTCTCCTTTTTGCTGCATGTATATCGGAGATGCAACACATAATTTTATTCATAGGTTAATTATAAAATGAGACATGAAATGTGTTGCTTCGTATTTATCACCTCGATATTTTCTGATTCGAATGCACGTGCTTCTTACCCACTTAGGTCGTTTTGATGGTCGTACGAACCCAACCATCTTCCTGGTGTAGTCGATATTTACGGTAGATGTAAATTGTTAGGGTACATTATCAGTTTTCATAATGGTATCGACCAGTGTGCAGGTTTACTTGTAAGAAGTTGACTGCATCACACACAAATGTGCAACGTTACAGCACGTAGGGGGTTGCCATTTTTATGAAAAAAATTGCTCCATTATGAAATAATTAATAAATACCATGACACCGCCGGAAGGTTCATGTTAATTAATGTAGAGATAAACAATACATATTACTCTGGTTTGTGTTTATGCACCAAATTGTAGAAGTTCAAGAAATCCTTTCTTTGAAATGGTAAGTGACAAAATTCAAGAACATGATATTGGTAATCCAATAGTCGGGAAGATTTCAATAAAACATTAAAATATAAATTAAAAGATGGTCTGCAATATGATGATGAAAATCTAGATAAAGAAATTGATGATCTAAAACACGAAATTAGCAAAATATACTAAAATAAAGCGAAAGGGGCGCACGTGGGGTCAAAGAAATGGGTGGAAGTAGGAGAGAAAAACAATTGGTACTTTTTAGGTTTAGAAAAAAAGAGGCAAGCTAACAAAAAATATAAATGAATTAAAATATGAAACTGGAGATATACTATGTGAACAAACAGAACCACTAAAGGAAATAAAAATAAAAATAGAAATAGAAAATGAAATGGAAGAAAATGATAAATTGGCTTGTGATGGAAAGGTAACAGTGTAAATGTAAGAGAAAACTGAATGGGTAATCGGGAATAGACAATTCATTTGTTATTCATAGTCAAGTTCAGTAAAAGGCTTGTCTCATCTTGCTTCAATGGTTTTGTTTTTAAATTGAAAGTAACAAAAATAGTGAATAGTACGCAATCACTGTTTGGGTTCATAGTAATTTTTGAGATATCACAATTCAGTATACATTAACTTAGATTAACTTCACTGTATCCAATCTAACGTCTATCAAGTACATTTTTGTACATCGTTATTCATAAGTCGTTGCTAACATTTGTATTCTATTGACTTTTCCTGTTTAGCAAAGTAAGAAACAAAATCTTAAATAGCAAACACTAGGATAAATAAGATTTTATTCAATTTCGATTTTCAAAACAAAATATTGTAATACCATCAATGTAGACTATTGGAGAATACAAGAGTAATGTTAATATTACATAGATAAATAATTTGATTTAAATATCATTGAAAGTGTGCTTGTGAAATTCTACAGGTGGGTGATTACAACTAATGGATTTATTTTTAAAGACAACTTTAAATAATACCAAAAAGGCCAACCAGAGGCCGTTAATCAAAGGACAGATAATACAATGGTGAAGAAGGACAAAATGCCAAACAATGATCTACAAAATACAACACAGAAAACTAAAGATTGAACAACATGAACACCATTTAAAACACGAGGTGAACTCTGATCCTGAAAATTGGCAATGCACACCATATCACATCATCTGCATTACATGTGAGAGGGTTCAAGATTGGTTTTTCAAATACATAATTCCTTTCTTTATCTTCAGCTTTATTGTAAGAGGGGAGTATAATATTCATAACTGGGCTAAATTACTTGATCCAAATTTTTTTTTAAAATAATTTGGTTTTCCAATCTTTCGACTTTGAGCGTACCTGATGAAGGTTATTCCAGAAACGCGTCGTGCGGACTAAATTTGTTATCTACGTTTTTTCATACATAAAACATATAATATTATATGACCAAATTATGTATTTTAATCTAAAGTTAAGCTTTAAATCAGTTTCAATGGTGCATGTGTCCTTTTCTAAAAATTCGAGAATTTATCCAACCTGATTATTCAACGCATCAAACAACGTATAAAGGGGACTGAACTCTCTGTGTTAATACAAAACATAATAATTGAATCATATTATAAAAACAATACGCACATTTTCTCTAATTAAACTTCATTGACAGAATGGGCATAACCTGGATAAGACTGTGTTCGTCAGGCGGACCTAATGTATATATACGATTGGTAGTATAACCTGACGTCATTGTTACTTACTATTAAAGTTGCATACAAACAACAACAAAAAACGAGTTTATTTAAATGTCCTTTAATTCATGGTTTATAACATTTTATAAAAGAACTACATACACGGATGACTTAATAAAGTAATGCAACCGTGACAAATTATTTTGAATTGAAGTCACCCGACATTAAATTGCTCTAACTGTCACGTTTTCATATTCAAGTTGATTATATTCTCTTAATTTGAATCTACAAATCTACATTGTCGATGTTTGTAATTTTGATTATATTTCTAATTGATCATTTATTTCTAGATGATAAAGCTAAAATTTTGCCCGCCAATAAAACTTTGAGTTTCATTTTTATTTCACCCAGTTTCACAAGAACGGTCCAAGCGGGCTGATAAAGCAAGTTTATTAACTGCTTCCGGAATGTTATTACATGCCTTTCGGTCAATGTCCGTAAGTTCACTTCGTGAATTTCCAGGAAACTGTGTTTACAGACACGGCGGATTCACCTGTTTTATAAAATATTTGCACAGAAAATTATTAACTACCAATTTCTCCCTTATGATATTGAAAGTGATTAAAAACGTGCATATATTGGATTTGTATATTAAAATATTAATTTTCTTGTTCTATAACTATATACATGCATTCAATTCTAGCCAAAATGACTAAACATTTTGGTACAAATCAGTTATTTCCTCTGTTGAAGTATATGATAAACATATCATAACATGTCATTTTTCATATCATACCATTTATCAGCCCTCGTTCATATATCATCCCTTGATCCTATCCGCTCTCGGGGCTGATATCATGACCTTGGGCCGATAAAGGGTATGATATGAAAAATGCCATGTAATAATCTATATTTATCATATACTTGTAGTTGATAAAGCTACAATTTTACCCTGTAATACAACTTTGAGTTTTGTTTAGAATAATAAGAGGAGTCATGTTTATTTCACTCAGTTTCACAAGAGTGACACAAGCGGTCTGATAAAGCAAGTTTTTTAACTGCTTCCGGAAATTTATTACATGCCTTTCCGTCAATATTCGTAAGTTTTTTACACACGACTTCGAGAATTTCCGGAAAACTTTGTTTGTAAATATGGCTAGTGACATTGCAGACGACAAAGCTGCCTATGTAGATTCGCTAAGAAAAACCTAAACACAAAGAGAAAAACATCTAGTGACCTCAACATTTTTGCAAAATGGCTACGAACAAATAATGAACTGAGGAATCACGACAAAATTCCTTCTATGGAACTTGATAAACTGCTAGCCAGATTTTTCATGGTGGTGAAAAAGGAGGACGGTTCTCCTTACGAACCAACGACAGTAAGATCATTCCAAAGCAGCATTTCTAGGGAAATGTGGCATTTATATTATGGCTGAAAAGGAATTTAATCACTCCAGGGACGTATTATCAGCTAAACTGAAGGAACTTAAATCCTTGGGAATGGGTACCAAGAAACGACGTGCTGACCGCTTTACTGTAGACGAAATAAACATGCTCTATGAGAAATAACTATTTGGTGCAGGTATCTACATTTTCATAAATGAGATACATATATTGACTTCAGAAACTCTTTTTGGTCAAAAATACATTTGATACAAAAGGTATTACACTTACACACCATTGGTTTTCGTGCGTAATAGGAACATTTATATGTGATAATGTTTGTCAGTGACTTGCGACAGGGTGGTGGTTTTCTCTGTGTACCTCGGTTTCCTCCACTGATAAAACTGACCACCACGATATAACTAAAACATTGTTACGTTTGCTTCATTGTAATTTATTTTTTTAATGTACTGTATATTGTCATTTTGATACCATCCCCAGTCCACTGAAAATAAAAATAGTCATACATATATTTATCTATTTAATTTATTTTATGAAATACCAAAGCTCTTCTAAGAACTGTGTACCTCAATACCACATTACACTTTGGACTGCGTTCTCGAGAGGAACATACAACTTTGAGATGGGGAGATGTTCAGATGAAAGTTACCACTGATGGTCAACAATGACTGGAACACACAGAGAGGATCACAAAAACAAGAAACGGTGCCAACAAAGAAACACGTGCCTTCCAGAAAAAAATGTTTTCTGACCAAGGTAACATTTTATTTTATTTTTCTCTTCATTTCTTTTGCAACAACAGATTTGCGGTCTTGGTCATAATAAATAATATTAAAATTGCCCAATGATTACTATGAAAATATAAGTAAAACAAAAAGCAGCCAAACCCCTCCTCCCGAAAAAACACAAAAACGCAATTGAAATAATAAAACCAAGGTTTCTAAATTATTTGATTTCAAGTCTGTAAAATGATAAATTGAAACCATCAATGACCAGTTTTATTGTATTATTGCAAGTAGTCCTAGATGTCCTATTCAGACATATAAAGAATTTATCAACCGTCAAACGACCACAGGATATGATTGCTGATGACAGTCCCTCTTATTTAGGTTTAGACAGGCTAATAAAGGATGATGGAGCATGGTTTTGTAGACACCCTTTAGGCAAAAATACATTAAGTAGTTTTGTTAGATCAATGTGTGATGAAGGTAGTATTCAGAGTAGAAAAACCAATCACAGTGTTAGGAAAACAACAGTAACTGCTTTGGTTCATGAGAACATTCTTGATACTCGTATCATACAACTGAGTGGGCATACAAATGTGCAATCTATTAATTCATATAGCACTACATCAATAAATCAACAAAAGGAAATGTCAAACATACTCAGTAAAATTGGAACTGGAAAGGTAGATAACATAAATGAAAAGCCCACTGACAGTATTACTGTTGTAGAGATGCCATCTGATGATGAAGAAGAACTTTTGTCTTATCGCAAGAAGCAGAACTGAATTGTGTATTGAAGGATATTACGCAGTACGAGACAAACTCTGGACAGGTTCAAGCTCCAGTTTCAACATCTCAAAGCATCAATGACAACTACAAAGGGAGACCATTTCAGATGTTTGCTGGAGCAACCATCGTGGGAAATGTCACAATTAATCTTACAAATTAAATGGTATAATGTTATTAACCTATAATTAAACTATTTTATTGAATTTTTCTCTCTCGTGATATTGAAAGTGCCCTTGAATGTTGAAATTTTGAAATTTCCTGTGTTAAAGTATATGATAAACAGATCATAACATGTCATTTTTCATATCATTCCCTTTATCAGCCTTCGTTCATATATCATTCCTCGAGCCTTTCGGCTCTCGGGCTGATATCATGACCTAGGGCTGATAAAGGGTATGATATGAAAAATGCCATGTAATAATCTATATATAATATATTTAGATTAAAATACAGGTGTTTTGCATATGCATTCTGAATGATTGTCCCAAGCCTATATCATTTATACCCTATATCGCATACCCTATATTGCATGCCCTATATCGTATACCAAAAAAAAATTAAAAATTAAAAAATTTACAAAATTTCATAAAATTTCAAAATTTTCAAAAACAATTTCANAATTTAACTCCTGCTGACTGTTGATAAGTCCTGCTCAGCTCACGCGGACTTTGATACGAGTTTTGTTTATGGAGCCAGCAGGTAGATATAGCCGGAGGGAAGGATGATAATGTATGTGATAAAGATTTTGATATGTAATATTCAGTATATATACCCTGTCTGATAGCTGAATAACAGATATGTTACGGATTTTTTTTAAACACAGAATCCAACTGTCGCATAAAAAAAGTCATGATTGTTGTTTTTTTCAAATTTTTTTTGTTTAATTCTATTTTCCTAATTTATATGTAAACCATATTAGAAAAAATCTAAATATTTTGTGTCTTTTACTTTTTTTTTCGTACTTCTAAATGTGCCTTTCCGTATATCTGGCATTCTTTCTACGATGACATCAAAATATGTTCCGACTGTGTGGTATCTATGAACTGTTCCAACTGCGTGGTATTTTTGTTTTTCCTTTTAGTCTACTATTGCTATAGATATCCTGTTTAGACCCTTTGGTTTATTGCTCCCAAACTCGTTTAAATTATTTGGCTTTCCACTATTTCTATATTGACCGTACCTGGTGAAGGTTATTCTAGAAACACGTCGTGCGATCTAAATTTGATGTCTACGTTTTTATCAGCTCGTCATTTGTGATATCTGGAGAACCTCACATTAGTGTGTTGTGATGAATATTTATTATTTAATATGTTTGTTTGCGCTAAATGTGCTGTGATGATATTATATTGTATATTGGTTTTGTTGTTAAAATAAGATCAAGAGTAATAAATTATGTGACTAATAACAATTGAATGATGTTTTCCCCTTTATGGTTTACCTGTTCACAAGTATGCAAGTCTTCACGTATTTATCAGTCTCATGGTCCATAGCTCATCATTAGACTGGCAAGCAAAATAATGTGTATAGGTTCATGTTGTTATAGTGCAATGAAGTACAAAGACACCCAGACTAACTGAAGCGAAACCATACCTTTAGACCTCTATTTTGTATGTTTATATGGTTCAGGTATTACACAATGTAATATTTATTTATTTTTCGGACAACAACGATTTAATACTGTAAACAAAAATCATTTTTCATACAATGAAAACCAGTTGTTTTATACCTCGGTGTGTCACATCTAATGATCATTATAGAAGCAAAAATTAAACAGCCCTACTAAATGGTATTTTAGACAAGTTTGGCAAGACTGGTTTCTTTTTAACTTGAACTAGGTATATCCCTGAATTTCTATTAAGATTAACAAACAAAAACATACCACACTGTCGGAACATTTCAAAAACCGAAAATCTTAGAAAGAGACAACATCGATACCACTAACACTGAAACCAATGTAATATATATAAGACAAGGTCAGACTTCGACTATTGAAGCTGTATTTTTATATAGAGGATGTGACCGAGTGGTCAAGGGTGCTGGACAAAAGGCTAAGCGATTGGTGCTGCAATGCTAATTTTTAGTTAAAATGATGATTTACATAACTCTTCTAATATTAATTTTAGAGGAAATAGGTAATCGTTTTTACAAATACCAATACAACATAATTAAACACGGAGATGACCAGACTATAACAGGTGGAGGCCTTACAATATATCATCTGGGGAGTACTTTTGACATGCATCTGTGTCTTTTGAACAAATACGTTTTCTCCCTGCTTAAATCTACATCCTATATAACGTGTGGTGTAGAATGCTGACACATCAAAAACTCTTCATCGTCGGTAACACACGGCTTATCACGCTCATATGTCCGATATCTGATAGAAATTTCGTCGTACTCCTGAATATTTCATCCCGAATGTGATTGGTCCCGTTGCGTTTGGAAGACGGGAGTTGCATGGACTTGATACCTTATTTGTGTAATAAAAAAAAAAAATGTGTTTCATATTATATTTTGTTTGCTTGCAACCTACCGACCTATCGTAATGTTTAAGTAATGTTATGTTGTTATAGCAACTTCTATATGCCTGATCAGTAACCAGATATCTCTGAAACCAATGTAATATATATAAGACAAGGTCACACTTCGGCTATTGAAGCTATATTTTTATATAGAGGATTTGGCCGAGTGGTCTAGGGTGCTGGACATAAGGCTAAGCGATTGGTGCTGCAGTACATCAATAGTGTGAGTTCAAATCCCGTCGAGGGAGAACAAAAACGTGTCAGCTCAAAGTTCTAATTCTAACACCGTTGGGTTTAAATTTTTAGACGTATATATATATATTTGTAGATTTGTAGATTTAAATTAAGAGAATAAAATAACTGACTAAAATTTATGTCAACTTAAATATGCAAACGTGACAGTTAGAGCAATTAATGTCGGGTGTTTTCAATTCAAAATAACTTGTCACGTTTACATTCTTCTAAGTCATCCGTTTATTTAGCTCTTTAAAGCATGAATTCAATAACATTTATATAAACTAGTGGTTTGTTGTTTGTATGCAACTTGAGTAGCAAGTAACAAGGATGTCGGGTTATATAACTTGTCACGTTTACTTTCTTCTAAGTCATCCGTTTATTTAGCTCTTTAAAACATGAATTCAATAACATTTAAATAAACTAGTGTTTCGTGTTTATATGCAATTTGAATAACAATTAACAAGGAAGTCGGGTTATATTACAATCGTATATATACCTTAGGTACTTGTGACAAACTCAGACTTCATCAGAGTGTACTCTCTTGTGGCAATGAGGTTTAACTACAGAAAATAACACCTTTGAGGTGAGCATTGTTTTTATTATATGATTCAATTACATGTATTATGTTTTTTATTTACACATATAGTTAAATCCCCTTGATACGTAGTTTGATGTGTTGAATAATCAGATCGGATAAATTCTCGAATTTTGTCGTTTTTTATATTGAGAAAAACACACATGCACCATTGAAACTGATTTAATACTTAACTTTAGATTAAAATATGTTTTTATGGATTATGTATAAAAAACAACATAGATATCAAGGTACGTTTCTGGAATAACCTTCATCAGGTACGTTTCTGGAATAACATTCATCAGGTAACGTTTCTGGAATAACCTTCATCAGGTACGTTTCTGGAATAACCTTCATCAGGTACGTTTCTGGAATAATCTTCATCAGGTACGTTTCTGGAATAACCTTCATCAGGTACGCTTAAAGTCGAAAGGTTGGAAAGCCAAATGATTTCAAAAGTTTTGGGAGCAAGTAATTTAGTCTAGTTATAAATCTTATACTCCCCTCTTTCAATACAAGTAGAAGTTATGTATTTGAGAGAAAAAAACAATCTTGAGCCCTCTCATATTTAATACCGATGATGTGATGTACATTGACAATTTTCAGGGTCAGAGTTCACCCCCGTGTTTTATATGGTGTTCGCGATGTTCAATCTTCAGTGTCGTGTTTTGTGGAATTTTGTCCTTTTTTTTGGCCATTGTATTTTTATGTCTTTCGAATTACGGCCTCTGGTTGCTCCTTTGGTATAATTAAAACTTTTCTTAAAGAAAGATTTGATTTGATTTGATTTCTTGTGTTTAATGCTACTTTCAGCAATATTTCAGCTATATCATGGCGATTTTAGTGGTGGAAGAAGCCGGAGTATCCAGAGAGGACCGCCGACCATAGACACGCAACTGGTAAACTTTATCACTTGTGGCTGCGAGTCGAGTGCACCCTTTTTGTAATTTGCAAAGCCGGGCGCCGTATTGATGATAGACTTGTATGAGTTGTTAGGTAAACCAACTACCTAAGTTATTGAGCCACCCGGGCCTCCTTAAAGAAAGAACATCCATTACTTGTAATTACCTACATATAATACCTTTCTCTGACGTCTCACTAATGTTCGAACAGTGGATTATTTTTAAGAATCTACAGTTTATGCGTTTGTTCTTGCGAATATGAACTTTAACATTTAATCATTTTAGGCTTAAAACGTGTTGTAAATATTTGGGTATCGAACCCTGCTGGGCTTTTTAAAATCTACGGTGGTCACATTGTTATCTTATATAATTAATATATATGACTCTTGGTAGTATATCAATATCTATATCTATGCAAGACACGATACAAGTATTTCAAATCTGGCATAATTTATTTCCAGGACTGACAAATACTTGAACCTTTAAAATATATTCTTGTAATACAAATAAAAAACATCGAACGAATTTATCGTAAGTAATTACACATCAGACAGACCATAGGTGAATATTTGGGACACTTTATTAACCTTGAAATATCTAAATATAAAGGAGAAAGTATGAATGCCGATAAAAACTTATTGTTTGATTTTTTTTAATTGTATCCTATCTGGCATCAAAAGTGTAAAAATATATAATGAAAACACCGTTGCAGATGGAAATGTATTATGTAACAGAATACACTCCAACTTGTAGATTCTTAAAAATAATCAACTCGAGCCTTACGGGTCTCGTTGATTATTTTTAGCAATCGGTTGCAGTGTATTCTCCATTACGTAAGACTTAAACGTGTCTTAAAGAAAGAAAAACCATGATTTGTAATCACCTAACTGTACATTTTGTAAGCGCAATAAACCTATGTTATTTAAATCAAATTATATTCTAATTCGCCAAGGCTCAACCGAATATAAATTATTTATCGAATAAAACTCAACACATCAATAGGATAAATGCCTACAGGTGTAGCAGCCTTTTATTTATTTATAAGTATTACAATATTCAATCTCATTGTCCTCACAAACAGGCATGCATCACAGATCCGAAACAAAAATGGTACATTGATCTACAAAATAAAAGTAATTCATTTAAATAACAAAATTTGATTAACATTATACACATAAGGGTGGGCGTGCGGGTACCCGTTACAAAATGCTGCTACCTTCTTTCTAGGCAAACTTCGAATAACTTGAAATTCTTAAACTCAAAACTTTAATACTTAATAAGCACGAAGAACACGCTTTTCATAAGCTAAACTCCTCTTAAAAACCGCATTGCGGCTTCATATCAACCAATCATTTTTACATAAACAAAAACCATGTGCTTCATTTAAACAAACACACACGTTAATAGTAAACATTAACACGTGAAAACGGGTCCACTCGATGTGCTCGTTAACTTCAATAAATATATTTATATTTTAATTCGCCAAGGCTCAACCGAATATAAATTATTTATCGAATAAAACTCAACACATCAATAGTATAAATGCCTACAGGTGTAGCAGCCTTTCGAAAAGACAAAGAAAGCAATAAGGTTGTGAAATATAAAAGATTATATACCTAAATGTTTGGAAACTGATAATTTTTCTTTAACATTTTCTCGAACATATCTGTCTTTAGCGGTATCAGAAGACTAACGACCATGTTTCTTGAATAATCTATCTTGAATACCTGCTGAAGCAGCGGCGGTCGCCCCTCCTGATCTCAAACTATGCAATCCGAATTTAGATTTATCTAAACCAACGGACTCCAAAGCTGACAATAAAATTTACCTTGCTCTGGTATACGATAGAGGATTAACACCTCTCAATTTGTAGGAATTTGATTTTTTACAAAAACATAGATATAAATTCTGAAGAACCGATATCAATACTTGACAACATATTAACGGGACATGTATTATTACTAGTCCTGGCTATTAGAACATGTGTACCTTCTCTATAGCGATCCGTCTTACTTTTCTGTATAAATAAAGAAACATGAGAATTACAAAATTCTAAATCAGATCTTCTTAAATTAGCTAGTTCGGAAAAACGTAAGAAACCAGCGTAACTTAACAAACACATACAACAAATTATAATTTCACTAAGATTAGAATAATCTTGGTCATATTTTGCCACAATCTTATTCAAAATCTCAGGAGTAATGGGTTCCTTCTTGTTAACAATTGTGTGCCCAATCGTTCTATGAGCTCCCTCTCTAACAGAGATACATAAATCAGACTTAAATGGATCAGAATATCCAGTTAACTTATGCGCCCAGCTAATCACATAAAAAGATTCTTCCACCTTAGCATAGGATTTGAACTTTTTTGACAAGTGAACTAAATATAAAGATACATAATAATCTGAGGCTGGTAAAGGTTTAACATTCTTATAACTATTACACCACTTACAGAAATTGTCAAAAGCGTACGAATACTTCCTTTTCGTGTTGGTGGCTCTGGAACGTAAACAAAATTCAGGCAACTGCTTAGATAAAGATGAGAGAACTGGATCCACAGGTGTAGGCATGAGAGACCAAATTCTACAGGAAAATACGTCTGAAAAACGTACACACGAAATAAGAAGAAAATAATAAAAAAAAAATGTTTATTTAAATATATACAACACATATATACAAGACCTTGCCAGGTTTATATTTATATAAATATAAGCCGGCTTCGTCTAAAAACTTGAACCATGCCAATACTTGACCTTGTCAAATTACATGACCTTGCTAAACACTTAAGCCACGTCATCATATATGAATTCAGCATTCAATCTAACTGCTAAAATGTCTGAATTAAATTCAGAAAACCCGAACAAAGAGTTCGTATTCATTTCATGAACAAAGAAATTCTGACCAGATTTAAAGTCTAAAACTTCAATAACATACGGTTTGAAAAGATAACCCTTCTCAAAAATCATTGTCCAGAAAGGTGATGAAGGCCATCTTGGTACTATCAAAGTACCCTTTGCTCTACAATGAACTAAATGTTTAATAGCTTTACAAACTAGAAATATTGGTGGAACTATCCAGTTTGTGTCATTTCTCCAATTTTGAGAAAAATCATCCACAGCCTCAACTCCAGGATTCCAAAATTTTGCGTTAAATCTGGAAACCTTCTTGTTCAAATTACTGGCAAACCTAGCTACAGTATGAGGGCCACACATATCATCCAAAAAGTAAAAAAATTCTCTACTAGTGCCCCAATCCCCAATCATCAATATCAACTATTTTGGAGATGTAATCTGCTTTAGTATTGTCCGATCTAGGAATCCAAACAATATCTAAAGAAATATTACGTTCAGAGCATAATTTAAAAATTTCAATAGCTAAGTCTTGTAAATGTAATTTTGTACTACCCTTTTGTACTATTGATACACAGTTTTTATTATCTGTATGCCATTTTACACAATTGTTAGACAAGTGATTTTTGAAGGAAACCAATCCTAATAATATTGCCTTTAGCTCTCTCCATGTTGAACTCATCAAAATTTCTTCTGATGTCCACATTTGATGAACAATATTTTCATTTGTCCCTACTGAATTCCGGACGAAATATCCACCAGCACTTACATTGCTAGCATCCGAGAAAACCAACACATGTGGTAAAGAATAGCCTGCAATAATCTTTTCATTGAGATTGGCTATATTGTTTGACTAAAATAATAGTTCTTTGTGTACCAAATCAGGAAATTCTAACTGTAAATTTAAATCGCATCTAATACGACCTTCAATTTCCTTGTACAAATAACGGGTCATTAAAGATGACTGGCGACATGGACAAAATCTTACCTGTGGCCCGCGCTAAAGAACGTGCTGTAAACACTGGGAAATTGCTTATGATCATATTTATAGAATTAATGG
Source organism: Gigantidas platifrons (assembly GCA_002080005.1). Classification (NCBI taxonomy): domain Eukaryota; kingdom Metazoa; phylum Mollusca; class Bivalvia; order Mytilida; family Modiolidae; genus Gigantidas; species Gigantidas platifrons. Next base: position 218,604 of record MJUT01006718.1, on the reverse strand, counting down.
CATTATCAATTCTTCTCTTAGGAATGCTTAAAGTAAATTTCACTGAATCCCATAACAAACCTATCCATTCTAATGATTGCACTGGAGCAAAAATTGACTTTTCCATATTTATCAAAAATCCAGCATCTAAATAGCGTCTTTTTCACGAAAGACGAATAATACATAGCATCGCCTAAATTCCTGTCCATGCCTAAACCATAATCTAAATAAAGAACTATATCAACGCCGTTTTCTCACCAATATTGTACCATAGGCCTTAAACATTTAGTAAAAACACAAGGTGCCGATGTTAGACCGAAAGCTAAAACTGTAAAACAATAAAACACATTTTTCCAGCAAAAACCTTGATAAGTCTGTTGTTGTACACAAACATCAAAATGAAAATATCCAGACTTTAAATCAAATTTATACCGATAACAATCTCTAGAAAAATAATTTAAAGCAACTCGTCAATCTTCAAATTTTACTTTGTCCTTTTTCGATGTAGTTGGTTACGACCGCTTTTGGCCTACTTTTGCAACTATGGACGCTTTTGCCTGACAATTTAAAGATGAAAATATTTTCTAACATTTTGATTGGAGAATAATACAAATTTGGTAAGAGTTCGGAAACCGGATCTAAAGTACTTGCAGTGATTTTCCGACTGCGTTTTTGGGACGAATATCGGCCCAGTCCCAATATGAAAAAATAGTTTTCCCTCAATTTCATTGGGGAAAATTCCCAATATCTTGGTGATAACATTATTCATAAAAATGGTCAATAAAAGCTTTTCCAAATGAAATTAAAAGTCGAACAATGATCTGGTTACTATTTGTTTTGATTAACCAGACGAAATACTAGCTACACGTACACATTGAAGATATCGGGAACCAGTACCGTATAATTGGGTCGCTTGATTTGTTTACCGGACAGCGGAAAAACCATGAAAAACGAAAGCAATAAATGTTTATTTAAATGAATTTAATATAAAATTTTAATAAAAAAAATTAGTGAATATGTCATGTGATTTACGTTGCTTAATACTTTGTTAATTCATTGGGAATTAAAAACGGAAAGCAGTTGATGAAGCGGAATACATGTATCGATACGTGAATTATTGTTTTAAAGTTAAAAATAAATAATGTCACGATGTTGCATAATTCTAAATTATTTGTTAAGAAACTGACAAGTAATGATGGAAGCAAGTACATATAACTTGAATCTTTTGGATTAAAAAGTTTGTACTTCCCCCAGGAGAAAAATGAGGTTGAATGAAGCTGTTTGTGCTTTGATTTACGTGAGTCTGACCCACTACTAAGGCAGTACCGGTGATGTCTTCTATCTAATCCCATTAAAAAAATATATCTATTCCAGGTATTCCATTGATAGATGTTGCAATGTATATGCTTTTTTTTTTTGGGTTGTTGCAATTAGTATCTAATTAATTATTACATGTGATTTAGCTGTCAAATATTGCAGAGAAGGGGGAAATATCATTTGAGTGAAGTTACTACAAGTGTTATTAATAAAAATTCGAAATTGGAATGAAACATTTTTTTCATATGGAGTAACAAACGTAAACTAAGACATACTTGTTTATTATTTGATGTACAAAAAAATATAGTTTAAAAAATAAATAATAAGTTGTATGGATGTTGAAATACAATTGTATTGATAGAGATATCACTTATTCATGTTTGTTTCTTTATGTTTTTTTTTATTAGAATGAAAATGATAAATCATTATATATTAGTTCTCCATTCTCTAATCAAGGTTTACCTGAAGTTAATGAGTTTATGTTTATACACCCTAAGCCCCAATGTTTGCACATTGTTTATGCAATAATTACAGCTATTCCCACTAGAAATTTTAGATTTTTTAATGAATTTAAAAAAAAAGTGGGATTAGGTGAAGTCAACCCTACCG
>MJUT01006718.1:177797-216472 GCA_002080005.1 Gigantidas platifrons | reverse complement strand
TGTCACTCTGATTCGGACAGTTGTGCTTCAGAGGTCATGGTACCAGATGCCAGGGTGTTCAGTTCAATGAAAAATGAACAACAATACCCATGGCTATATGACAGTGTGATACACCAAGGGTATTTATGTAAGTTTTGTGGAATGTTTTGTGGTCATTCTTCCTCATCACAAGATTTGTTACTGTTGGCATTAACCTTGGTACAGTATGATTGTTATTCTATTACTGGACCTTCAAACTAATAAATGTATTGTTCTTCCCATCTTCTCCAAATTCACATAGGGGACCAGGTGGCTCAATGAGTTAGGTCGCTGGATCTAACAACTCATACAAGCCTATCACCAGTACGGAGTGGGTTCACGCCCGGCTTTGTAAATTACAAAAAGGGTGCACTCGACTCGCAGCCGCAAGTGAAAAAGTTTACCAGTTGCTTACCCATGATCGGTGGTTCTCTCCGGCTTCCTCCACCACTAAAACTGGTCGCCATGATATAGCTGAAATATTGTCGAAAATGGCGTTAAACACCAAAAATCAAATCAAATCAATTCGCATAATTTACACAATAATTTTCCCTATGTTAAGGGAACCGTGGCCCTGATACAAATGAATAGGAAAATAACTGACTTGTAATAAGCAAGTCGGATTTAAAGCACTTTATAATAAGCAAATCGGATTTAAAGCACTTGTAATAAGCAAGTAATTTAGTAGTTTGCTGATTGGTTGCGTCCGTCGTCCTACGCCCCACACAGACAAAGGGAGTTCGAGTATAACTGATAATATGATTACTTTTAATGGTATATCCGTATTAAACTTTAAATGTTAGGGATATTCTCTTAAATAACCAAAGTATTATATGTCGTAAAGTTTTATTTTCAATGTATTATGTAATCTTTAGGTGAGCGACTGGAGATATCAAATTTAAAATTAAATTAAAATCATCTTTTATATATTAAGAAATTTTAGTTGAAGCCATAAATTCTTTGAGATTTTGTCATCACTTTGCGTCTTTCGTCCGTCTGTCCACTATTACTAAATATATTCTCCTCTCTCTGAAACCACTTGGCCACTGAAGACCAAACTTTGGTGAAATGGTCTGTGGGTGATCCCCTTCCAAAATTGTGTCCGGCAGTCCCGACCTCCAACCAACATGGTCGCTGTTACTAAAAATAAAAAAGAGGATGACATTTTAAAACTCTTCATCTCTGATACTACTGGAACTAAAGATTGCTTAAATAGTCCTTAAATGACACCTTTTTAAAATTGTGTCTGGCAATTTAGACATCCAACCACCATGGCCACTGTTGCTAAAAATAGAAAAGGGGATGAAATCTTATTTGTTTTCCTCTGAAACTACTGGGCCAATTGGATATACGCTTGCTAAAATAATCCATTAATCATCGATACCCTTTAAAAAAATGTCTGGTAGTCCCGTCCTAGGACCTATGAAACCAATATGTTTAAAAAGGTTATTTCAGTGAAATACTGTTCATAGAAGAATATAATATTTGTGCTACATCGTGCATCTTTTCTTAAAGATAGTACTTGTTTATAAATAAATTTAATTCACTAAGATCCAAAATTAAACGCTTTTTACCTGAACTTTGCACTGCGACACTCAACGGATTTACGACAAACGGCTGAAAAGGTGTTTTGATAATACAACCTGTATTTAATAAATCCTTTAAAGCACCGTCTACAAATTCTGAATGTAAAAACGCAGATTTATTGTTTCTAAACGACATAGAAGGTGGATTTTGTAAAAATGAGATGACATAACCCTTTTTAATTATATCAATTACAGATTGATTAGCGCTGATATGTTCCCAAAATTGAACATGTTTTCTTAGACTATTTTTTACACCTTTGGTAATAAAAGTTGCATCAATTTGATCAAAATATCTAGCATGCGAAAGAAACATTTCACATTGAAAATTCAGATTTGCATAATCAAGTAAAAAATACTTATCATTGATCTCACTGCTTCGACCCTGATGCGTTGATGCCTGATTTTGTGCTGAGAAGGGGACATCCGGACCTCCAATGTCCGTTCTGGTAACAGTGATAGCAGGTATCGTAGGCTGAAGGTTTCCTCCGTCTGATGCTCCGAAAGGGCGGCTGACTATAGTTGATTTGACGAACTGGTTGTTGATTAGGAGCAGTAACTGTAACAGAAGGAGCAGCAGTTGAAGCGGACTTGTACGGATGTGGCCTCTTTTTATCTTTATTGATGGAACGAAGAGCTCTGGTTTCAGCGGAACAAATACGTTTTTCATCCTCAGAATCAGAAGCAAGATCGTCGCTCTCGTACTCGCGCACTGTTTTCCATCATGCTGGAGATTTATCTGCAATGCGTATGAGCTTATTGCGTTTCTTAAGCTTAAAAATAACTCCTGAAATAAGCTTACTACTAGCACAATCCTCATCAGGAATGCGTTGTTGCAATTTAACAAGATCGGCAATAATATCTGCATTAAAGTTAATTGAATTTGATTGCCCTCTCCTTTAAATTTAACGGAAACTTCCTTTTTGATTTTCTTTGCGTAATTATCATTCCCGACGGATAAATCCTTTTGTAATGTAGAAATTGGTCCATCAAAATAGGTTTTAAACAAATCAAAAGTATCCACCAAATCTGGATTATTCTGAATAGATATAGGCACACTGTAAGACTTAACTGTAGGAGGCCGAGGCTTTTGTTGAACAACTCCAGAAGATCCTTCATGGTAACATTCTAGTAAATGTTCCGTGTCGGACATAACATTGGCGTTTACCCGTTACAAAATGCTGCTACCGTCTGTCTAGGCAAACTTCGAATAACTTGAAATTCTTAAACTCAAAACTTTAATACTTAATAAGCACGAAGAACACCCTTTTCATAAGATAAATTCCTCTTAAAAACCGCATTGCGGCTCCATATCAACCAATCATTTTTACATAAACAAAAACCATGTGCTTCATTTAAACAAACACACATGTTAATAGTAAACATTAACACGTGGAAACGGGTCCACTCGATGTGCTCGTTCACTTCAATAAATATATTTATTTACCTATGTAATATTAAAATCGTTGGCGTTGACACTTATGATATTGTAATATTGTGTTGTGAAAATCGTGATTAAGTAAAGTTTTACTTAAATTAGTGTTTGCTATTGTAAGCTTTTTAAAAAGTCCATATATGACAAAATGTCAACAACGACTTATAAATAACGATGTACAACATCAAAACATACCTGATATATGTTAGATTGAATACAATGACTTCTGACCAGTAAAGGTTAAGCTTATTATAGCACTTGTAAAGGGTGTGTTCGAATTGCAATTTGATACAGGAAAGGCAACAATTTAACTGACATGATTACAAAATGTAAAAAAAAAATCAAAACAACAGCTTTGAATAACATTAAAAAGAAAGAAATATTCAACGGTTTGTGTAGAATTGCCATTCGCAAAGGTCATCTTCGACATAATAAATATGTCTTTTTGGTGGTATTTGTAATATGTTTTGCTTTATTTAATATACAGTTGGATTATTGCAATATTCAACGAGTGCAGGATCAAAGATAGGAACGCACAATATTTATATATTCATAAGTAGTATTTGAATACCTCAAAATTGTATCAGAAAGAAAAAAAATATTGCCAAATGTACGCCATATTTTGTATCTTCAACTTCTTCTTACAATGATTTTAAGTTCAGATGTACCTTTTCTACATTCCAAATCATTTAGCGATTTATATATGCTGGGAGTCTACACTATAAACACCATGTTATGTTATTAATTTTTTTACAATATGTTACTTAAAACAAAGAATTTGAATTCTTTAAAAATTTATGCTGCATCATGACAAACTGAAAACGTTACCACCCATTAGTTGTAGTGTATGATATCTATGTTAAATTCTGCAGGACATTAAAACGTTTGATAAACAATCTTACTTTAGTATATCGAGTGCACTCTTTGATAAATATTATAATAACCATTATGTTAAATGAATTTGTACTGAATTGTGCTCTTATTAAAAGGTTTAATGGTAAAATAAATAATAAAAATCCCCCCTGGAGCACTATTCACTATTTTTGTTTACTCTTAGTTTCAAAAAAGTATTGAAACAAGCCCCGATGCTAAACAATGCTAACTGGATTTGAGCGTGAGAAACACGGTGTATGTCTTATAAGAAACTATACTGTTTACTCTTTGAGAGCACATGTTTATCATTCGGGTTCATGTTGCTCATCTTTTTAATATTCTTTGTTGTGTCTGTTTTGTTTTGTTTGTCTTCGTTCTGTGTCCTGTGCCAAATGTTGCTTGTGACGCTACATAATATATCACATGTGAAAACTCTGTTACAGGGGAAACTGAAGTATAATGTGAACCATGTGCGGGCGGGCGGGTGGGCGTGCGTGTATGCTTTGGGCGGATGGGTGGGTATTAGTTAGGTGTGTGTGTGTGTGTGATACAGTAAAATCAACACACTTGTCATCTCCAATACAATACTGATACGAGTGTGTATGTGAGTATGTGATATATATCTCCCTAAATTTTATTTATACATTCAAAACAACATTTAATTGTTAATTATTCAGTAAATACATTTTATATTTGTAGACGGACGACGCAAAATGCAGTGTCTTATAACAGCAATAATTGCTGTGATTTTACTTGTCGGTGTGGTGTCATCATGTCCTGGTGTTTGTAGTTGTACTGACACTTCAGATGGAGTTAATGTTGACTGCTTCCGTAGAGGACTGGATATTATTCCAACGGATTTATCGAATAACACTTATAAATTGTAAGTCTGAAATATTGTTGAAGGTGATTGATTGGTGTTTAACGCCAACTTTAGTAGTATTTCAGCTATATCATGTCGTGAACAAACCTGTTGAAATCGTCGTTAAACACAATAACCCTAACCCAACAAATTTACATAATAACACTTATTTATTGTAAGTCTGTAATTTTATATTTATAATTTTGAAGTTAAACAGGTCAGATAAAATAACTGGTATTATTGACCATGACTGTTTAAACTTTTATGCAATTTATGCAAAAAAGCATAATTAAAACGTTTTCGATGTGAAATAATTTCTTATAATTAAAACTACATGGTAGCCTTCCACTTTTATATAAATAATCTTGGCTGAATGTGTCCACTGAATCAAATCCCTGGAGAAGTCGGAGGAATTATGTATAAAAATTATAACCCCTCAGAACTGTGAGACATAGAAAATCTTAAATAAAAGGATTGTGCATTTTCTAGAAAGAAATGACATTCTGAGTGAAGAACAAAATGGATTCAGGAAGCTTCGTTCGTGCATTGACCATCTTTACACTATATGTACTATATTACGCAATAGGAAAACCATGAAATTAGATACATATGTGTGTTTCGTAGATAGCAGCAAAGCGTTTGACTGTGAATCATTCGTTCTTATGCCATAAGATGATGGTAGTCGGAATAAGTGGGAATATGTTACAAACTATAAAAAGTATGTACTCCAATTTGAAAAGTTGTATTAGACTAAGTGGAACTTTGACAAATTGGTTTTCAACTGATGTAGGAGTCCGGCAAGGTGGTAAGTTGGACCCTACGCTATTTGCACTGTTTATAAATGACTCAGTACCAGAACTTAACTCGTTAAACTGTGGAATTACAATTGAAAACGAATTTAACCTGAGCGAATTACTCTATGCTGACGATATTATTGTGATGGACTACACGAACAACTAGACGTATTGAACGGATGGTGCACAAAATGGTGTTTGTGTGTTAATACTGACAAGACTAACATTATGCATGTTCGCAAGGCGTCAACTCATCGTAGTGATGTCCGTTTTATGATCGGTGATAAAACTGTGAATTATGTAACGAAGTACCGTTACTTAGGATTTACATTATCAGATACAATGAATTATAACATTAGTGTTAACGAACTTGTAACTGGAAGTAGTAAAGCACTTGGATGTATTGTGTCGAAACATTTTCAGTTAGACGGTATGGACTACGATACATTTACAAAACTCTATTACGGAACTGTTTCTCCTATTATGGAATTTTCTTCTGGTGTATGGGAATATAAAGTATATGAAAGACTTGAAAGATTACAATATCGAGCAATACGGACATTTGTCGGAGTTGGAAAATTCACACCTATAGCCGCGATCTCCGGTGAAAGGGTTGGACCCCACCCTATATACGAAACAGATGTAACATGATAAGACTCTTAGTCTTAGTGCGAAATTTCTGTGCTCGTTTGTTGAGGGAGTCCTTATGCAGAAACATTTGATAGCTGGATTGAAAATGTGAACAAAATGCCAAAACTTAGAACTGATCAAAAGCTAAACAATAACTTTGGGGTCAGTCCGTATTTGTGTGAAAACTTAACACGCCAAGGAAGATCCGCATTAGCAAGATTAAGGTGCGGGACGTTCCCTCTTGAGATAGAAAAAAGGACGTTATCGTAACTTACCAGTGGAACGACGCGTTTGTAAAGTTTGTGGAAGCGGTGATGTAGAGGATGAAATCCATTTCATGTTGGACTGTAGTAGTTACACACAACAGACAAACGTACTGCTTACGGACTTTCAAGTTAGAAATGATGTTGATTTCTCAACTCTTAACCGAACGCAAATACTTTATCTTTTATTGAACATAGACAGTAAACGTATATTGAGGTATATTGTTCGTATTGCAAACTTGCTGATATTAACTTTATCGAACCAGCGAATTTAAATTTCTATTATTATTATGCCGTGAACATTAATTAGTAATGTCTTAGTTTCCAGTTTATATATGAACTCTTAAAGTCATAGTGCCTCGTAAGCCTCTGAAGGCTTGTTGATTGTCTTCGTGTAATATATTGTAAAATTGTTATAATCAGGTTACCCTTTAAAATAATCAGTCATTCATTCATAGAAGTACTATGCAACATGATCCAGTCTGAGGACATCCATTAATGTCATATGCACTGAAGCCTATTTAAGAAATATTTATATCAATTAATATTGGTTCTTTATTTCTTCTTGACAATAATAAAATCACATTTCTTTCAACATCTCAGTATTGCACAATGTTTTGTTGTATGCATTATTTTAGGAAAAACAGAAAGCTGCATATTTCACTAGATGGAAATATACAAATTAAAAAGGATTGATGGCGTTTAACGCCACTTTCAACAATATTTCAGTTATATCATGGCGGTCAAATGTAGATACAGAAGTCAATGCGGATGACTCCTTTCTGTAATAACCTTCGTCAGGTACACTCAAAGTCAAAATATTGTAAACCACATAATTGAAGTCTGTGAGAGCAAAAATACCAAAGTACCTAATCAGAGTAGTCAAACTCGGTTAAGGTGAGTTATGCCTGAGGGAGGAGACCCTTACTTCTGATAATATGTAGGAAGAATTTGAAGATACCAAAGACGTAATCAGAATTCATAAATCGAAGAAGGACAGACCACACAATGGTCTAAAGAAACAAGGTCAAAAGGACAAGCAACGATCTCCAAAACTCTTCAACAGATATCAGCACTTTCAGTACTTGGTTCATGACCACATAAAAGGAGTCAAACGAGTAGAACACTTTTTATCTTCAATCAAGTAAGTGGATGTTTTAAATTGCAATTCAAAAGCAGGGAAATTGTTTTCAACATTCAAATCAGGACAAAATCCTAGTTTTATTTTCTTGATTTGTTTCTCTACAATGGCGTCCTACCTGTATTAAGTATGTTAGACCTGGATGAACACCAATAACTGGTGTAATGTAAAATGTACATTATAATATACATACATTGTAAATGAAAACTGCAATTCCTCATTCGTTATAAAAAATGTACATTGTGAGTGAATGATTGTTGTTTAACGCCAATTCAGCAATTTTTCAGCTATATCATGGTGAGAACAAGTAAATTGTCAATGACATGATACGGTCTGCTTTGTTCTAGACCAACACTCTGCGTTGGATATTTATAGTGCTATCTCACTGAAACAACAGTCCGGGGTAGATGTGTCGCTCCACTCGGACACATTATTATGATTCCGAGCAAACCAGTCTTTGTTCTTTCTCCTTAATGCTGCGTGCATGGAGAAGCAACAAATGCTAATTGTACAGTCTTTGGTTTGACCCGACCGGGGCTCGAACCCACCATCTACCGTACTCAAGGCCAGCACGCTGACCATTATGCCACCGATGTGGTTTACTTTGTTTGTATATATGGTTCACATTGATAATTTAGAGAGAAAAGTGGTGGGTCAAGGTAACACATACTATCCATTGACCTACAAATAAATTAATAGAGTGTGGAACTGTAAAAGATATAAATAGAGTAATCGTGATGGGACACCACTCTCGTCAAAACACAGACTACATAGAAATAGTACCAAGTAAAATATGATCCTGCTTCTTCTTCTACAAAATACCGACAGCCCTTCACAAGTAGAAATTAATGTCAAATATATTTAGGTTAAAAATGTCAACATTGTACACAAGTAGTTAAAGGTTAAAACTAGCAACATTATACACAAGCAGTTAAAAGGTTAGACATGTCAACATTATATACAAGTAGATAAAGGTTTAAAATAGGAAAACTAAATGCAAGTGGATAAAAAGTTAAACATGTCAACATTAGAAACATGTGGTTAAAGGATTTTATTATATAGATAGCTGTGAATAACAGAATTTCCCGAGCTAAATAAAAACGATAATTGCACAGTGAAATTATCGTTTTTAACCCTCTCGCTATATTTCGCGCCATTTCGTTGTCGAAACTACTTTTCTGACAACGAAATGACGCGAAATAGAGCGAGAGTGAAATTAACTGTTTTAACTCGGAAAATTCTGTAATTCTACGCTACACACGCAATATAGTGCAATTGAACTCATTTTATATTAAATTCGATTCGAAACATGTTTGTATCTATATAATAAATACTATAACTAACTGACGAGTTTCATTATCAAAAATATGTAACGAATGACCAAATAAAGCAGTAACTCACGAATGCGCGCATTGTGATAATGAAACTCGTCAATTAGTTATAGTATAAAAAATGGCAACGTTATAAACAAGTGAAAATGTCTAAGTTATCTATATGTAATAGTCGAAGCTTTCGTTAGCCACTAGTATTGCAATTTCAATACCACTTTTTGAATGTTCAACAATTTGAAACCAAAGATAACTCACGAACGCCATTAACCTTCCAAAAGGGGGGTTCGTTTTCAAGCAAGAATCAGCATGTAATGAGTATTCATAGGTGCAATTAATATGAGAGGAAATGCTAAATAACTCAATTTCGACAGTTAAATGCCAAACAGAAAACAGAAATTAAAAACGTGTTTGTTTCAAGCTGGGTTATGACATAGCTGTAACTCTTATAGACTAGTTCAACCTGGATGAGTAAATAAATAATGTCCTCATTGCATTATTGACATAATGCTCAAATATCAGCCCAACTCGTTATGTTTTAAATCTGTTCAAAAATAGTCTGTGTGCGTTTGGGATATAAGTTGAATAACTGAAGCATATACCCGAGGTCACTGATGCTTCAGTTATTCCACTTTAAAGGTCACAAACTTCACATGTATTGTTTATTTGGTTAACATATGTTACAGCATAGTGTTTTTGCATTGATATTAGTCGAGCAACTGAGGCACATATCAAAGGGATTGACCCAAGGTCCTTACTGCCTCAGTTGTTCAACTTAAAGTTCATAAACCATTCATGTATTGTGTATACGCTATATTATGTTGCATACATTGCTTGTTTTGGGTTTATATTATATTATATCTTGTGGCATGCAAATCTTATATTGTGTGCATATTACAGTATGCTGCATGCATGAGTAGTATTGTGCGTGTGAAAAATCACGATACACGCGAAGATTGCATTGAGTCCATATCAAGTTTACTGGATGAAGCCTTGTACTGTATGCAGTTGCATGCATGGCAAATATGATGTGCTAGGTAAATTATGTTGCAAGCAAAGATCACACATGCTACACTATGTTGCATGTATGGCTTGTATTGTGTGCATGATATATGATGTTGCATTCCCACGAACAGCAATGTGTGCGTGCGAAATTATTTATTATGTTGCATGCATAATTATATTGTATTGTATTATGTGTACAAAATGTACATGTTGTATACGGCTGCATATATCGAGTCCATGCCCACTAACGTATACCTGTACGTGAACTAGATGCATGGGGTTGTGAGTGTGCGGTTCTTGCTGGGTTTTTTTTGTTTTCCCCGAGTGTCTACTTTCGTGTATTGGATGAATGATTTGAGTATTGTCCGTACGATTAATGCTATTTGTATAAATCAACAATGTTTTGTATTATAGTTTACATTGATGTATATTTTTGTCAGTCTGCTTCAAATTACAACATGACAGATAATTAATTTGTATTTATCTTTATCTTCTTTCCATCTATTTATGATAAGGGCAAATTTGGTTTGGTAACTTCACACCAAAAATTACAAAGATTTTTTCCTTTAAATTAATTTCTCGTTAAATCTTATGTTCCTATTTTTACTTGGGTTAGTATTCAACAAATTGCATACAGGCTGATATACATGTAGTTTGTATTACATCTTGGTAAACCTCCATGTTCACTCATCATGATCTTCTCTGTATCATTTCTATCCATTTTGATTTTTTCCTTTTTTTCCACTGTGTTTTTTGTATATACGTTTTGTTTTTTCATTAAATGTACAATTGTCCACAATGATGAAATGCAACCTTTTGAAAATAGTTTGATTATATTCTATGATGCCTATTTGTTATTTAGCTATTGTATAACCATATTATTATGTTTTGGCCACTCTCATTACTTATCGTTTCAATCAGGTGTTACATAATAATGGCCATTTCAATTGAGCAATACCGACTGAGAGTATAGGCTTGTTTACTTCAAAATTTGGACACAGTACAAAAAGACTTCGCCAAAGTGACGTCCTCTGTATCTTGTTATTATTTTTCTCACATAGAAAGTCAAATGCATTGCGAGCTATAGTGTTCATTCATTTTATTATCGACTTGTTTGTTTTGAAAAAAATGTCTAAAAAATATCACAAAAATGACAAAATTTGACAAGTCAGCTCCGAGCTTGCCTGACAAACCTACTGTAGACTCTAGGTTGACCAATAGTGTTATACACATAATTTTCTTAATACTTGGTGGTATAGAAACAAATCCTGGCCCAGAACTCCTCATTAATGATGAGTTAAGTTCTAGTTTTAATGACTCCTCTGAAATGTCAAGTATATATGAAACGTTTTCGACTTCTGTCTCATTTATTCATTTAAATATACAAAGCCTGGTTCCAAAACTTGATTTAATATATGCTGAATATGACCATTTCGATATAATGTCATTCACTGAGACATGGTTGAAGGGTGACAACTCAGACGATTCTATTGAACTGCTAAATTTCCAAAAACCATTTAGGAGAGACAGGGGTCCAGAGAAAAATGGGGGAGGGGTTGTAGTGTATATCAAAGAAAATATGTATGCCTACAGAAGACCTGACTTAGAAGTTAATGGAATTGAGGTTATTTAGGTCCAGATAAAAATAAACGGGAACAAAGTATTACATGGGACTGTTTATGTACCTCCAAAAAGTAACACTGAATCATGGAATAAAGTTGAACATTCGATAGAATCGGCTGTAAATAATGATAGTATTGATTATGTAATTGTGACCGGCGATTTTAATGACAATCAACTAGATGTAAATAATGTAAAAATGAGAAATATATCGATGCAGTATAGCTTACAGCAACTAGTCAAAGATCCTACAAATTTTACTGAACATTCATCATCTCTTACCACTTTAATATTAACTAACGATGTAAACTTTGTTCCGTATGCTGGTGTGGATCCCCCTCTATTAGATCAAGTACGTTACCATTGTCCGGTCATTGGTTTCTTGAATGCCCCTAAACCTGTGAGCAAATCGTTCAAGCGTAAGATTTGGTTATATAACCAAGGAGATTTCGATGAGTACAGACGATTATTGTCACTAACTGATTGGGAATCCATTTTTTCTATTGACGATATTGATAAAATTACTACCGACATTTCGAATACTATCTTAAGCGCTGCTGAAGCCACTATTCCAAACAAATTTGTAACTATTAGGAAACAAGACCCTGCATGGTTAACCAACGAGATTAGAAAACTCATCAGAAAGAAAAATAGAATCCATAATAAGGCTAAGCGTCTAAATAAATCTGCTGATTGGAATAAATTTCGTAAAATTCGTAATGATGTTACATCTCTAGTAAGAAAAGCCCGCGATGCGTATCAAGATAAACTTGTATCTAGACTGTCTGACGATCATCCTTCGACTAGAACTTGGTGGAAGACTTGTAACCAAATTTCTGGACTAAAACCTTCACACTCTGGCATACCCCCACTACTGAAAAATAATAATTTTATGTTTAATGATTTAGATAAGACGAATGAGTTCAATAATTTCTTTGCTATGCAAACTGATCTTGACGACTCTGACGCCGTACTTCCCGAACTTTCTCTTCCCGAAAACCAGCTTTGTGATATTGAAATAGGCGTAATTGATGTCGAAGACGTTTTATCAATATTAAATCCTAATAAGGCCTCTGGTCCAGATTTGATTAACCCGCGACTTCTAAAAGAGGCGGTTCATCAACTAAAATATCCTTTATGTAAACTTTTTAATTTATCGTTATCAATTGGTGTTCTACCCACCGACTGGAAAAAAGCTAATGTAACCCCGGTTTATAAGAACAACAATCCTAAAGATGTAAAAAAGTACAGACCAATTTCCCTTTTAAGTGTCATTTCTAAATGTATGGAGCGCTGCGTTTATAAGTATGTACATAATTTTTTATTGCTAAACAATATTATTACATCCAATCAATCTGGTTTTACATTTGGCGATTCCGCGATAAATCAGTTGGTAAATATTTCAATTGACTTTGGGAGGGCTTTAGATAGTGGGAAAGAAATCAGAGTTGTATTTTGTGACATTAGTAAAGCCTTTGACCGGGTATGGCATAAGTGATTATTGTTTAAACTAACACAGTATGGAATATCGGGCAATCTTTTAGTATGGTTTGAAAGGTATCTTTCTGGACGGTCTCAACGGGTGGTTTTAAACGGGTCAAATTCCGAGTGGAATAAATACGGGGTTCCTTAGGGCTCCATTATTATGCCCTCTTCTATTTTTATTATTCATAAATGATATTGTGACTGATATCGAAGCGAGCATTAAATTATTCGCAGATGACACTAGTCTCTATGTAACAGTTGATACTCCTCAAAACGTAGCTGACATTATTAATAGAGATCTTGAAAAAATCCACCAGTGGTCGGTAAACTGGCTTGTAAAATTCAATCCCCAGAAAACGGAGACTATGGTTATTTCAAGAAAACTAATAAAACCACTACACCCCCCACTGGAAATGAACAGTCAAATTCTTCAGCAAGTTACAAATCATAAACACTTAGGATTATTCTTTTCTAACAACGGGTTGTGGCACGTTCACATTGACTACATTGTTAAGAAGGCCTATACACGTTTAAATATGTTAAGGGAAGTCCGTTTTATACTGAATAGATTTACATTAGAAAAGATGTACTTCTCTTTTATTAGACCCATTTTGGAATATGGAGATGCTGTTTGGGATACGCAGACTCATTATTTGATAAATAAAATCGAAAACGTCCAAAACGAAGCTGCACGAATTGTTACGGGTGGTACAAAATTAACGTCCATTCAGAAACTATACGTGGAAACGGGATGGGAAAAACTTTTGGAAAGAAGGGAAAAACATAAATTGATTTTACTTCATAAAATAGTTAACAATCAAGCACCTGGATATTTGAGAAATTTGTTACCTGATAGAGTCGATAATCGACACTACCATAACACTCGTCAGTCTGCGAATATTCTAGAAATAAGTTCAAAAACTAAATTCTATTCAAATTACTTCCTTCCATCATCCATAAAATTATGGAATAGACTCCTTATAGATACTCGAAATTCAAGGTCCCTGAATATTTTTAAGGAGCGAATTAAAACCAAAAATAGCAAATGTCCTGCATATTATTACAGTGGCACTCGATTGGGTCAAATTTTACACACCAGGTTAAGAATGAACAGTAGCTCATTAAATGAGCACCTGTTCATTCGAAACCTGGTGGATTCCCCTAATTGTACATGTGATCAAGTCGAGTCTGCATCCCATTTTTTGACATCGTGCAAAAAATATACTGATTTACGAAATGAACTCTTGTATACAATCAATTATCCGGTTACTATTGATGTTAAGCTTCTATTAAAGGAGTCAGACACCTTAAGTGTCGATCAAAATATAGACATTTTTATCAAGGTACAGAATTTTATTCTTAAAAGCAAAAGATTTACATCATAATTCTAGGTTGCATTTCATCTGTATTACTAATTTTATATCTTTCTGTTTTGTTATTCCACTGTCTATTATTGTTTTTTTTTAGAGATTTGTCATGTAGCATGTTCCATAACTTGTTTGCTCTATTAGTCAATTATAATTCATAGGAGACGGATTAGTATAAGCTTAGCTTGTTTCCGAATCCTGTCATGTTAAACAAAATGTGTATGTATTATAACATAACAGTTTATCATGAATAAATATGTTTATACCAAATGCCAATTTCCGTTTAAGACATATTATAAAGATATTAATATAATAAAGACATTTGTTGACTATTTATAGAGATTTACAGAACAATGATATATCAGCTGTTCTAACGGTGGTATTTTTTTTTAATTTTCATTTCATCAATCAAGTCAGGAACGTTCGAAGACCTACTACATACCTGTTTTATTTTATTTAATATATGACGTTGAAATACAACTACACACAGTATTAAAAATTTAAACTTATTTATACAATAAAATCACATCAATCAAATCAAACTCGTTCAACAACTTGCCGCACCTTTCTTATTTGTAAGTATTCCTCTTATTTTATTCCATTATGTAACATACAATACATATATAGGCATAAAATATCTAGTTTAAGGGTGTAGGCCTGGGTTACCCTAAAATTTTCCCATCAATCAATTTTTTTAAATCTGCATCATGGAATAGTTATGTCTAAATACATTATCTGCCAAAGTTTCAAAAATGTTCACCGTGCCGTTTTCTCCATAGCACATCCTAAATATAACAATTTTGGGGGTATTCTGGACACTAGATGGTAATACTAGTTTCGGAAGATTCTAATAGATATGCACATTTATTTATGATTGAAAGGGAATATTTTGGCATAAATACACTTGAGAGTGTTGTTGTTGAATAAATATGAAATATCGAGCATATCTGAATATCCTGTTTAGAGATAACCACGTGCAAAACAGCGGAAACTGAACAAAAAAGGGGGAATGCCCAGAGCACCACCTTGGTATTAAAAATCGGATTAAAAAAATTCCTGTCAATTAATTTCCACCAAAAAATGTTACACTGAAGAATAGACATATAGACATCATTGCACCAAATAATAAAAACTGTTACAGTCCGATTTTTAAAATATTTAAATTTATGTTTTTCATGGCACCCAGAAAAAAAATGAAATTGTCGAGGAAAGTTACCACACACCCATCTTTTGCTAGTTTCTTTGTTTGTGAGATAATAAACAACTAGTTACCAATAACAAAAAACTTTTGAATTCTTATAATTGACACAGTGGATGTCCAAATTACCAAATGACTGCATTTGTCTTTTTTATTTTCAGTTCGGCTGGGGAGGGGGAGGGGTGGTTTGAGGGTGACTATACTTGATTAATTCATTAAAAAAACACAAAAAAAAACAAAAAAACAGACAGCCACCCAACTGTATTGTTAAATTCCTTTAAATTATGTCCTCCAGTTGTATTCATTTGATTCTGATTATTCTTTATTTGTCTTAGGAGAAGGGGGCGGCGGTATAAGAGAGGATCAGATAATATTACAATTGTTTTCCCAAACAAAGCTTTTTATTTTTTACTACCGAATAATTTGCTCTATAGTTTCGTATTATCTAAGAGTCTGATGAATATATTTATTTTTTTGTTTTTTTTACAAACCCTTGAAATTCAGAAGAAAAAGGTTGTCACACAAATTGTGTTACATTTCTGGCATTTTTGACAACATATTTCGATGAACGTTTTTTCTGGAAAGAGATATTTCAATGATATTTTGTGGGCATATAATAATAACACGCTGCCTGACACTGGCATAAGCGGCAATAAGATATTAAAATATAAGGAGCACAGCTATGGAAAGGTAAAAGTAAAAGGAGTCATATGTTTAAATGGCCAAATCCAATGTAAACAATCTTTATCACCAAGAAGCTTGGAATTGAGGTGGAATTTTCAAATGCACAAATGATCATATATTTGAGAAGACAATGCAAATTGAGTTATCTCCCATACCCCATGTCTACACCCTTAATTACAATTTACACAAAATATTGAAATTCAACAACAAAATAGAATAATTCTTATAATTCTAATGAAATATACAAGTACAGTGTAACAGGTGTCGATTGGAGGCATTTATTAATTAAATAAGGGTAATAACAAAATTACCGAACTCCGAACAATTTTTAAATAGCTACATTAATTATAATCGGTTGTTTATTTTTTCTTAACAAGAATATATATTCATTTCATTGAAAAAAAACTCCAAATTACGCCATTTTTTGTTATTTGTTGTGTTTAAGACAGAACAGAAAGCTACAGATGTAATAAAGCATAAACATAAAACATCTGTTTACCATTTATAGAAATTTAGGCAGCAATGGCATATCAGTGGTAGAGGATACCACTTTCAACAATCTACTAAATTTACAAACTCTGTGAGTAGTATTTAGTATGATTTGTACAAAAGTATCATCATAATATGTCAATACATGCTATAGGTAATGTTTTTATATTAAGCAAATTACTGAAAAATGTGCGTTCCGAACTCTACAGATAATTTATCCATAGGGTACTACAACGTAATGCTGTCTCCATTTTCTGTGTAGTGTATTTTTGTGTGTTTTTTTTTTCGCGCTAGAAACAGTAAATATTAGTCAATTCGTGAACTTTTTAAATTCCAATCAAATATACAAATACAGTGTAACAGGTAAAGATTGGGGGCATTCATTAAATGAACCCGCTTTGAAGCCCACATTTATAAATAGGTACATTAATTATCAGGGATTGTTTTTTTTTTGTTTTTTTTTAAATATAAATACATGTTATCGAGACAATTCAAAATCTCGCAATATTTTATTATGTATGTATTGCTTAAGACAGAACAGAAAGCCACAGATTAAATAAATTATAGAATACATACATATGTTGACTATTTATAGAGAGTTACAGTATAATAACATATTAGTGATAGAGGAGAACGCTTTCAACAAAGTACCAAACCTACAAACTCTGTGAGTATCATTTAGTATAATTTGTACAAGAATATCATCCTAATATTAATATGTAAATAAATGTTATAGGTAATGTTTTTATATAAAACAAATTACTGAAACATGTGCATTCCGAATTCTATAGATATTTTATCTATTTTCTATGTAGCGCATTTGGTGTGTGGTTTTATTTTCGCACTAGAAAAGTAAGAATATGTCAATTCGTGATGGGAAATTATAAACTTGTAGCGTTGCTTACCATTTTAAAGTTAATTGAATTATTTTTTTTTATCTTGCAGTTATTTGAATAACAATAAAATCATATCAATCAAATCAGAGACGTTCAACAACTTGAAGAATCTTTCTTCGTTGAATGTATTCCTCTGATTGTATTCCATGATGTAACTTAGAATACATGTAAATGTATAATTTATCTAGCAAAATATTTAAATTCCACAACAAAATAAAATAACTTTTTAAATTTTATTCAAACATACAAGTACAATGTAACAGGTAAACATTGAGGGCATTAATTAATTGAACCCGAATTTAAGCCAAAATTTGTAAATAGCTACATTAATTGGAATGGGTAGTTTATTTTTTCTTAATAAGAATATAAATATATTTTATTGAAACAACTCCAAAATTACGGAATATGTTGTAATATGTATTGTCTAAGACAGAACAGAAAGATACAGATTTAATCAAATATAAACTAAAGATATTTGTTGATTATAGGAATTTAGGCTGCAATGACATATCAGTGATAGAGGACAACGCTTTCAACAATATATCAAACTTACATTATCTGTGAGTATCATTTAGTATGATTTGTGTGCAAAAGTATAATCCTAATATGTCAATACATGTCATAGGTAATGTTTTTATATAAAACAAGTTGCTGAAAATGTGCCTTCCGAACTCTACATACGTTTTATTGATAAAGAACTACAGTGGAACTTGTGCAATCCGACCCCTGATTTTTCCGACATCATGTGACATCAGACAAACATTTTTGGTCCCAAAGTATTTCTGCTAAGTAAATAAAACCCGAGTATTCTGACATCCTGTACAATCTGACACATTTCCCTGGTCCCTTGGTGTGTCGGATTAGACAGGTTCTGACATCCAGTACAATCTGACACATTTCCTTTGTCCCTTGGTGTGTCGAATTAGACAAGTTCTGACATCCTGTACAATCTGACACATTTCCCTGGTCCCTTGGTGTGTCGGATTAGACAGGTTTTTGACATCCTGTACAATCTCGCACATTTCCATGGTCCCTTGGTGTGTCGGATTAGACAGGTTCTGGCATCCTGTACAATCTGACACATTTCCCTGGTCCCTTGGTGTTTTAGATTAGACAGGTTCTGACATCTTGTGTGCAATCTGACACATTTCCCTGGTCCCTTGGTGTGTCGGATTAGACAGGTTCTGACATCCTGTACAATCTGATACATTTACCAGGTCCCATAGTATGTTAGATTAGACAGGTTATGTCATCCTGTACAATCTAACATATTTCCCTTGTCCCTTGGTGTGTCGGATTAGACAGGTTCTTACATCATGTACAATCTGACACATTTCCCTTCTCCCTTGGGGTGTCGGATTAGACAGGTTCCATTGCATAGCTAATGATGGCTCTATTTTTTGTGTATCACCTTTTGCATTGTTTCATACTTGACAAAATAAAATAAGATAATTCATGACCGAACACTATAAATGAGTAGCGTTGCTTACCATTTTAAATATAACTTCGATATACTTAATTTCTTTAAACGTGTTTATACATTTTCAAGAGGAATGGTTTGTAAACTGTTAAAATCAATCTTTGGACAGATGAAATAATCGATTGATTGATTGATTGGTTTTTGCTCTTAAATGCCACTTTGAGCAATATTTCAGCTATATCATGGCGACCAGCTTTAGTGGTGGAGGAAGCCGGAGTACCCGAAGAGAACCACAGACCCTGGGCAAGCAACTGGTAAACTTTATCACTTGCGGCTACGAGTCGAGTGCACCCTTTTTGTAATTTACAAAGCTGGGCGCCAACCCATGCCGTATTGATGATATGCTTGTATGGGCTGTTAGATCCAGCGAACTAACACCTTGAGCCACCCGGGCCTCTTGAAATAATCGAAAATTAAAACTATTCATAAGGTCTTTACAGTATTTCAGCATCCGCATTTGATTGAAGCTACTACGTGAATAGACGTTATCACAGTATAACTGTAGTTCTTCCTTGACTGCAGACAAAATGTTATCCATATCTATAAACAATTTTTGTGTTGAACTAGTAGAAGCAACTGCAGTATATATTTCTCTATATGGGTTCTTGTGAAAGTTTTGGTATCCAATATAAACTAGTCACCATATTCCTCGTTAAATAGCATATTCATTGATTTTATGAATGACGTATGATTAGCGAACATGTCCTCTTTGTCATAACTAGTATTTTAATAAGTGGGATTACCAGAGTATTGTGGAATGAAAAGTTATTTTATTAGAGCTCAAATCACCCACTGTTGACGTCCGATTTATTATGATAGTCGTGATGCTCCGATTTAAGTTTTCCTCATAATACAATTATGATGTTGGATGGCAATTATTTTAAACATGAAATATGATTGTGCACCAAATTCTAACACAACCAAAATAAAATTAGAGTTCATGTACATGTGTGCTGCAGGTAACGACTTTTCCCGTCTGTCTACCATTTTACTATTAGATATAGCAGCTGTTGTGACGGTGGGGTATATTTAGTTATCCATTTTAGCAATCAAACCAGGAACGTTAGAAAATTTAGTACAGATTTATTACACTTTTCAATATATTACGTTGAAATACATATTGATGTATTTCTTTTTTATTTTGCAGTTCTATGTATAACAATAAAATCACATCAATCAAATCAGACGCGTTCAACAACTTGAAGAATCTTTCTTACTTGTAAGTATTCCTCTTATTTTATTCCATGTTGTAACTTTCAATACATGTAAATGTATAATTTATCTATTTTAAGAACAATTCATGCAAAATATTAAAATCCTCCAAAAAATCAAATATCTTTTTAAATTCTATTCAATCATACAAGTATAAAAATATCTTTATTCTCATAAAACATTGCAAGTTACAATAAGGTATAGAGATGTACAAAGTGTTGAAACAGTATTTACAAAATTTACATAATAAATATGAAATTCTAGCCTGGAGCACACACATCTTTATTTATCTCTTTAATTAGCGTACACATGTTAGTAAGCTCTTTTCTATTTTTTTAACTCATTAAATGTTTGAACTTTATCATATTCGTATTTTGAAAATACTTCTGTTTCATCAAAAGTTGTCTTTTACATTTAAAAAATGGACATTCCATGATTTAGTGAAATTCATCACCAATTTCCTGTTTTTGACATAATTTACACAATGTTTCTTTCTATGTTCTACCATCTGCCGCACTAAATCGCAAGTTTATGGTTGCTAGTTCGAAACTTGAATAAGTATTTGCTATCCAGAATTTCTAAATATTTTTCAGATTCGAATGTTTCCTTGAAACACCTATAAATAAGATTTTTTGGTGAATTTTGGATTGAAGTGTGCCATCACTGTTTGAACTGAACTTTTAAACTCAGCTTAACCGCATTTACAATCCAATTAGAATAAATAAAAGTCTGAGTGTTCCAGATATATGGCATGTCACATTCATTCAAAATATTTTGTACAAATTTTAACAATGTGCATTCTAATTCATATACATGAGATATTTTATAACACAGATTATGTATTACAGCTGCCAATTTCATTTCTTTACCCATTATTAATTTAGACCAATATAAAATCATTCTAATCTTCATATCTATCTCAATTGGATATCTTCCAAATTCGCCATAAATCATTGACGAAGGTGTCGTGGTTTTCGATTTTAAAAGTAATTTACAAAATTTAATTGAACTCTCTCTAGAATCTCATTATTTCCATACCCCTAGACCTCACAACCGTATAGTAATATGGGCTTTAAGAACTTCATTACAAAGCATTAGTAGCTTTGTCTCTTTGGCACTGTTCAGCTTTTTTATGATTGCCAGTACGTGTTAAAATAACACCCAGATAGTTGAAATAATTAACAATTTCTAATTGTTTTCCATTATACAAACAGTTCATGACTCTCGGAAGTTGTCCTCTTGAGAATATCATCACTTTATTTTTTTCCATATTCACCCTAAGTTTCCAAAAATTGCAATATTCCGACATAGAATCAAGATGTTTTTGAAGGTCGTTAGCAGATTTTGATAGGACTGTGTCATCAGCATATAATATAGAAAACAGTTTTATGTACAAATTAAGATGTGATTCTAACTCGTCTGCTATTAATTTAAAACCTTCTGCATAACAACCTTCTAAGAAGGATTCAAGATCGTTGATATATAAGGCAAACATAAAAGGTTATAAATTTTCTCCTTGTCTCACACCATTACTACAAGGAAAATAATCTGATTTCGAGTCTTTGTAAATAATACACGACTTAGTTCCTTTGTACATATTCACAATAACATTAAGCATATTACCATTTATATTATTCAATAATAACTTATACCAGAGAGTATCCCGATACACAGTATCGAAGACCTTTTCAAAGTCAATAAAGGCACAACACAATTTTGTCTTTTTAAATTCTAAAATTTCAATGGGTGAATGAATACATTGTCTATTGCAGAATATCCTCTTCGAAAGCCCCATTGATTTTCGTTGAGTAGTAAAAACGCATAGGAGAAATTTGTGAGCCTTTCTCTCAGGACTGCAGTAAACAATTTACTCAAACAGCTTAAGATATTAATTGGCCGAAAGTTCTTTGGGTTCATTTGATCGCCTTTATTTTTGGTTATTCTTTGTTTGTTCGTCGTTTCAGTAACATCCAGTATTCTTTCGCGTTGCTTAACTTTAGCGATTTAAATTTTTTGACATTTTCCTTCTATGAATAACCAAAGCTCTGTCCATGGATTTTTTATATTCTAATTCGGCTTTTTTTCATTTCATGTTTTGTTTGCACGCTTTTATGGGTTTTTTATGCCTCTTTTGCCTGCGGAATGTCTGTCTAGCAAGCTTACAATCATTGTTAAACCATTCTTTTTCTGTTTTACTAAGAGGCTTTTTTTGTCTTTTTTGCTAAAATATTCTTGGGATGTGTTTCACATAAGTCATTAACTAGAGCATTAAGTTTCGATTGGTCGAAGTCTTCAAGAACTACTTCAGATAATTCTTTTTTTAATGTTTCTATTTTATCTAGATTTAAATTGATTTGAAAGTTTAAACATTTTTCGTTTTCCCATTTTTTAATTTATTAGGTACATTGAAAATTATTTATGGTTTGATTTACTGGTTCGTTTTTATTTATAATCAAATTACATGTACTTCTTGTGAGTGACACTTTCAAAGGACAGTGAACATCTGAAAACAGTTTTCAAAAATCAAGAACATTACCTGTAAGGTTATCATCCCCAATTCGTCCATTCAAAATAAGCATGCCATTTCCTTTACAAAAATCTGATATTTTTTTCCAAAGCCGTTTTTCATCTTATCAGAATTACACCTATTTCTTGGGATATCAAGTAGATTTAGCATATTAATATTGCTTTGTATAAATTCTTCTGATTCATTACCATTTTTATTATTGTCAATAGTAATATAATCAGCATCTTAAGCTGTCCTTCCGTTAAAATCCCCAATTAGAGTAATATATTTGTGGTGTCTAGAAAAAATTTAGATATTCGTTTTCTAACTCGCTATATGCATCTTGAGATGAGTATGAGGAATATTCAGGGGGTATATAAACAACACCAAATATGGTATCTTCATCTAAGTTAAGCAGTTGTGATGAAATTTTAAACTATGATACAAATTTGCTGTCTGTCAGTAAAATTGTTATCTCACTTGAAAATTAATTTTTATAACCTATAAGTACAGTACAGTACAGTGTAACAGGTAAAGAATGAGGGCATTTATTAATTGAACCCGAGTTTAAGCCTGTATTTGTAAATAGCTTAATATGAATATATATACAAATTATTGAAACAACCCCAAATTACGCAATATTTTATTATATATATTGTTTAAGACAGAACAGAAAACTACATATTTAATAAAGTATAAACTAAGTATATTTGTTGACTATTTATAGGTGGTTACAGTACAATGATATATCAGTGATAGAGGACAACGCTTTCAACAGTCTACCAAACTTACAACGTCTGTGAGTCTCATTTAGTATGATTTGTACAAGAATATAATCCTAATATAAGGGTAATAGCAAAATTACCGAACACCGAGCAATCT
Source organism: Gigantidas platifrons (assembly GCA_002080005.1). Lineage (NCBI taxonomy): Eukaryota > Metazoa > Mollusca > Bivalvia > Mytilida > Modiolidae > Gigantidas > Gigantidas platifrons. The sequence continues at coordinate 192,721 of MJUT01006718.1, read as the reverse complement.
TCCAAAGGGAAAGGCAAAACTCTTAAGTAAACAAACAGACAAAATCAGTCAACAACTGGAAAATTGGGAAGACCGCGACTTGGTACAGGCATTTCCAAAGAAATGGTGTGTTGAATCTGATCTTACGGCGCCAAACCTCCCGCTTTCATTACGGTTAAACGGTTCCGGTTGTCACTATAACAGCATTGTTAACACTACTGGGACAATTAGGTATAATAGTAGTCAACGCAGTACTTTATGAAAATCCATCGTTTATTATCGTCTCTGCAGAACGTTTTAACTAAACGGTCATCTTCTTACACAATTTGATTTCAAATGAGATGTTGAATAACGTCATGTCTAAATCACGATTAATTAATCATTATCTTTATACATTTTCACTTTATGAAAATCCATCGTTTATTATCGTCTTTGCAGAGACAGAATATATTTCGACAAGATCTTGGTATCGGAATATAAACTTTTTAAGAGACCGAATAAGGCGAATCTTTTTTTCGCCCTGGTCCAGTAGCCTGTTTCTCAGATAAAGATGACGTTTCAACAAATCAGAATAATTGCTACTGGCCCTTGCATAACTAATCAATTGCGAGATGTAAACACCATATGCAGGAGAAGCTGGTATATTGATGCACATATTTGGAAAAGTCATACCGTTTATCATAAATTTTAGTACTGTGTTGACCACTGTTTTCAAATTCAAGGTATAAGTCCAAAAATGATGTGGACGAACCTGTATCTGTGGTTTCTTTAATTTTCAGCTCTGGAGGATATATCAATGGAAGAAATTATGCAAATCTAGAATTATTGATAAATAAAACGTCATCAATATACCTGTATGTGAAATTAAAGGCTCTAGCTTCACGAATCTTCTTATCTTTTACAAGCTTTTGAAGAAACTCCGACTCTTATGAGTATAAGAATAAATCGGCGAGAAGAGGGGCACAATTCGTACCCATTGGTATGCCGACAACCTGTAGAAACAGTGCCTCTCCAGAGGAGACAAATATGTTATCGATGAGGAACTCCAGCATAGCTTTTTGATAAATGTTCTAGGTACTGTTTTTACATAAAACAAATTACTGAAAAATATGCATTCCGAACTCTACAGATATTTTATCCATAGGGTACTATAACGTAATTATGACTCCATTTTCTATGTAGCGCATTTTGTGTGTGGTTTTATTTTCGCACTAGACATGTAATAATTTGTCAATTTGTGATGGGAAATTATAAACTTGTAGCGTTGCTTAGCATCATCAAGTTAATTGAATTATTTTTGTTATCTTGCAGTTATTTGCATTACAATAAAATCATATCAATCAAATCAGAGATGTTCAACAACTTGAAGAATCTTTCTTACTTGTAAGTATTCCTCTTATTTTATTCAATGTTGTAAGTTATAATACATGTGTTGTGGGATGCGCGGGTGCCGAGCGAGAACACTAAAGAGAAACCACTGCAACAAACTGCAAAGGACTAAAGCGTGGAGGCTGCATGTGTAAAACACGATGTAAAAAATGAGATAATTTATTATGCAGGGATCAACAATTTCAGTGTACCAAAATATAGCAAATACAATAATTATCCAAGTCAAAGAACCTGCATAATGTCAGTGTTTAGATAAAATAATCAACAAATAATCATAAAATATGAATCAAGTATCAATAATGAAAATCTAAATCAGGTCGGGAATGGGCTATGAAAAACGTCACTTTCAAGTAAAAATGTAGCGGACTTCACCGCATTGATACACTTACGATACAAGAAGATGGGTATAAAATGCTATACAGCTTAACGTTTATCCAAATAAAGTTCTCAAAGTCCAAAGTGTCAAGTTAAAAAGGTTAGGAGAACGAACACAGCCGATCTCTTGGACAGTTGAATTCCAACTTACCAGTTTTGTTTACGTTGGATACAAAATGTAGCAAAGTCATAGGAACGCACGGAAAATTCCCGCAATAATCATATTTCGCGGATTTTACCATGATTTACACTGATAACATACAGCGTAAAGAAATACTCATTAAAGACAATTATAATGAGTTGTTTATTTTTTTCTTAATAAGAATATAAATATATTTTATTGAAACAACTCCAAAATTACACCATATTTTGTTATATGTATTGTCCAAGACAGAACAGAAAACTACAGACTTAATAAAGTATCAACATTACACATTTGTTGATTATAGGAATTTAGGCTGCAATGACATATCAGTGATAGAGGACAACGCTTTCAACAATCTACCAAACTTACAACGTCTGTGAGTAGCATTTAGTATAATTTGTTCATAAGTATAATCCTAATATGTCAATACATGTTATATGTAGTGTTTGTATAACAAGTTGCTGAAAATGTGCCCTCCGAACTCTACATATGTTTTATTGATAGAGAACTACAGTGGAACATGTGCAATCCGACACCTGAGTTTTCCGATATCCTGTGACGTCAGACAAAAATGTATGGTCCCAAATTATTTCTGCTAAGTAAATAAAACATGAGTATTCTGACCTCCTGTACAATCTGACACATTTCCCTGTTCTCTTGGTGTGTCGGATTAGACAGGTTCCTCTGATGACTCTATTTTCTGTGTATCACCTTTGCATTATTTCATACTTGACAAAATAAAATAAGTTAATTCATGTCCGAACACTATAAATGAGTAACGTTGCTTACCATACTTGATTTCTTTAAACGTGTTTATACATTTTCAAGAGGAATGGTTTGTACACCGTTGAAGTAAATTTGTTGGACAGATGAAATAATCGAAAATTAAAACTATTCATAAGGTCTTTACAGTATTTCAGTATCCGCATTTGATTGAAGCTACTAAGTGAATAGACTTTGTTACAGTATGATTGTAGTCCTCCCTTGACTGAAGACTAAATGTTAGCCATATCTATAAACCATTTCTTTGTTGAACTAGTAGAAGCCCCTGCAATGTATCTTTCTCTATGTGGATTCTTGTGAAGTTTTGGTATCCAATATAAACTGGAAAAGTCACCATATTCCTCGTTAAATATAATATTCATTGATTTCATGAATGACTTATGATTAACGAAAATGTTCTCTTTCGTCATAATTAGTATTTTAATAAGTAGGATTACCAGAGTATTGTGGAATGACAAGTTCTTTGATTAGAGCTCAAATCACCTACTGTTGACGTCCGATTTATTATGATAGTCTTGATGCTCCGATTTAAATTTTCTTTATAATCAAATTATGATGTTGGATGGTAATTATTTTAGACAAATATGATTGTGCACTCAATTCTTACACAACCAAAATCAAATTAACAGTTCATGTCCATGTGTGTTAGAGGTAACGACTTTTCCCGTCTGTCTACCATTTTACTATTATATATAGCAGCTGTTGTGACGGTGGGGTATATATAGTTATCCATTTTAGCAATCAAACAGGAACGTTAGAAAACTTACTGCATAATTATTATACTTTTTCAAAATATTACGTTGAAATACATATTGATGTATTTGTTTTTCATTTTGCAGTTCTATGTATGACAATAAAATTTCATCAATCAAATCAGAGACGTTCAACAACTTGACGAACCTTTCTTACTTGTAGGTATTCCTCTTATTTTGTCAATGTTGTAACTTACAATACATGTAAATGCATAATTTATCTATTATAAAAACAATTCACGCAACATATTTAAATCCACCAACAAAATAGAATAACTCTTATACTTCTAATCAAATATACAAGTACAGTGTAACAGGTGTCGAATGGTGGCATTTATTAATTGAACCAGATTTGAAAGCCATATTTTTAAATAGCTACATTAAGTAGAATGGGTTGTTTATTATTTCTTAACAAGAATGTAAATACATTTTATTGAAACAATCCAAATTTCGCAATATTTTGTTATGTGTATTGTTTAAGACAGAACAGAAAGCTACAGATGTAATAAAGCATAAACATAACACATCTGTTTACCATTTATAGAAATTTAGGCAGCAATGACATATCAGTGATAGAGGACAACACTTTCAACAATCTACCAAACTTACAAACTCTGTGAGTATCATTTAGTATGATTTCTGTACAAAAGTATCATCATAATATGTCAATACATGTTATAGGTACTGTTTTTATATAAAACAAATTACTAAAAAATGTGCGTTCCGAACTCTACAGATAATTTATCCATATGGTACTTCAACGTAATGATGACTCCATTTTATGTGTAGCGCATTTGTGTGGGGGTTTTTCTTCGCGCTAGAAACAGTAAATAGTAGTCAATTCGTGAATTGAATTATAAATGATATCTGTAGTCGAAGTCAGTTGTTGTAATAGATAAAATTGTCGAGAAGAATAACGAGAATTAAAACTTTCCAGAATGTCTTTACAATATTTCAGTGTCCACATTTGATTGAAGCTTCTATGTGAATAGACTTTGTCACAGTATGATTGTAGTCCTCCTTTGACTGCAGACAAAACGTTTTCCATATTTATAAACAATTCCTTTGTAGAAACACCTGCAGCAGTATACATTTCTTTATATGGATTCATGTGATATTTTGGTATTCAATATAAACTAGAAAAGTCATCATATTCCTCGTTAAATAGAACATTCATTGGTGACATGAATGACTTGTGATTAGCCACAATGTCCTCTTTGCCATAACTAGCATTACAGTAAGTAGGATTACCAGCGTATTGTGCAATGAAAAATTATTTAATTAGAGCTCAAATCACCCACTGTTGACGATGTCGAATTCACCATGATAACGATGATGCTCAAATGTAAAATTTATTTATAATCAATTTATGATATTGGATGACAATTATTTTAGACAAATGTGTGTGTGTGTATTTGTACACCCAATTCTATCACAATCAAAATCAAATTAGACTTCACGTGCATATGTGTTAAGGGTAACGACTTTGCCACTGTAGCTACGATTTTACCATTATATATATATATACCATTTTTAATATATATATTATATATATATCAGCTGTTCGGAGGGTGTGGTATATTGAGTTATTCATTTTATGAATCAAATCAGGAACGTTCAAAAGCTTACTACATACTTAATATACGTTATTCAATATATACCGAACCGCGTCGGTAGTGTAAAGGTTATCGTGAGGTAGATCGTGGGTTCGAGTCCCGATCGGGTCAAACAAAAGATTATTTAATTTGTGTGTATCGCTTCTACGCTAAGTACACCTCATTAAGAAGAAACAGCAAAGACTGGTTGGCTTGCACTCAGGGTAACGTGTCCGAGTTGGGCGACACGTCTACCCGTCGAGTGTTGTTTCAGTGAGCTAGTACAATAGAAATCCAACCAATGGTGTTGGTCTAGCAGACAGCGAACCTCATCATCATCTCATTGAAATGAAAATTAACTTGTTTTCGCCATGACATAGCTGAAAAATACATGAGTTGGTGTGATGCAACTCACTCAATATATACAGTCCGACAAAAGTTAAGCACCACCTGACTTGTTTCAATAATATATTTTCCAATAATGAACGTATTTCAAATCGGTTTGCTGTTTTCGTTACCTGTACATACATACTTACGTACCTGTGAAACAGGTTATTGATCGATTTTTATTTATTTGTATATGACAGGGTGTGTAAAGTGCCACGTGTACTTTTCAACATTTGTGTTTGCGAACGAAAGCTGTTTTTTTGTGTAGAGTTTTAAGTTTCATTGTCTATTGGTTTGGTAGGTGCGGCGAACATTAACCATACCAGAAAGGTGGCAAGCTGTTGGCATGCATAACTGTGGTTTTAGCCATAGAAGGGTGGCAGACCACCTCATGTTTAACCATTCCATCATTGTACGACTTATGCAGCGTTTTCGTCAAACGGGGAATGTTACTGACCGTCCACGTGGAGGTAGACCTCACAAAACGACGCCGATAGAGGATCGGCTCATATCCAGACGGGCGCGGCAACGGCCGTTCAGTACAGCTGGTGCACTTCGTGGTAATTTGGAGGCCACATTAGCACACGCACTGAAATCAGACGCCTCCAAAATCAGGAAATGCGAGCGCGACGACCCATATAGTCCACAGTTGACATTACGTCATCGTCATGCTCGATTTGACTGGTCACATGATCATTTGGGGTGGAATATTCGCACATGGAGACCGGTCCACTGGTCTGATGAAAGTCGTTTTTTTGTTACGCCTTACCGACGGTCGTGCAAGGGTTTAGCGCCAACGAAACACTTCATTTCAGGACAACCACATTTTGGGCACAGCTGCTTTTGGGGGTGGGAGTGTAATTGTCTGCGGTTGTTTTTCCTTTGACTGCAAGTTGAACTGCAAGTACGTTCTTGATGGTAATCTGACAGGCCACATATACCGTGACAATGTGTTCGCTCCACGCGTAGTCTCCGAATTTGACAATCATGCGTTGGCTGACAGACCAATGTTCATGGACGACAACGCTAGGCCACATAGATCCCGAATTGTACAAAATTTTGTACAGCAAGAGGCTGTTCAGACAATTCCATGGCCTGCGATGTCGCCAGACATGAACCCTATAGAGCATGTATGGGATTTTATTGGCCGAAAAATTAACCAACGCAATCCAAAATGTCAAAATATCGACGAATTAAGAACTGCTATCTTACAGGAGTGGCAACAGTTCCCCCAAGAACGGCTTAGGCGTCTTGTGCGAAACATGACGAGGCGTGTTACAGAACTTCACAATAAACGCGGTGGATATACTCGTTATAGATTTTTATGCCTTACACATACGCACAATAGATGCATTTAAAAGTTCTTAAAATCTGAAGACTCTGCATTTTAATGCAATGTTATAAACTTCCATCGAAGATAAACTGGTTTTACGTTTTTCCAGCGCCTGGTTTGAACTCCATTTTTGCCACGTCATAGTCACGTCTTTCAGGATGATAAATACTTCGTAGACTGATAATTTTAGAGCCTTTGGTGTGGTCTTTTAAGAAGTGTAAGAAAAATTGTGATATCTATTTTATTGTTTTAACAGTATTGATGTAAAACAAAATCCCAGTTATGGGTTAAATAGCCTCACTGCCTTGTGGGTGACTTGGGAAAGTCAAAGGCTATGGAAGTAAATCCAGACAGAAAATCCGGGTAGATGGAACTCGTAAGCACCGATACTGCAATCGTCTAAGGGATGGAAAGCCCCAACAGAAAAACCCGACCCTTCACGTAGAAGGTTTAGCTTTAAAGTTTTGTTACAGAAACGACTACAGAAGCAAATCCTTTTACTCGTCTAAGGCTTGAGATAGAGGTAAAAACAAAAAAAAAACAACCCCGAGAGCAACATATGACGCGAAGGCCGATGAAGTTGTTCTCAGCTAAACAACCTACAAAAATTGGCACTTGGAATGTGCGTACGTTATACCAGAGCGGAAAAAGTTTATAGGTTGCCAAAGAAATGGACAGATACAAACTAGAAATTCTAGGACTCTGCGGAGTACGATGGAATACATCTGGCATGACAACACTTACTTCTGGACATACCATCATCTACTCTGGCAACCCAAATGACAATGACATCCACGACAAAAGTATTGGATTTGTCCTTACCAAGAAAGCAAAGAGATCTCTGCTTGAATGGAACCCTGTGTCAGCCAGAATCACCACTGCAAGGTTTGAAACAAAATTTCAGAAGACAACAATAATTCAGGTTTATTCACCAACTAACAATGCAAGCGAGGAACAGAAGGAAGAATTTTATGACTCACTTCAAACAAATGTTAATTTGACACCAAAACGTGACATCTTCATGATAATTGGCGATCTAAATGCAAAAGTTGGTGCAAACAGAAATGGTAGAGAGAGAGAAATTGGGCCAAATGGATTGTGCGAAATGAATGAAAATGGAGAACTTTTTGCAGATTTTTGTTCAGTTAATAGTCTTGTTATAGGAGGGACGCTTTTTCCTCACAAAACATGCCACAAAGTTACCTGGGTTTCACCAAATGGAAACACTGAAAATCAAATAGACCACATTGCAATATCACAAAGGTGGAGGTCTTCACTTCAAGATGTACGAAACAAGAGGGGAGCCGATATATCATCTGATCATCATTTACTAATTGTCAAGATACAACTGAAACTACTTTCAACACAAAAAACAGAAATGACCAGAAGAAAATTTAATGTGCAATTATTCAAAGATCCAAAAATTGCTGAAGAATACCACATAGCTCTTCAAAACAAGTTCAGTATTCTAGAAAACCTACAGGATGACGACACGAACATCAATTCATCCTGGGAACTCACTAGAGACTCCATTCTCCAGTCATGTGAGGAAACAGTAGGCTATCAATAACAAAAACGAAAGAAATGGATGTCTGAAGATACTTGGCAAAAAGTGGAACAGAGACGAGACATGAAAGAAAGAGTATTAACTGCAACAACCAGACAGCAAAAGAAACAAGCACAAGAACAATACAGTGCAAAGGATAAAGAAGTGAAGAAGAGCTGTAAGCAAGACAAAAGGAACTATGTTGAACATCTAGCTCAAGAAGCAGAGACTGCATGTGGTAAAGGAGATGTTAAAATCCCCTTTAACATAACAAGACAGCTTAGTGGGAAACCAACAACCACAAATATACCAGTCAGAGATATAAATGGAAACATGCTTTCAAAAATTTAAGACCAACTTTGCAGATGGAAGGAGCATTTTTTCATCAGGTATTAAATAGACCTTCACCTGTAGACCTACCAGAGTTAAAAGCTGGACCACCTATGAATATAAGAATCGGTAACATCACAAAAACCGAAGTTCTCAAAGCCATCAAAAATCTGAAAACTGGTAAGGCAGGTGGCATTGACAACATACCACCAGAAGCCATCAAAGCATTAGATGACATGTCAGTGAAAATTTTACACAAACTACTAAATAAAATCTGGAAGGACGAACAAATACCAGATGATTGGCGTAAAGGGCTACTTGTAAAAATTCCAAAGAAATGTGACAAGTCTCAATGTAATAACTGGCGAGGTATCACATTACTATCGATACCCAGCAAACTTCTATGCAATATCATTCTCCACAGAATGAAAAACGAACTTGACAAACTATTGAGAGAAGAACAAGCTGGTTTTAGGCAAGAAAGATCATGTGTGGACCAAATAGCGACATTGTGAATAATCATAGAACAAACTATTGAATGGCAAACACCCTTATACCTGAACTTTGTCGACTTCCAAAAGGCATTTGATAGCAAAGACCATCAAGTTCTTTGGGACATACTCAAACATTATGGAATTCCTGACAAGATCATCAATATGATAAAGCTATTGTATGAAAACTTTACATGCCAAGTCATTCATGGAAGCACAGTGAGTGACCCTTTCCCTGTTACAACTGGGGTCAGACAATGTTGCCTTCTCTCTCCTCTCCTTTTCATAGTAGTACTTGACTGGGTCAGTAGAACAGCATATAATGATCCAAAAGGCATCAGGTGGACTCTAACATCACTCCTAGAAGATCTTGAATTTGCAGATGACATTTGTACACTCTCCCATCGATTTCAAGATGCGCAACACCAAGTAAACAACATCGAATCAACAGCTAAAAGAACAGGTCTTTATATAAATCCACAGAAAACAAAATTGATGAGAATTAATGCTAATCAACCGGAGCACTTTCAGATCAACAACAAAGGCATTGAAGACATGCAAAATTTCACATACCTGGGTAGTGTAGTTAGGACGACAGGTGGTATCGATGAGGACAATGCTGCCAGAAAAAGGAAAGCACAGCAGGCCTTCTCAATGCTTTGGCCTGTCTGGAGAAGCCGTGCATTGAGAACCAGCACTAAAATTAAGATCTTTAATACCAACGTTAAGTCTGTGCTTATATATAGTTCAGAAACTTGGAGAGAGACAGTAGCTTCATGCCACTCAATTCGGACCTTTGTGAACAGGTGTCTAAGAAACATCCTTGGCATTCGGTGGCCAAATAAAATCTCAAATAAAGACCTTTGGAAAAGGACAAACCAACATCCTATAGAACACACAATTAGATCTAGAAAGTGGAAATGGATTGGACATACTATCCGAAAAAATGATAACAATGTTACAAAACAGACTCTAGATTGGAATCCCCAAGGACATCGAAAGAGAGGAAGGCCAAAGAACACCTGGCGGCGGGGACTTACAACCGAACTAAAAAAGATTGACAAGACATGGAAAGAGGCAAAGACAGCAGTCATGAACAGAAAAAGGTGGAAAGACACTGTGGTCGCCCTAAGTCCCCCTTTGGACGAAGTGGAATAAGTCAAGTAAGTCAAGTCAAAGATGTAAAAAAGTATATCGATAAAAATATAGGGTGGTGCTTAACTTTTGTCGGAGTGTATATTACGTAGAAATACAACTACATAGAGCATCAAAGTTTCAAATATTGATTTATTTTTTTTATCTTGTAGCTATTTGTATAAGAATGCAATCATATCAATCAAATCAGACACGTTCATCAACTTGAAGAAGCTTTCTACGTTGTAAGTAATTTACAATACATGTACATGTATACATGTATATCTAGCTTAAGCACAATTTACGCAAAATATTTAAATTCCACAACAAAATAAAATAACTTTTGTTTAAAATTCTAATCAAACATCCAAGTACAGTGTATCAGGTAAAGATTGATGGCATTCATTAATTGAATCCGAATTGAAGCCCATATTATGTAAACAGCTACATTAATTAGAATATAAGTACATTACGCAATATTTAATCAATTGTTTTAAAAGACAGAACAGAAAGTCATATATTAAATAAAGTGTAATCTAAGGACATGTGTTGACTATTTGTAGGGTTTTAGGCCGCAATGGCATATCAGTGATAGACGACAACACTTTCAACAATCTACCAAACTTTCAAAGTCTGTGAGTATCATTTATACAAGAGTATAATCCTAACATATCAATACATTTTATAGGTACTGTTTTTATATAAAACAAATTACTGGAAAATGGTCATTCCGAATTCTACAGATATTTTATCCATAGGGTACTACAACGTAATGATGACTCCATTTACTATGTAGCGCATTTTGTGTGTTGTTTTATTTTCGCACTAGACAAGTAAGAATTTGTCAATTTGTGATGGGAAATTATAAACTTGTAGCGTTGCTTAGCATTTTAAAGTCAATTGAATTATTCTTTTTTATCTTGCAGTTATTTGAATAACAATAAAATCATATCAATCAAATTAGAGACGTTCAACAACTTGAAGAATCTTTCTTCGTTGTAAGTATTCCTCTGATTGTATTCCATGTTGTAACTTAGAATACATGTAAATGTATAATTTATCTAGTTTAAAAAATAATTTACGCAAAATATTTAAATTCCACAACAAAATAAAATAACTTTTGAAATTCTAATCAAACATAAAAGTACAATGTAACAGGTAAATATTGAGGGCATTTATTAATTAAACCCATATTTGTAAATAGCTACATGTACATTAATTGGATTGGGTTGTTTATTTTTTCTTAATAAGAATATAAATATATTTTATTGAAACCACTCCAAAATTACGGAATATGTTGTTATGTGTATTGTCTAAGACAGCTACAGACTTGATAAAGCATAAACTAAAGACATTTGTTGACTATTTATAGGTGGTTACAGTACAATGATATATCAGTGATAGAAGACAACGCTTTCAACCATCTACCAAACTTACATTATCTGTGAGTATCACTTAGAATCATTTGTACAAAGGTACAATTCTAATATGTCAATATATGTCATAGGTAATATTTTTTGTATAAAAAATGTGTTCCGAACTCTACAGACATTTTGTCGATAAGGAACTACAACGTAGTAATGATACCATTTTCTGTGTTCCGGAATTTTGTGTTTTTTTCGTGCTTGACAAAATAAAATAAGCTAATTCTTGTCCGAAAAATATAAATTTGCAACGGTGCTTACCATTTTACAGTTAATTGCATTGTAAATGATATCTTTAAACGCGTTTATACATTTTTAAGAAGAATGGTTTTTAAACTGTTGAAGTCAATTTATTGGAGAGATGGAATTGTCATGAATACAAACTTCCCAGAAGGTCTGTAGAGTATTTCAGTATCCACATTGGATTGAAGCAACTACATGACGTTGTCACAGTAAGATTGTACAGCCAATTCTAACACAATCAAACTCAAATTAGATTTCATGTGCATATGTCTCAGTGGTAACTTTGCCCCTATGGTTAGGATTTTACCATTAGATATATCAGCTGTTCTGAGGGTGTGGTATATTTAGTTATTCATTTTATCAATCAAATCAAAAACGTTCGAAGGCTAACTACATACTTACTATATTTTCTTCAATACATCATGAATCATGTCGGTAGTGTAATGTTTAGCGTGCCCGCCTCGAGTCCGGTAGATCGTGGGTGCGAGCCTCGATTGGATCAAACCAAAGACTATAAAATTGGTATGTGTTGCTTCTTGCGTAAGCACGCAACATTAAGAAGAAACAGCAAAGACTTGTTGGCTCGGAATAAGGATGTGTCCGAGTTGGGCGACATGTCTATCCGCGGACTGTTGTTTCAGTGAGCTAGCGCTAATCGTGTTGGTCTAGTACAAAGCTAATCTCATTTTCATCTCATTGCAAATTAACTTGATCTTGCCACGATATAACTGGAAAATGGCTGAATTGGCGTTAATCAATAACCACTCACCCACTCAATCATGCACTCACTATATTACGTCGAAATACAACTATGTAGATTATCAAAGTTTGTAGTATTGATGTATATTTTTTATCTTCCAGTTATTTGTATCACAATAAAATCACATCAATCAAATCAGATATGTTTAACAACTTGAAGAACCTTTTTATGTTGTAAGTATTCCTCTTATTTTATTCCCTTCTGTAACTTACAATACATGTATGTATATTGAATCTAGTATAAGAAAACATAACGCAAAATATTCAACTTTCACAACAAAATAAAATAACTTTTTTAAATTCTAATCAAACATAAAAGTACAATGTAACATGTAAATATTGAGGGCATTTATTACTTAAACCCGAATTTAAGCCCATATTTGTAAATAGCTACATGTACATTAATTGGAATGGGTTGTTTATTTTTTCTTAACAAGAATATAAATATATTTTATTGAAACAACTCCAAAATTACGGAATAATGTTGTAATATGTATTGTCTAAGACAGAACAGAAAGCTACATACTTGATAAAGCATAAACTAAAGACATTTGTTGACTATTTATAGGTGGTTACAGTACAATGATATATCAGTGATAGAAGACAACGCTTTCAACCATCTACCAAACTTACATTAANTAACCTGATCTTGCCATGATATAACTGGAAAATGGCTGAATTGGCGTTAATCAATAACCACTCACCCACTCAATCACTCACTCACTATATTACGTTGAAATACAACTATGTAGATTATCAAAGTTTCTAGTATTGATGTATATTTTTTATCTTCCAGCTATTTGTATCACAATAAAATCACATCAATCAAATCAGATATGTTTAACAACTTGAAGAACCTTTCTACGTTGTAAGTATTCCTCTTATTTTATTTCCTTCTGTAACTTACAATACATGTATGTATAATGAATCTTGTATAAGAAAAAATTACGCAAAATATTCAACTTTCACAAAATAAAATAACTTTTTTTAATTTTAATCAAACATAAAAGTACAATGTAACAGATAAACATTGAGGGCGTTTATTAATTAAACCCGAATTTAAGCCCATATTTGTAAATAGCTACTTAATTAGAATGGGTTGTTTATTTTTTCTTAATAAGAATATAAATATATTTTATTGAAACAACTCCAAAATTACGGAATATGTTGTAATATGTATTGTCTAAGACAGAACAGAAAGCTACATACTTGATAAAGCATAAACTAAAGACATTTGTTGACTATTTATAGCTGGTTACAGTACAATGATATATCAGTGATAGAAGACAACGCTTTCAACCATCTACCAAACTTACATTATCTGTGAGTATCACTTAGAATCATTTGTTCAAAGGTAAAATTCTAATATGTCAATACATGTCATAGGTAATATTTTTTGTATCAAAAATGCGTTCCGAACTCTACAGACATTTTGTCGATAAGGCACTACAACGTAGTAATGATACCATTTTCTGTGTTCAGGAATTTTGTGTTTTTTTCGTGCTTGACAAAATAAAATAAGTGAATTCTTGACGGAAAACTATAAATTTGCAACGGTGCTTACCATTTTACAGTTAATTGTATTGTAAATGATATCTTTAAACGCGTTTATACATTTTTAAGAAGAATGGTTTTTAAAATGTTGAAGTCAATTTATTGGAGAGATGGAATTGTCATGAATACTAACTTCCCAGAAGGTCTGTAGAGTATTTCAGTATCCACATTGGATTGAAGCAACTACATGACTTTGTCACAGTATGATTGTTTGTACAGCCAATTCTAACACAATCAAACTCAAATTAGATTTCATGTGCATATGTCTCAGTGTTAACTTTGCCCCTGTGATTAGGATTTTAGCATTAGATATATCAGCTGTTCTGAGGGTGTGGTATATTTAGCTATTCATTTTATCAATCAAATCAAAAACGTTCGATGACTAACGACATACTTAATATACATTCTTCAATACATCATGAATCGTGTCGATAGTGTAATGTTTAGCGTGCTCGCCTCGAGTGCGGTAGATCGTGGGTGCGAGCCTCGATTGAATCAAACCAAAGACTATAAAATTCGTATGTGTTGCTTCTTGCCATAAGGACGCAACATTAAGAAGAAACAGCAAATACTTGTTGGCTCGGAATCAGGATGTGTACGAGTTGGGCGACATGTCTATCCGCGGACTGTTGTTTCAGTGAGCTAGCACTAATCGTGTTGGTCTAGTACAAAGCTAATCTCATCTTCATCTCATTGCAAATTAAC
>MJUT01006718.1:160105-177747 GCA_002080005.1 Gigantidas platifrons | reverse complement strand
CGTTGTAAGTATTCCTCTTATTTTATTCCCTTCTGTAACTTACAATACATGTATGTATAATGAATCTTGTATAAGAAAAAATTACGCAAAATATTCAACTTTCACAAAATAAAATAACTTTTTTAAATTTTAATCAAACATAAAAGTACAATGTAACAGGTAAACATTGAGGGCATTTATTAATTAAACCCGAATTTAAGCCCATATTTGTAAATAGTTACTTAATTAGAATGGGTTGTTTATTTTTTCTTAATAAGAATATACATATATTTTATTGAAACAACTCCAAAATTACGGAATATGTTGTAATATGTATTGTCTAAGACAGAACAGAAAGCTACATACTTGATAAAGCATAAACTAAAGACATTTGTTGACTATTTATAGGTGGTTACAGTACAATGATATATCAGTGATAGAAGACAACGCTTTCAATAATCTACCAAACTTACAATATATGTGAGTATCATTTAGAATGATTTGTACAAAGGTACAATTATAATATGTCAATACATGGTAATATTTTTTGCATAAAGGTGCGTTCCGAACTCTACAGACATTTTATCGATAAAGGACTACAACGTAGTAATGATACCATTTTCTGTGTACCGGATTGTGTTTTTTTCGTGCTTGACAAAATAAAATAAGTTAATTCTTGAGCGAAAACTATAAATTTGCAACGGTGCTTACCATTTTAAAGTTAATTGCATTGCAAATGATATCTTTAAACGCGTTTATACAATTTTAAGAAGAATGGTTTTTAAACTGTTGAATTCAATTTATTGGACAGATGGAATTGTCATGAATACAAAATTCCTAGAAGGTATGCAGAGTATTTCAGTATCCACATTGGATTGAAGCAACTACATGACTTTGTCACAGTATAATTGTTAGTACAGCCAATTCTAACACAATCAAACTCAAATTAGATTTCATGTGCATATGTCTTAGTGGTAACTTTGCCCCGTGGTTAGGATTTTACCATTAGATATAACAGCTGTTCTGAGGGTGTGGTATATTTAGCTATTCATTTTATCAATCAAATCAAAAACGTTCGAAGACTAACTACATACTTAATATACTTTATTCAATACATCATGAATCGTGTCGGCAGTGTAATGTTTTGCGTGCCAGCGTCGAGTGCGGTAGATCGTGGGTTCGAGCCCCGATTGGATCAAACCAAATACTATAAAATGTGTATGTGTTGCTTTTTGGTTAAGCACGCAACATTAAGTAGAAACAGCAAAGACATGTTGGCTCGGAATCAGGATACTGTGTCCGAGTTGGGTGACATGTCTATCCGCGGACTGTTGTTTCAGTGAGCTAGCACTAATCGTGTTTTTCTAGTACAAAGCTAATCTCATCTTCTTCTCATTACAAATTAACTTGTTCTTGCCATGATATAACTGAAAAATGGCTGAATTGGCGTTAATCAACACTCACTCACTCACTCAATCACTCCGTTACGTTGAGATACAACTATATATATTTTCAAAGCTTCTAGTATTGATGTATATTTTTATCTTCCAGTTATTTGCATCACAATAAAATCACATCAATCAAATCAGATATGTTTAACAACTTGAAGAACCTTTCTACGTTGTAAGTATTCCTCTTATTGTATTCTCTTCTGTAACTTACAATACATGTATATGTATAATGTATCTGGTATAAGAGAAATTTACGCAAAATATTAAACTTTCACAACAAAATAAAATATTTTTTTAAATGAAACATACAAGTACAGTGTAACAAGTAAAAAACGACTGAGGGCTGTCATTCATTGAACCAGAAAATTAATACATGTTTTAAAAACTCCAATTTACGGAATATTTTGTTTAAGACAGATTAAATTAACTATAGACTAAGGACATTTGTTGACTATTTATAGGAGTGTAAGCCACAATGACATATCAGCCATAGAGTACAACACTTTCAACAATCTATCAAACCTACAATATCTGTGAGTATCATTTGGTATGATTTGTACAAATGTACAACCACATGATGTCAATACATGTTATAGTTACTGTTTTATAATAACAAAAAGTTAACATATACTTTATTCAAGATATGACTTCCAATATAAACGTTAGAACATACCGAAGGGTAATCAAAAATGGACAGTTCAGAGAAACTGGCAACATATGGTACATAAGACGAAGAAAAACAAGACAAAATCATAAACACAACATGTGTTGGACACCACTATACGCATACAAGCACAAATAACGTAAATAAGACACGCACCATCCTACAAACAAACGGAGGCTAAGACGAACCGAACACGGTTTCCATGTGGAAATCACAACACGGAACTAAGTATACAATAAACTAAAATTATGAGCAACACGGACCCACCAAAAAAATTAACAATACATCTACACACATTATCACATTTTCAAATATATGTTTATTGTTTTTATCTTGCAGTCTTTCTAATTACAATTAAATCAGACATGTTCAAAGACCTGCCGAACCTTTATGTGACGGAAGTATTCTCTTATTTTAGCCCATGACTGTGTTAACTGTTACGGTACATCTGTGTCACAAATGACACTGAATATCATCTGTATTCACAACCCTGTCATGTCCTCATGTATGATTTATTACCGGGTTTGTAACAAGAGTTAAGCGACAGGTGCCACTAGTGGAGCAAGAATTACTTACCCTTTAGGATCTCCTGAATTCACCCTGGTACTTGGTGGGGCCAAATTTGACCAATCTTTAGTTTTTTTTGTGTCGTGTTTTGTATTTTATTGTCTGTCCTTTTTCTTTTGCTGCTGATTACCCCTTGTATCCCCAAGTTCTCTTAGTATGTTCTGTAACTTGCAATACATGTATAAGTTATGTTGGTCAAGAACAATTTACATAAAATAATCAAATTCCACAACAATGTAAAATAACGTTTTAAATTTTAATTAATTACACTATCTATAATAACATATCGGTAATGGGACAACGCGTTCAACAATATACTACGTTTGTTCTTTATGTGAGTATCATTTGGTTTGACTTGTACACATGTATTACCACATTCTGTCAATATATGCTATAGTGATATGTATGTATATAGTCGGGATTTAGTTTTGAAATGGTAGATGCTTCAACGGATTATACAGAGAGCTGATGGCCTTTACTATCATTTAAATATTCGATAGTACTCAAAGCCATCAGAAGGCAAAACAAAAAAAGTTAAATAAACTGAAGTCATCTCCTTTGTCAGAGTTTGGTAGATAGTTGACCATTGGTGTCAAATTTGAGGTAAATGACATACCTACCCACGTGATTATTTAAAAGCTATTCCATTCATATGCATGTGGTGCAGACGATGTAAATAAACAAAATTAATACAGCAGACTGTTTCAGAAACTGCTACCCTTCAGGGGCTTTTTGGGTTTGCGTTCAACGATATTTACATTTCGTAGTAGTCGAGCATGGCTTATAGCACAATATTACTGCTTTCTAATATGAAGCTACATTTCAGATTCGTGATAAACAACCCTATATCATTTGTTAGTGAAACTGCGTTCGTGAATCTACCACAGCTGTATTCACTGTAAGTTGTATTGTACGTAGTATTATAGTAATATGTATCGACACGAAATATAACATATATACTTAACCTAATGATGACACCGGTTGTGTGGTCTCACTGACATAACCTGTGCTTTGTCAGTTCTATTGATGATGCCTGCATTTGAAATAAATTTTGTCCATCATCTTTTTGCCGATTACCTTGCAAATGATGCTGAACTATTATCTTATGTATTTATTTGATTTTCTCATCAAGATATAAATTTAGTGTTGCTTCACATGAGTAAGTGTCATTCATTTTCAACCTGTCACAGGGGCCCGGGTGGCTCAATGAGTTAGGTCGCTGGATCTAACAACTCATACAAGCCTATCACCAATACGGCGTGGGTTCGCGCCCAGCTTTGTAAATTACAAAAAAAGGTGCACTCGACTCGCAGCCGCAAGTGATAAAGTTTACCAGTTGCTTGCCCATGGTCGGTGGTTCTCTCTGGGTACTCCGGCTTCGTCCACCACTAAAACTGGTCGCCATGATAAAGCTGAAATATTGTTGAAAGTGGACTTAAACACCAAAAATCAATCAATCAATCAATCAACCTGTCACCTTTTACTGAAGTTCATTTACAAACCTGGAGAGTGACTGTGTCTTATAGGTTTCGATTTTACCTCTACATTTATTTTTGTGTAATCTTTACTACATACCTGCCACACAATGGATTCAATATCAACTTGTCATAAACAGAGATATTTTTATTTCTAGTGAATTTGATATGCATTGTGGTGGTTGTGGTAACATCCCATTCTGGAGATGGCTTCAAAGAAACCAGACATTTTCAACATCCATAATTTGTAATGACTTTGATGGAGAATACCTGTCTAATTTACAACCCAACAATGTTACTGGTTGCATTGGTGAGTATTTGTGTACTTGTTTTTGACAGTGTTATCAAATGTATCGTATATACAATACAAATATCGACCCGCTTTTCTATGAAGAAAAGTTTGAAGGAACTAAAGAAGTAATCAGAAGCCGTAATTCGAAGAAGAGACAACACAATGGCCAGATGAAAAAGGACAAATAATGATCTACAAAGTATTACACAGAAAGCCAAAGATCGAGAAACACGAATAGCACTAAAAACGAGGATGAACATCAGGTGCTCCGGTAAAGTAAGCAGGTCCTCCTGCACCTGTGACATTTGTTACAAACCCGGTGATACGTCATGAATGAAGAAATGAAAATGAGAAATGATATATCCCCATTCTTGAAGCCACATTTATCTTCACAAATCTACTACCCTTCCATATATTGTTATATATACATGGATAAATCTATTGGACAGAGTACATAAGTCATACATTTTTACTATGATTCATATAACGAATTTTGAAATGCATAAATATTCAAATATTCCAAATCATGTTAGAAATATGTTAAAGTCGTCATCGATAGGATTCTAAAATTTCATTATATTACACCTCAGGGGTATATAGATAATATTGTTAACAATCTGATTAAATTGTTATATTACGCTACGTTCCCTTAACATATGACAGAACCCGATTTGAGATCATGGCCAACCAATGGAAACGACATTGGGCAAATCTTAACAGCGGCTTTCTCGGTGCTATTAGATGTGTGTGTGGGGGGAGGGGGGTCGTGTCATAAGACCTGATTTTAATTACACTGTATTTTAACGGAACAGATGTCATTTTTTGGATAGATGACATCACTTTCTAATTATTTGCTCAATGTTTCTTTTAGTTTGCATTTTCATATATTTTGAATTTTATTGTTTATATTAAGTAAATTCGATATTCACATACAGATGGTATTTAATTTGTCACATTCATTCTTCTAGTTATTTGATTATTTATTGTACAAAAAAATTGAAGATACCAAAAGGATAATCAGAATCTGTAAATTGAAGAAAAACAGACAATACAATGAATAAAACAAAAAGGACAAACAATGATCTACGTAGATAACTAAAGATTGAGCAAAACTAACCCAACGATAAACTGGGGGTAAGAAGTTCCTGCTCCACTAGTGGCATCCGTAGTGTTACTCTATAACAAGAGTTTATGTCAATTTGATGAATGGAAGTTTAATCAGGAATGGTCATTAAGAAGAGTTTGGAGATACCAACCGGGTAATAATAATCCGGAATTCGAAGAAAGACAGACAACACAATGGCCAAAAGAAAAAAGACACACAACGATCTACAAAACACTACATAGAAAATAAAAGATCAAGCAAATCGAATCCCACTAAAACCGAGAGTGAACTCAGGTGTTTCGGAAGGGTAAACAGTTCCTGTTTCACTACCGAGACCCGTCGTGTTACTCTACTTAAAAAGCCGCCCAATATCAACAAAAGGAAGAATCATCTCTCACCTCAAATCATTGAACACAAATAGGAAATCCAGGTCCTTGTTTGGAACAGGCTCATCAATGTGTCGGTGCTAAACCGGTAAAAGATATCAATACCCTTCCCTCTTGCTAATTGAATCTCAAACGTCAAAGCAGATTTAAACGGACGAAAGATCTACCAGAAATGACGATCATTCCGTCAGTACAAAGAACTGGCGTAATGTATGGAGCAAGAACGTAATATATACATATGTAATGTAGTGCTTTTTGAAACATCAAATATTGGAATGTCACATTTTGTTATTCCAGACGATCCGTGCTACACTGATGAATGCTTGAACAATGGTACATCTTCAAATGACAGAAACGGTGCAGTGAGGTGTTCATGCCACGGTGACTGGAATTGTCTAGTATACATGTTCTGTATGATTTCATTACAATATATAATGTATGATATTTAAATACGTGTCTATAGGATATGTGTTGTTATGACGTCATTACTGTTTCTAATATGTGTAGTATACGTGTCCTCTATGACATCATAACTATATCTAATATGTGTCCATAGAATACATGTTCTTTATGACATTACAATACATAATATGTGTCTATTGTATGTGTGTTGTTTATGACGTCATAGCTATATATAATATGTGTCTATATTATATGTGTTCTGTATGACGTCATTATAATATATAATATGTGTCTATGGTATACTTGTTCTCTATGACGTCATAACTATATCTAATATATGTATATATTACGGCTTTAGTTTGTTACACAAATTTTCATTGGTCGTTCAACCATGAATGTTAGTATATATTCGTAAAACAGACGGGTATATATTTCAGTCTCCTAAAACGATAGCAACATGGACGACAAAAAATAAGGCTTCACTGAATCAATATAATAATACGTCATAGTAAATGTATTTTTACCAAATTAAATGCTGTTTTTATAATGAAAACGGCGGTATGAACAAAAATAATATTACAACAGATAATTCCGTCACACATACCTGATCGATTCAGCAAACTCCTATGTTCCACGGCTGTACCATAAAGTGATGAACATCACAATAGACAAAATGTTGAGCTTGAAAACTTTCGACGTCATGCGGCCACACCAAGGTTTTATTTACATGTTGTTAACAGTTAAATTATTGAAACTGTCTCGCAAACCCGTTGTTCTTTTTTATGTGATATATTAATGTTATATTTATAAAGCTTATAAAATTTGTGATGTTTGTGTCAATCTTCAGCTTTCTTTGTATTCGTAATTTTTTGTCAGCCATTAAATATTTGTATTTCTGCTATGCTATACCTGTATACTTATATCATTTATTATTATTGAAGTAATATATTGACCGTTTCAGACTATTTACAAATAAAGGTAGCTCTCAGTCTGTAGTGTAAACAATCGAAGATTCTGAAATCGGAAGTTGGATTATGTAATATTCCGCGAAATTATCTCCCTTTGATATCTACACACCTTCAATTTTGTTTAATAAATTATGTCATTGTAGATAAATAATAGAAGACACTTGTATTTTATGCAAAATGATGTGGAATTTGCTAAAAAAAATAACATCGATTTAATGTATACGACCTACATCGTATTTTTTTCTTTTAAGTTTCCACTTCGAATTATGTTTTCACGAAGAAAATGTGTTACTAATTTTATTTAATGCCAATATACGCCTGATTTGATCATCCCTATTACATAATTTGCACATATTCGAAGTATCTGTACACGGGTTTCTTTATATAACCCCGTTGAAAATACCATGTCAATAGGGGTCAACCTTTGTGAAATGTACAGTCATTGTATTGGGGCGACACCTAGCAGAGGTATCAATCTCTACACAAATAAATGACCCCGTACTTTCCTGGCTTGGTACGTGCGTAAGGTTGAAACGATTCACCGTATGTACCGAAATCGCAATTATTTTGGGGGCGCTTCGGTTCACGATACGTGGAGGCCGCTTACGATACGAACGATATGATGCTAATTTTTTGAGAAAAAAAGTACATGTAGTGTGGAACTTCCGTTTTCTTCTTTTGGTGATCATTTAATTAATATTTTGAGAAAAGTGAATAGATTAATTTACGCTTTTAAGATTAATTAATCAAATATAAAATATTTATAATTTCCGCTAGTACATGTACGTAAGCGACCTCATATAAAAAAAACATGGCAGCTCCCATGTCAAGTCAAGGAATAGTTACAGTTTCCTATAAAACGTATCGTGATACGTATCGTAATACATATCAAATATCGCAATACGTATCGTTTGTGGAAAAAGTGTATCGTTACACCCCTATACGTGCGCTTACAAAAAGTGGCACGGTTTTGCTAGTGTCATGGACCCGAACCTCCCCTGTTAGTGAAATGATGTGGTCATACAAGTGTTTCCGGCATACAACTAAACTGCTAATCATCACATTTAAGCGGGTTAACTGCATTGTTATAACGAAAGTTCTAATCTTGGGCTTTATGCATAATATATTTAATCTTCGAGACACAATTTGATTTTAATTATATTGTACATAAATCTGGTTAGAGTTACAATTGTTTTAACGATTAACAACATTTCCATTATATCGGGTAGGTCATTTCTTCTTTTTGTTTGTGTGGAGGAAAACCAAGTACCCGAAGAAAACCACTGACCTGCCACAACTGGCACAAGTCACTGACAAGCTGTCTAATAAACCATGACCGGGAATAATGGGATTCATTACGCACTATAAAGACCCAAATGTTGTTAATTACTATGACAAATATGTTGTTGTTCCTGTTGACAATGCCCCTAGAAATGTCGTTATTGTGTGTAAATCACATTATATACACTGCTTGATAAAGGAATTATGTATCGACAACTCACTTGACAACCCTACATACACCCCGACAATACTTACGAAAGAGGAAATCCTGAACAATCATGGGTTTAGTTTGTGTTCCTTTGGAATTTCAACCAATGATAAAGAACTGGATCTGCCCGTCAAGCGACTGGATTCCTAAAATTACACAAGTGTCCTTAATTATATTTCTGGGTCTGCCAATTGCTTCATCCATTCTATCAGCGGTCAAAGCCGGGCTTCAGAGTTACTGTGCCATTAGCTACTCAAGTGGTGGTGTGCATCAGATGTGGATTCTGCCAAAAATATATAAAGATCTGTTAGAGTACATAGATAGAATCAAGGTCTCTCCCCACTTTAACTTCAAGCTCATTGTCAGAAAGATTGGAAGGCCAAATAATTAAAACTATATGTGTGCAAGTAAGCCGAAGGCCTAAACAGGATACTCACGATCGACTAAGGAAAACAGATGTCTGGGGGATATCTATATATTACATCAATTAAGAATATTTTTTGTAGAAATAAAATGTTTAAGCTAACCAAAGAATATGTTAACTTATTTTGTTAAGTAATATTACTTTAATGTTTGACTAAAATGATAATCATATAACTTTTGTATACTAAGTTCATAAATATATTATATACATATATTATGTTCTTATGTGTTTTACTATCTTGTATATATATATCTATAGATATGAAAATATTCTGTACTATTCCTGTACATCTGTACCTCTGTATCTACAATAATTATCAGAATACAAACAATGTAAAGTAAAAACACTATTCCCCATTTGCATCAACATTTCAACCGGAAAGATATATGATTATCTGTAATTGTCATTGCTGCTGGAAGGCAACAGTAGTGTAATGTCGGGCGTACTCTCGTATCGTGCAGTAGAGTGGTTTCGAGCCCCGGTAGGATCAAATCAAAGACTATGAAATTGGTATTTGTTGCTTCTGCGCTAAGCATGGAGCATTAAAGAGCAACATCCAAAACTGTTTGGCTCGAAATCAGGATTATGTGACCGCATGCAGCGACATGTCTACATGAGGACTGTTGGTTCAGTGAGCTAGCATTATAACAATCCAACTAAACGTGTTGGTCTAGTACAAAACAAATACCTTCATCATCATCTCATTGCATGTAAGAAAAGTTTGACGATACCAAAGAGGTAATCAGAATCCGTAAATCGAAGAAGAACAGACAACACAATGGCCAAACGAAAAAGGACAAACAACGATCTACAAAACTTACACATAAAACTAAAGATCGAGTAGCACGAACCCCACTAAAACCGGAGGTGAACACAGGTGCTCTGAAAGGGTAAGCTGTTCCTTCCCCACTAGTGACACCTGTCGTATTCATCTAGTCACAAACCCGGTGATCAGTCATTAAATGAGGATAGGATCGGGAAATGTTTACGACAAGCGGAACATATCCATGGTCATTTGTGACGCTTTCGAAGTGACGACTGGAACCTAACCAAGAGGAACTCTTGGTTCAGTAGCTTCCTTGCTAGCAGCAACTGGTTCTCTGCATGACATATCAGATAAATGTAAGGTTTGTGTACGTTTTTATAGGAGTTTATTTCCTTACGAAGGGCACATTCTTTGAAGCTTGACATAAATAAAGTTCAATTAAAACAATATCACCCTGTAATTGAAAATGTTCAGGATGCAGGATTTCCCACCATTTAACCTAGATACCAATCTGGGTAAAATCACATCTCTGACTTACTCCCCATTACTGATATGTCGCGGTGACATATTAGAAAAAGGAGCAAATGACAGATGTGATTTAATATCCTTCATTATTGTTTTCTATTGATCGGCCGGTCTACGTTCAGAAATGCGTCGTCTAATACAAAACCATGCAGCGGTCAATAAATTGATTGATAGATGATTGCTGAACGGCCGGTCCATCAAGCAATATTTTATTTATATTCAGGACAGGAATAAGTTCATTAATATATAATAAACATAAAAAAAATTATGGAAGAAATTGGTCAAAGACTTTTGGCTGCCACTGAAACAGTATGGAGTGTTTGTTTAACGCTTAACGCCACTTTGAACAATATTTCAGTTATATGGTGGCGGTCAATTTATTGGTGGAAGAAACTGGTGGTCCCGGGGAAAACCATCGACATGTCGCAAATAACTGACAATCTTTATCACATAATGTTGTTCACCTCTGATCGAGATTCGAACTCACATCATCAATGGTAATAGGTACTAATTGTATAGGCAGTTGTAAATCCATCTACTACACGGCCACGACGGCCTCCTTTTCTAAATCTACAAATGTAGTGCAGAGAGCGTGGCACGCCCCAAACACGTTGCTCACTATGGTTCACAATCTGCTTTACGCATTATAACCCGATAACTACCATCGAGAGGGCTCCCTTAATCGGCCACCAAGGACGTGCTGAGGATCTCTGAGGGCTTGACCCACAGGAACCTTCATCCGTATCCAACAACGGGCCATAAAGGGCATGGATAAACAGTTAATACAATAAACGGTATAATTTCACTAGCAAAAGTGTGACGATACCAAAGTGGTAGTCAAAGTCCGTAAGTCGAAGGACAGACAACACACTGGCCAAATAAAAAAGTACAAAAGGTCAGAAAACGATCTACAAAACGCTGCACAGAAAGCTAAAGATCGATCACCACCACTCCACTAAAAACCGGGGATGAAGTCGGGTGCTCTGGAAGGGTAAGTAGTGCCTGTTCCACTAGTGATACCCGTCGTGTTACTCTAGTTAAATTATGAATAGCATTCATAACATAGCTAGTAAAAGCATCATTTCAATATTAATGGCTGTTGCACAGGAGTTGTTTTCTTGAATCAATACATGTATACACATTTGGAAACTTCTGTATCTTCACATATGTGAATAAGAAAACATATTTATTATCTTTATCCATCAATTTTAAGCTTCTGCATTTCTTAAATGATCATTTATGGATAATGGTGTGATATTGTTTTTCTGTTTCTTTTTATTTTTTCTGAAAATTATCATTTTTTAATTTCAAGTATACTTCCGTCCTCTTCACCACCTTCTTATATTAAATACGATAACTGATAGATACACTTATATACAATAGAAAGCGGAAGTTAAATGGAGCCGGCTAATATGATACCACCTACACAAGAGTTTGCTTAAGTGTCGGTCATTATTATTGTAGTCTTGGTGTTTATCGTCGAGTTGATAAATAAATAAATAATTCTTTCTCAGGTTGTAGGTTTTTTTTTATTTGTGGTCCGTTATTCAACAATCAACAGTAATAATGATTTCTATACATTTGGCTTATATCTGACCCTACAAATACACAAGTTAAGAATAACATAAACAAATGGCACAAAGAAAGATAACTCAAATTGAACATGTCAAAAGTGCTTGCGCTGTGTAAATTAGAAATATAACCAATTTGACTCACACGATATAATAGTCTTGTATTTCATTAAATCATGAAATACGTATGTTGGAAAATAATGCAATGTGTAGAATATTTATAAGTTTGTCAATTACGGACTATATACACATCTATATGTAAATTTTGACATTTACATGACATCTTCAAAATAACATAATATAAATCAGCAAAGCAAATAAAGTAAGCATAAACATAGTAAAAGCACTAACCAAAAATACAATTAGTAAAATAATAAAAACAACACAATATCTTACTTCACATGAGGTGTAAAGGTCTTTGTATAATTAAAATATAATGTAATTGTGGTAAACTCAGCTGAAAACCTATGTAACAAACTTAAAATTATAAGTTTGTCAGTTACGGACTATATACACATCTATATGTAAATCTTGACATTTACATGACATCTTCAAAATAACATAACATGAATCAGCAAAGCAAATAAAGTAAGCATAAGTAAAATGATGTGTAAAGGTCTTTGTATGATTAGAATATAATGTAACGGTGGTAAACTCAGTTGGAAACCTGAAAAAACTTAAAATTATAAGTCATGTTTTTCATGACAAGACAAAGGATTTCTACATTCAATATAATACATCATTAAAAGTAGCAGTTACTATTTTATGTTTTTAAAGTCTCTTAAATTTTAACATTGCAATTAATTAAAAATTATTCTTTTATGTTTTAATTATTTATTTAAACTGGTTTTACCTGTACACTTTCCAATGCCTAATTTATAATTAGTTTATATTCATTTGATATATACTAGTCAAAAAAAGAAACGTTACACCTAATTTTTTATAAATATATGTTATTTAACAAACACGAAATGAAATCAAGCATTAAAAATTAAAACTTCACGATGCTTTAAAGTTAAGAAAAGTAACACTTCATTTTTCAACAGAATTTGTCATTTTGCACAAAAGAGAAAATCATAACGTCAAAAACGAGTTTGACAGTTTTAATAGCGTGTGTGTCCTCTCCTTGCATGTATCACTGCTTGGCATCTACGACGCATGGAACCGATCAGGTTTCTTATGAATGCTTCTGGTATGTTATTCAACTCCTGTATAAGCTCCCATCGTAGCTCATCTAAGGTTTCCGGTGGATATAAGCCATTTCGGACACGTCTCCCAAGCTCGTCCCATAAATGTTCAATGGGGTTTAACTCCGGGGATAATGCAGGCCATGGAAGGATGCGGATAAGATTGTCATTAAAAAAGTCAATCGATACACTGGCTACATGACAGCGAGCATTATCTTGTTGAAAGACGTGACTAAAACGATACCTACGTAGAAAAGGCAGTACAATAAGGGCATGAATTTCATCTCTGTAACGTGCAGCAGATTACCGTCAATAACTTTTAAACCAGTTCGTTCGAAATGACTTATTCCACCCCATATTATCACGCTACCTCCGCTAAAACTATCTGTTTCCAGTACACAAGAGTCAGGGAAGCGTTCTCCCCGACGACGATAAACACGCGCCCGCCCATTACTAAACTTCAAACAAAATCTGGATTCATCTGAGAAGAGAAAGTTTTGCCATGTATTGCGATTCCATCTGAATCGAGTACGGTCCCATTGTAGTCGGGCAGCTCTGTGACGTTGTTTTAACGTTGAACCTTTCACATGACGTCGTGCACGAAGGCCACACTGACGCAATCTTTTCCACACTGTCTACCAGGTGTTAGCCTAGCTGTGTGCACGGCTGCAACGAGGCGATTGCGTAGATGAATAAATCGGATGTGCCTGTCCTGACGTAAGGTCGTCACACGTAGTCTTCCACTACGTGGAAGGTCTGACGTAGTGCCCGTATCCCTCAGACGAATAATCAGTCGGTAAATTGTCAATCTTGACACATTGAAATAGTTTGCGATTTGGGTTTGTGCAATTCCAGATAGTAACAGTCCAACAGCCTGTTCCCTTTCATTTTGTCGTAGCCGGAGTACTAACTTACGCTGACAGTATGCATTATTTTGATGCGACATTTTGTTTACAATTAAGGATGACACATTTAATTACCCTCGTTTCGATTCGAACACACCGATAAAGTCGTAACATTTAACAAATGATGAAAATCGTTGAATTGGTAAATTGACGTAACGTCAAATCTTAAAGTGCCCATTTTGCACATTTTAGAAAGATATTTCATTATTTTTCATTGCGTGAAAAGGAAGCAAAATGAAAGAATTTGGATTTGGAATAAAAGTTTAAAAAATATGATGTAAAGTTTTTTTTTTTTAACTAGTACATGTATATATAGATTATTACATGGCATTTTTCATATCATACTCTTTAGCAGCCCGAGAGCCGATTGGCTCAACGGATGATATATGAACGAGGGCTGCTAAAGGGTATGGTATGAAATATGATATGTTTATCATGGTGTCTTCAAACTACGCCAACCTTTTGAAATATCATATTCAAGGTATGCCAACAAATATTATATTACAGGTGTTTATATAACAATTAATGAGAGTTACAGGTAAGTAAATATGGAAATACAGGTCTCAAAAGTGAAATTTATTATAAAAAAAGTATAGGAATAAGTCGGTTAAAATTTAGCAACTTGAAAAAAAAAATTGTAAACATTTATATATAAAATAAAAATCTGGTAAAATTAAACAAATATCTGTAGATAAAAAAGATGAAAATATAAAATTTTAGAATAATTTAAATAAACAATCTTTCTGAAATGTATGAATTTAAAATATTATATTATACTCATGCAATTAAGCAATTTTCTTGAAATCTAAATTCTAAACTTTTAATGATATGTATTTATAAATTTAGAATTATCATACTTTTGAAGAGTATTTTATAATTGCTCACTCCAAGCTAATGAATCATAAGATAATTAAATATCTGTGCCTATAATATCTTTAATTTATTTTCATGAAGTAGGATAAAAAAAACATATCTGCCTATAATATATTTAATTTCTTTTCATGAAGTATGATAAAAAAAATATCTGTGCCTATAATATCTTTAATTTATTTCAATTGTTTATGATAACTTCTTCATGTTCCAAAAATAACTTATGAAAAATGGTATTCAAAAATAATGATAATCCACAAATAGCAGTACAAGAAGTCCAAAATGTGTGCAAAGATACAAATATTAATATGATTTGAGGTAAAATACAGATGTACAAGAAATTAAAATACAGAGCCAAAAAAAAAGTCTTGAATCATGTCATAAAATACAAAGAAAATTGTACATCCGAACAGTTAAACAAAGACACAGAAAAAAATATATACTCGTATGTGACACAAAAAATCATTAACTTATATTTTTCATTTTTGGGGAGCTTTTGTCCTAGACCCATTTTCATGAAGTATGATAAAAAAAAAGTATCTGTGCCTATAATAACTTTAATTTATTTTCATGAAGTATGATAACAAAACTATCTGTGCCTATAATATATTTAATTTATTTTCATGAAGTATGATAAAAAAAATATCTGTGCCTATAATATCTTTAATTTATTTTCATGAAGTATGATAAAAAGAATATCTGTGCCTATAATAATTATTGCTATAAAGTTTGATATTAAATATATGTGCTGATATACTGATTTTTTTTGATTGTTTTGGTATTTCCATAAAATATGATTTTAAATACTTACTTCTTACTTAGTTTATTCACTCAATACTCACACAAAAACAAGTCATCCTTACATTAAAAATTAATTGTGGACTTGGAGTACATTGACATCTCCCCCGATTTTACCCCGATGACATGTCAAATCATTCATTTCCAGGCAAAACACTGGCTGATGGGAAACAGCTTACAGGAAAAGGAAGACTCACAAACAAACTTATCAATAGCTTTCAAGTCTTCTATGGCGTGGCAATACGAAAAAACAAAGGTGATGCACTTGCAATGCAAAACAAATGTAAAGGCTATGCGTTTCCAATATGCAAGCACAAGGGACGAGCCACAACATCATTTCTGTTCGGTTGGTGAAACATAGTGCAAATGGCAGGCGGACAAATAAAAGCATCTGGGACAAACAACTATCGCCCATTGAAAAACCCTTTAAGTTCAGCATTTGTTGAAGTGCTCAAACCAGTATTTGAAAAACTTTCTTTTCTGCAGCTTTTGCAAGGAGCCGAAATATGTTTGACACAAAACCAAAACGAGTCTTTGCATCATGTGATATGGAGTTATTGTCCTAAAGGTGAGTACCACAGCCCTTCAGAGACAGAATTAGGTACTGCTCTTACCGTTGGACATTTTAATGATGGAATGCATAGCTTTCATAGCAACCTTTTTCAGGAAACCAATTTGAAAATTGGAAATGCCAACAAACTGCTTTGGAGGACCATTGACCAACACAGATTGCGACATGCTGCATATAAACATAGTGACAATATCAAACAAAGAAAAAAAGATTTAAAATCAATGGAGGCTTCCAAACTTCATTCTTTGCAGTATGATGACAGCTATGCCAAAGAACAATATTATGCTGATTCATGTAGATATGATAGTGCCGGACAAAACAAAAAACAACGAAAGTGTAAAAAATGTGGGAATCCTATGAAAGGCCATAAAAGGGGTCAGTGTGAACAGGTTGGTGGAAACTAAAATATGTTAATCAGTTGTCAATTGGATATTTTTATTTAACAATTCATGGAATGATACATTTGTCAGAGATTTATGATTATCAATTCAGTTTACCCTGACTATTCCATTTCTGTTGGCAACTTCTTCGCAAAACTGTGCCATGGACGCTTTAAAGACATCCTGAAATATACAATGCAAATTTATTTTGAATATTTGTAGTTATTGAGTTTCATTTTTATGCATAAAAGTAAAGTAAACATCATGTTATTAATGAATATATATAATTTCGCAGTAATGCACGTAAGATTTTAATTCATAAATGAAATGTTTTTTGAGGACACTTTTGTCAATGTGTGACGTAAAAGTGTTTTGACATTTACTTTCGTAGTTAAAATACTTCAGGTGACTCGTGGTTGTTGATGGAGTTGGTTCACGATAGATGTTCCACCCTCCTCACTGAATTTAGTACTGCGTTGACTACTATTTCACCTATTTTGTTCCAGCATTGCTATAAATACGGTTATAGTGACAGCCGGAACCTTTGAACCATAATGAAAGCGGGAGGTGTGGCGCCTTAAAATATGATTCAACCCACCATTTATTTGGAAATGCCGGTACCAAGTCAGGATCATTACGTTTTCCCAGTTTTCCGGTTGTTGACTGATTTCGTTTGTTTATATACTTATGAGGTTTGACTTTCCTTTTGGAAGATTGTTCGGAGTTCGGTAATTTTGTTATTACCCTTATTTGTTCCAATGTAAAAATTTAATCAATTTTTCGTGATTGATTTCACCAATGAACCAATAATGACAGTACATTTCTAAAATATTATAAAATATTTAGAAAATATCAATGTGGCAAAAA
>MJUT01006718.1:128490-153541 GCA_002080005.1 Gigantidas platifrons | reverse complement strand
GACAGACAGACAGACAGACAGACAGACAGAGAGAGAGAGAGAGAGAGAGAGAGAGAGAGAGAGTTATCTTGCGTATGTATGCTAAGGGTATATATGGCCTTTCATTATATATGTAACAACTTTTGAATAAAATATGATTGTGTTAAAAAACGCTATTAGACTATCCACTAACGATGTTAATAGTACATAGGCAAATAATTTGATTACATAACAAGTACAATGTACATGTAAATTGCGTTTAAAAAAATTACACCTACCAAACCATATTAGATTAGAACAAAATTTATATCAATTTTTAAAATTATTGAATACTTGGAATGGTGGCTCATGCCATTGTAGTGCTTGCATGTATACAGTTTGCCTTGTTATGCTTCATGTACTTAGTGCTATATAGTCAATATTACCCTATCCTGATTTGCTATATATTATGCTTTTAGATTCTGTTCTGATTAATTTTATATGAAACTGTATTTATGTATGCATGTCTTTGCTTTTATATATGTCTGTCTACATTTACATGAGCTTATCTTTTTATGCTTTTAGATTCAGTTCTAATTAATTTTATATGAAACTGTATTAATGTATGCATGATTTTGCTTTTATGTATGTCTGATGTATACGTGAGCTTATATTTTTATGCTTTTAGATTCAGTTCTGATTAATTTTATATGAAACTGTGTTTATATTTGCATGAGTTTGCTTTTATGTATGTCTATATGTATACATGAGCATATGTTTTACAGATGTCTATGCATGCATGTTTTTGCTTTGTGATGTCATTTAATATGTGCTTGTAAAGTTATTTTATACCTATATGTGCGTTTTATGTAATAGTCGATTCAAAAGCTCACTAGAGCTTATGTTATGTGTTTATAGATTTCGACTTTAAATAAAACTTATTTGATATTTGATTTGACAGGTGGGTGATTACAGGTAAGAACTTTTCTTTCTTTAATGAGAACGTAGATATCAAATTAAGTACACATGCACAGTAACCTTCATCAGGTACGCTCAAAGTCAAAATGGTATTAATCGGGTGACAATGGTGGGTTGAATCAGATTTTAAGGCGCCAAACCTCCCGCTTTCATTACGGTACAAAAAAGGCTTTAGGGAAGGGATTAAAAAATTGGGTTGGTAGGGTAACCGAACCACACCTATTTCTTTTTACTTGGTCTTACCAAAAAGAATATATTTAATGAATGGTACTAAATTTTCCTTAATTGTATGTGCCCAGTTGCAATAAAAAATCCACCTAATTTTCCTGTTGCCACTGTTCCTTCTTCTATGGAAATCCACGCCGTTACTTATTGAACTGAACAAATTGTTCACCATCATACATAATACAATTTAAAAAAAAATATTATTGTTATTATTATTATCCACTGATATCAAGAAGACAGTGAATTATTGACAGAAAAAAATCTTCTCCTTTATAACATGCATAACTTGCCCACAGTCTGCCACTGCCTGCTCAAAAGATCTTCTTTCATCTTCTTCATTTAAATGATGACTGTGCCTTGTTTGGTACTTTTGCCATTTTTAGTAGTTTTAATGTGGAATGAAATAATATTAAATGTTGAGGAATTTTTCCAAAGTTACAAAGCCATTTGAATTTTTGTGGAAGATTCCATTAAATGAAGGGGAAAGCAGCATGGATATACCTAACTTTTCATCAATACCAAAAGAAATAAATTGGTTATTTGCAATGGAATTTATTTCAAAATATCTAATGTATAATTTGCATTTAGTAAAATCCAACTAAAAGGGAAGAATACACATAATGAGCAAACTAAGGTTCCAGGTAATTCCTGTTATAATTAGTGGTTCACGTTTGGTCAGTGGAGGTGGAATTTCGATCTTATCAGCAGGCAGTTAACATCAAGATAGGTCAGAGTGATGTAACTTCTCCCGCCAATTTCATGTGTTTACTGTACAGGGTGTGCATTTTCCAGCTATATTTAGAGTTTGTGTGAATAAATTCTATCTTTCTGGTCAAATTATTGTTGATATGTGATTCAAGGTCAATCCTGAAGTGTTCCCATGACACATTTGTGACTTTTTTTTCCTCAAGAAAATGGGGTAACAAGAGAACAATTACAACTTTTGGGATTTGTCCACTACAATTTTTCACATAACATGTCGACTTTGAATGAAATTAGCTCCTGCATTGGTATCCCTAGAGGCTTGATTTTGGTATATGTTGTTCTTATACCTATTATCTGCAAAACCGTTTCTCGGATTTCAGATATATTTAATAGAACAAAATCTACACACAATTAAAGTTGGTGAAATATTATGAAGTCAGGCTGTATACACATAATGGGGCTTTAAGAGAGATTGAAACATCACAGGAACAATCTGAGACACGGTTGTGGGGGTCATGCTGTGTTGATTAAGAAATTGTAAAAAGTTTTACCATTTGAATAAACATGAAACAGATAATTTTGGTCAAGTACACCCATCTAGATTTTGCAACTAATTGCTTAACTAATTATGTAATTGTTGCATAATCATAATATTATAATCAGTGGAAAGATATTTCTTTCAAATGGTACCTCATTTGTTAATTTTGATGCAATATTAAGAAAGTTACAGCTGTTTTCAGATGGAAGATTGGAGGGAAAAAAATCTTTGCATAGTGCTACTGTGAGCCAAAATAAGTTCCTGTGAAAAAAGTTCCCCCAGAAATAATTTCCTGTGATATAAGTTCTGGTAGAATATTTTTCTCAGAACAATTATCTTATATAAGTTCCACTGATGTGAAATTTCTTCCTGTAAATTACCTGGTGAAATAAATTCCAGAGTTGTGAAAAAAGTTCCCTCATTTCTTACCTGGTAAAATAAGTTCCATAACTGTGAAATAGATTCCACTGATGCATGAATATCATGCATTTTGTTCATTAGTAAGTTTTAAATGTCTCGCTCTTGTTTATTTTCTGAGTTGAATTTCACACAATTGTAAAGAGAAATGGATCCTCAAGAGTGACAAACATATTTGGTTATTTAAGCGATAAAAGGTATCCAAATGACATAAAAGAATCAGAAAAAAAGAAGAATAAGAAAGATGTCATATAAATTTGTCATTGCAGGATCTGATTTATTCTGTTTGGAGAAAGATAAATTAAGTGACAATATGGTCAAAAGGCTGGTAATAACCAAAGATAAACTGTCAACTGTTTTGAAATTGTGTCACAATTCTAGTGGTCACCAAGGTGTTAATAAAACAGTAAATAAAATAAATGAACGTTATTATTGGAAAGGGACAGTAGAAGATACAAGGACATTTGTTAAACAATGTGAGATATGTCACAGACAAAATGGAAAAGCAAAAACTGCAGTTCCAGAATTAAATCATTACACCATTGCCTGCTAATTAATCAAATATTGGAGAGAAAAAATTAAACTTTGTCTACCAAAGAAACTAATAATTGTTTTTGTAATGTTCATTCCGGAACAAATTTCACATATGCGAAATACATTTTCCTATGAAATATATTCCAGGAACTAATTTTGCATTTAAAAAGTTCCGACAGAACACGTTTTCTGTGAAATAGGTTCCGGCGGAACAAATATTTTGCTACACTACCTTAAGGTCTCACAAAACAAACAGAAACAAGATATATACTTGAGAAAGTACAAACAAGCAATGATCAAAATCCAAATTTTCCCGCACACCTTCGTGATGGATGTCACACTGATTATAATAAACAGTATTTTTCTCCAGCATATTTAAACATTTGAAGATTAAATAAACCTCGTCCATCGATTATTCAAATAGACACGATCTCCATTTCTATTAAAAAATGTATTTGTCATTGTTGCTATTTAATTAAAGTACCTACGTGTCGGCACCTCGAAAGTGAGTCCAGAACAAAGAAGAAGAGTCCAGGTGAGCCCAGAAGCAGAAAATGATATTAAAATGCATTTTTATGATTTCTATCAAATAAATTTGTTTTAATAAATTTCAAATATATTATATCAATTACAGTGGCTTTTAAGATCCTTACAGTGGAAAATTGGGCGATGCAAGAAATATTCGTTATCGATCGAGATTGTCAAAGGAATGTCAATTACGAAACGCGCATGAAAAATTCAGGATGAATAAGTAGTTTAGCGATAACTTTTAAAAAAGAAAGTGAAGAAAATGAAAATAAATAGTAATTTCATATTCTTGTTATAAAATTTGTAAATTTTATACAAAAAAAAATATATATATCAATTTTTTTTCTCTCTCTCTCTCTTTTTGTTCAGTTTTTTCTTAATACATTTTGAAAGAATAAAATATTTTTTTATTTGCAAATTATTAACTTTGAAGATTTGTGTACAATTGATTCGGTGTTTACGTTTTTTTCAAGCGAAGTGTGGCCAAGCTTTGATGGATTTATATTTCCCGCTTTTGCTATGCATGTAATTTGTAGAGTTAGCAGCGTTCTTGTTTCTCCAATTTTCGAATTCCAACTTTTTGTCAATACTGAGTTTCTCTGTTCGGCTGAAAATCCATTCCAAACATGCCTTTCTTCTCGAAAGTTCCTGTAACTATCTGAAAGTTCATACGACCCACTTCCGAAAACAGCCATTTCAATGTCCTGCTGTTGAGCTTCAACAAATTCCTTCATTTTCTGGTTAAGCATTGGACAACTTGTTTTTCCTGCCTTTCCTATTCAGTCATTTGCATTGTCATTTTGGCTTTCTATTCTGTTATCAGAAAATTGTCCACATACATGGGCCACATCTGTAGCTTCTTTAATCAGATACGATTTAAATAAATCGGCTTCATAAGCCACAAACCATGTGTGGAACCCCGGTACTAAACAATCCCATGTAGGTTTAAAGTCTCGAACACGTCTGTCAACTTCCATTGACGTTTCTGAATCAATAAGCCCCCTTTCATACAAAGAACCAACTTTTTTCCCAAAAATATCAGATAAAATATGTTTCGTGGCACATGCTGTTGCTCTAGTTCTTTTAGCTTTGTCTCAATATTGCTTTTTTATGGTCAGCACAAAATATTTTTTGTGCATCTTGGAAACATATAGTAACATCATTCATCAATGCTTCGTCACCATCCGTTCCAATGGCTTGGGTGGCTTTAAGTTAGTTGTCCATTCTCTGAAGTGAACTAAGAAATGCAACAAAATTGTTAGTATTTGTTTGTGTATGCACAAATGTAGGGCCAATTTCTTCCGGGTGCATTCCTAGATATATTTATCATTTGCGTGCACTACTCGCAAGTTTTCATAACACGTATTCGTTGTATAGTAATTACCAACATCAAATGTTGAGTTTACAGAAAAAATTGGAAACTTGACAGGATTCGTGCAGAATGCTCTCAAGTCGATCATTTGTGTGTCTGTCGTCAGTATGTATTGTATAACACCTGAGTAAACAGTAAGCTCACGTACAATCGAGTTCTCATTTATCTGCGAAACCAGATGGGTAAATTCTTCCGGTTATGGTTTCTGTGAAGATCTTATGTTATGTTTTGCGTTTCTGGGCTCAGAAACCGCAGACGTTGACATTAGCTGTCCACCAGCCTTGTCCATAAAAGCTTTAAAAAGTCATTTGGGGTTGGTATGTTGTGCTTTCTGCTTAATATCATCAAGTACTGCTGGGTCCGTCTCGTAGTAAGGTATTTTTAGTTTCTTTGCATTTCTATGTGTATTTAAGACGATATCTTCTTCGATGCTGTATCGATGGACATACTGCAATACACCATGTCGACATTCGTGGGTTTTTGAATACACTGTTGATATAATTCTTTGGAATGTCACGTGTTTCTCAATGAAAGTAGCCTGGGGTCCGTTATTGAACTTGTGATTACACTAACCAGATGATTAGCCAAAATTACATAATTAATTCCTAACCCTATACTTGGCTTATGCAGTGATTACATTTTGTTGCTGAACTATAATTTAATCAATGCTTTAACAAATCATATTTAATTATTTAATTAGTTAATTATGTGATTAGGAATGAATCATGTAATTATTGCTAATCATATGATTAGCTTAATCACAAGTTCAACAACGGACCCCAGATGTGTTCCGTATTGCCTCTTCAGACGGTGTGTGTAGTCCATTGGATTGCCCATTTCTACATTGCCTACTTTGCCATTTTGTAGGAAAACTCGGAGATAGGTTTTTGGTGATGAACTTTGTCAGACTCCATTATCGTCGGCATACAACGATTGCAAGTCAATCGAATGCAAATCGACAACAAAGACGGCATTGTATCGTACGCTAATAGGCTTCTGCTTGCATATGTACTCATCTTTGACCTCACCAAAACATAGCTGTAAAATGTCCTTTGATATCAAACTTTTGGAAGCTTTACTATGAATCGGAATTTTACCGATGTGCATTTCTATGTTGTATGATGACAATTGTTCAATAGGGTCGTCTTCAGACGAGGCAGATGACAAAACAATCGGTTTCTCTACAGAAAGTTGCCCAACGTTACTCTGTTGTTCATCATCAGCGGAACCAGACAATATTATTAACACTGGACTCGATTTGTTAATAGGAGATGACGTCGATTTTGGACGAAAATCGTCAACTTTCTTTGAATCAGATTCCTCAAATTCTAGTTCTACTGGAGTAGGTGGAGATGGTGAAAAGCCACATGACGTGAAACTATGACGAAAGTTATCAACACTCTTTGGATCCGATTCCTCAATTTCAAGTTTGATGGCAGCAGGTGGAAATGGCATGAAGCCATAAGTCCCCCTACAAGAAAAATAAAAGAATTAAAATGACCAGTGAACAATCATTTGTACAAACTCAAATTTCAATGTTCTACTAAATTGTTCATACAAAATACGGTTGTCTGCACTGTCGGTTCTAAAAAAGGAGCTTTTAAACCTTTATTTTCATTAAAGCCTACGTTAAAATTTGGACCCCAGTGCTTGGACCAAATAAACTTGTGGACCATCACTTGTATAAACTTAATCTCCACATGTCCTATTTGTACTATGTGTAAATATTCTTGGGAAGAAGCGTTACCATGCTTCATACAAAATGTGCTTCGTCCCACGCTTTTACACGCCGATAAAACTATAAAAACTTGCATCCAATTCTTAAATAATGGATTATTCTTAGCAGTCAGTCAGTGTTGTATAACTATCAACAAGCCAAAAATTATTTGAATTACCGGACGAGGGAAAGTAACTACTGGTATTATGCAGAGGGAGAATCCAGCATTAGTACATGCACGTTGCATTGCACACAGATTGTACAAGCCAGGCTGGGGATAAAATGCCACCCATAAAACCATACCAAAAAGTCATAACCAATATTTATTATTACTTCAAGTACTCATCATGCAGAAATGTCAAAATGAAATCCATAATGTGCCTTCTTGATTCTCCAAAGTTGAAGTTTAGAGAGGTGCACTCAGTGCGGTGGCTGAGATTTAACAACGCACTTGACGTGATTTACAGATCTATGGGTCCACTTCTGACATATTTAGCAGAGGCTTTAAGAAAAAACCCTAAAGCATTAGGACTGAAGAAAAAGGTAAAAATCTGCTCTGCTGACAGTTACTTTTTAATCATTATTTGCAAAAATGACCTACATTTCTTTTGTGTCAAATAAAAAAAATCATTTTCATTCACTTCACTGTTATCTTCTAAAATGGGTCTATTTTTATCCTAACTTGCAAAAGGAGTTGGTTCATACAGGCAGTGTTTGGGAACGTTTGTCCAGTCATCTACCAGACCCATTTGGTTAAGTTACAGAATTAGAGTAATTTGATATGGAAGCAGAATGATACGTTACCTCATAAATTAATACACAATGTAACCAATCCATAATGTTGGTCACAATAATTAGTCAACCTTGATTCCATGGTTCAATGAACATTGTAAAGTTTAAAGGTAGTTTTGCATAAAGGAGCTTTAAATAAATGATGTCAGTGATTGTAGAGGATTAAATTTAAAACATGCATAACATTTGTAAATATTATACCCTTGTCATGATTTATATTAGAATATTTGATGAAGAAAAAAGTAATATTAATTTCAGATCAAACAACATTCTAAGCATAATGGAGGAAATGTCTGAGAAAAATTAGGGTAGGCAGATAGGTATATTATTTTATTTTGTTAAAACATTTTATTTACCAGACTTAATAGGCCAGAATTTGTGAATTTAACAGTGCTTATTGGGAAATGGCCAAATGATATAAAATGGTGGGTCTCAAACGTATTTGATGAACACAGTGATTCGTCATCAATCATCTAAAATTACCATTCAAACAGATGCATCTTATGATGGATGATGGGGTGCTGTTCTTGGAGAGAAAAGTACAGGTGGCAGATGGCTAGCTGAAGAACGGGACAATCACATCAATACTCTAGAAATGATGGCTTTTCATTTTGCATTGAAAGGTTTTGTTTCTGACATAAGAAATTAACATATTTTGATCTTAAGTGACAATACAACAACAGTTAGTTACATTTCTAACATGGGTGGCATTAAGTCTACTTGCAATAGAGTAAGCAAATATATTTGGTTATTTTGTAGAAAGCATGATATTTGGTTATCAGCTTCCAACATTCCTGGTAAGCAAAACGTCTTACATGATGATAAAATCAAGAAACTTTAATGATCAGTTAAAGTGGAAGCTTGGTCACGATGTATTCAATAAATTGTGTGCAATTTGGCAAAGACCAGAAATATATTTATTTGCCACAAGATTAAACTATCAGATTGATAAGTTTGGCTCATGGGAACCTGATCCTCAGTCAAGTTTTGTAAATGCTTTTACATTAAATTGGTCTGTTTTTTATATTGTGTATATGGTTTCCTCCTTTCAGTATACTGAACCGTTGCATTCGGAAAACCAAGACAGACAAAGCAAAAGGAATACTGATACTCAAACTTGGTTTACGGCACTCAAGGAAATCTTGATAGACAATCCTCGTGTCATATCGAGAAAGACAAATATCTTAACACCAGGATAATCAACATCCACTATGGAAAAACCGACTCTCATTGCATGTCAAGTATCCGGGAAATGTTCAGAGGTAGATGACTTTCTGAAACATCAACCAAAATACTTATGTCATCATGGAAGTTGTCAACAAAAAAGCAGTATCACACATACATTAAAAAATGGTTTGTCTACGGTAGTGAAATGCAGATTGATCAGTTTCAAGCAAATTTAGAAAATTTTATTGAATTTTTAACAACTTTATTTCAGAAATGGTTAGGCCATAGCTGTATAAATACTGCAAAAAGTGCACTATCAGCACTCGGACTTAAATTTGATTCGGTATTAGTCGGCCAGCATCCTCTTGTTATTCGTTACCTTCGAGGAGTTTTTAATTTGCGTCCTTCTAGACCACGAGATACTCACATTTGGGACGTATGTAAAGTTTTGAACTTTTAAAGGAAGCTTTCCCCTGTGAAATTCATCACGTTTAAAGATTTGACATTGAAACTTACTATACTGCTTGCTTTGACAAATGCAACACTAGTTCAGTCTATTCATTTATTATGTGTAAATACTGTAAAACATTTAAGTCTGATTTTGTTTTTGAAGTTGATTGTTTGATCAAGGAGAGGCGTCCAGGCTATAAGGAGCCAGGTATTTCATGCAAAGCTTACCCGCCAGATAGGAGGCTTTGTATATATACTGTTTTAAAAGAACATCTTTCCGAACTAAATACTTGCGTAAAAGTAAAACTACTAGACTTTTATTGAGTTATGTGAAACCACATCATAATGTTACTAGAGATACTATATGTAGATGGATAAGAACTGGCTTAACCCGTTCAGGAACAGGCACTAAAATATTTGGATCCCACAGTGTTAGATCTGTGTCCAAGGCTAAGCAAAGCTCTGTTCTAGTAGATTTAATCCTTCAGAAAGCAGGATGGTCCAATGTTGGTACTTTTGCAAAGTTTTATGACAAAAAGATTATAACTGACAACTATGCAGGAGTGTTACGACAATAATCCTGTAAGTACAAATGTATCTGTTTTCTTGTCTAGGAACGGATTTATTGTTTTATTTGATACCGGGATTATGACGAATTAGAATTCCAAAAATTAAACGAAACTTACTTTGGTTAAGTCGAAGTTTGCTCTGGAGATCTATGAGTCATAAGACTCACTGAGGTATTAAATGCCCTCCCTCCCTTCCTGGGAGTTTATATATAACTTAATTTGAATAGTATGTTATATACTACATTTATTGAGTCTTTTTACTTGTAGGTTGTCGTTACTGCAGATTATATCTGCAGAGGCTTATAGAGACTTTAAGGTGGATGCAATGGTGGAATACAATTTTATTTACACGTTTCTGTACACATATTATATACATTTAGCAGTGACAACATGAATGATATTCAACAAAGGGTTGCAAAAGATGTTTTGGAAAATTTCACTATCGCTCAAAAGAAACAAGAGATGGAATTTGACAAAAGGAAAAATGTGGCTGTTAACGAATTTCATGTGGGATAATTTGCCTTGGTAAAAAACCAGAGGAGAAAAAAGGATCTAGGTAAATCTTTGTGGCTTGGTTCGTTTAAGATATCTAATATACCTCGAACTGGAACAATTACATTGGAAGACAAAAATGGTGAAACTGTTGGTAATTATAGACAGCACAATTTAAAGAAATTTTAACCAGCTGAAAATAAAAACAACAGGATGAAAGGCAAGAAAATGAAAATGGAAATGAATGGTCAAAAGGGACATAGTGAAAATGATAATAATGAAAAACAACCGGAGGATGAAGGGCAAGAAAATAAACATGGACATGAAATGAATGGTCATAATGAGGACAACATTTTTATTACACAATCTTCTTTCACTCCAAATGAATCGGTTCAATTCGACATTGATGTTAACCAAATATTTGAATATTGGTCATTCCCACAATAAGAAGTTGATATAGAAGAGCAAGCACGTCCAAAAAGGCAGTGATGTGGTAAAAACAGAAGGAACAGTATTTATGAGTATTTCCCTGTTCTAAAGAAATAACCTGGATAAATTTGATGATGTACAATTGACTGTTTGTTTTATTTTACACTGTTTGATAGCATGTTTTTTTCTTCAAAATGTATAATATTTCAATAAATATAGTTTTGGGATAGAATATTTTTGTCATTAATGAAATATTTCTTCCGCTATAATATTTATTCCAAGGAAATTTTATTATGTATTGATTTTTCCGTATGAAATCTTTTATGGAATATTTTTTTCCGTTGTAATGGTAATTTTATTATGCACATGGAAAAAATATTACATGAAATTGATTCCATATAGAAAAATTATTGCATAATAAAATTTCCTTGGAATAAATACTATGTCGGAACAAAAATTTCGTCACATACAAACTCTACCAGTCATTGTTCAGACGTTTCTTCACATTCATAGTCTTTCCCCTATTTCATAACTTTAATCAATCTGGGCGAATTTATTTTTCAACAAAAAGTTAACTTTAAAGGCGAGAGAGAGTTTTCGCACAAAGTTTGGGCGACATTAGGCGCTGTAATCAATCTGGGTGGATTTATTTTTCAACAAAAAGTTAACTTTAAAGGCGAGAGAGAGTTTTCGCACAAACTTTGGGCGACATTAGGCGCTGGTTTTAGAAAACATTGTGATTTGTTTTTACATTGAATTGTATGACAATAGGCCGGGAAAAACTGTACATATTGGACTTGGTTTGGATGAACTGGATGTCTTGCTAACAATGAGGAACTTGCAAACTTTTTTGCAGGTGAGATTTATTCATATAGTCTAACTGAATCGAGTGAAATTATTAATTTTTGTTTTGTACATCATTACTTATTTTTCCAACGTTCTAAAATTTTTGAATTATATTGTTTTTACATTTGCCGTAAGATTATCTCAGTTTACATTTTTTATTTTGATAGCAACCCAATGTTGAAAATGGGCAAACTCGTCCACCAACACCACCTGCTGATGTCTTCAAAACACCAGCATCACATAGACCATCGTATGCTTTGGAAAGAAAGAATACCACTACAAGCCATTCAACCGACCAAACCACCATCTAGTGAGGATATGAACCTCGATATCGTCAAAAAACCAACGATGGTGTATGAGGATATATCACCGGTTAAGAATGAAAACACCATTCCGCAGGATTCGGTAGAATATCTGTATACTCCAGTATTAATTCTATAGTCTTTATATATGTGCATTCATTCGGTATATCAGATTTTTTATTTCATAAATTTTAAAGTGTGAACATAGACCAGATTAGCCGAAAAACTTCGC
This sequence comes from Gigantidas platifrons, assembly GCA_002080005.1. Classification (NCBI taxonomy): domain Eukaryota; kingdom Metazoa; phylum Mollusca; class Bivalvia; order Mytilida; family Modiolidae; genus Gigantidas; species Gigantidas platifrons. Next base: position 141,290 of record MJUT01006718.1, on the reverse strand, counting down.
AACGCACATACTTGTGTGTATTGTTTATCATTTTATTTTAAATGTGTGAACCTAAACTAGCTGAAAAATCTTCACAAGGTATATAGTTCCATTTATTCTTTATAATTTTTGTTAGCTCGAACTGGCATTTGATTTGAACCGATCGGGGCTCGAACCCACGAACTACCGCACTCGAGACGAGCACGATAACTATTACAGGCGGTTTTCTAGCTTTGGGTTAGTGTTCGAAACAAGTTCTTAATTTGAATTTGTAATATACCTAATGAATATTTATCATTTTTTTCTGTTTGATGATTTTGATTGATTTTTGGTGTTTAACGCCACTTTCAACAATAGTTCAGCTATATCATGGCGACCAGTTGTAGTGGTGGAGGAAGCCGGAGTACCCGGAGAGAACCACCAACCATGGACAAGCAACTGGTAAACTTTATCACTTGCGGTTGCGAGTCGAGTGCACCCTTTGTTTGTAATTTACAAAGCCGGGCGCGAACCCACGCCGTATTGGTGATAGGCTTGTATGAGTTGTTAGATCCAGCGACCTATTTCATTGAGCCACCCGGGCCCCCTTTTTTGAAAATGTATATCTAAATTTGTATAGTATACTTACTTTGCATTTAACTGAATGGCTGGTATACAGTTCAAAATTTCTAACGGAGATGCATTCTTTGGACAAAGACCTGCCACGTATGGTATTTCTGTTATACGGCATGTTTGGTCATGTCTCTTGATGTCCAGTCTAGGCACATCATTTTGGCATGTACCGAGACTACATGAAGCTCAGGAAGGAATACCACATCAAACACTACTCCGTTGTCAAGTGTCCGTAATGCACTGCGTGTATTTATGTCGCTTCATTTCCTTAGAAGATATTTTCAACTCGATCATAACGTGGACCATCAGTGCCTGCCTGTGGTTGAAGCATTAGTTACAACACTGAAGAGGGAGCGTGTGACTTATTGTGTCCCGGGTAGGGTGTTGCCACACAAGCGTCCAGACACTAATGTAGCTAGCGTGTCCGAGGAAGTTCAAATTATCATTATTGAAGAGTCAATTAGTCCTCGTGAAGCTGCACGAAGGGAAAGGTAGCGTGTTGTCTTATCAGTAAGGAACATTTTGACAGAAGACGACCGCTATGTTGAGTTCAACGACCTCTGAATCCTGCTGTTGAACTTTATTTTGTTTCGTATTAATGAACTGTAATTGAAAGTTGTTTAAGATTAACAATTTTTTAAGAGCGTGGAATATAGCGGAGGTGATTTTTTGTTAAGCTTATTCGAGTTTAAATTATCTAAAAATCCGTATTTATAAATAATTTTGGTCCTTTGGCATTTTACCCGTGTAGCACACAACGTGGTTTATATAGATTTCCAGTACAGGTTTAGACATTCATAAAGTACCTAATCTATATTTAGATTTTAGTGTCGGTGTTTTACCTTTAACTCTAGATTTTTCCATTTGGTCGATTGCAATGAATACAGTCAGCCAACAACTTGCACATGTTTAATAACATGTTGAGTTGCCTCTTTCTAATTTAATTCAAACATATTTTATTCAGAAAAGTACTGAAAAGGATTGCATAGCAGGAGTAGCCTATATATATCCTTTCCTCATACAAGGCTACAGCAACAACAGTTTATAATTATTATACAATCAGAGAGGTAACTCTAACATAATATATAATGTAAGTGCAATGCTAAGAGAAATTAATAAAACAATTTGTTCAATTTGGAAATTAGTTTCATTATTATTGAAAGGTAATTTGGAAAAAGAAACATAATTTAAATCAATTATTATAATAATCTGGAAAAAGAAAAATAAGTTCAATCAATTATTATACAAGTGGATAATTAGTGTAAGAAATGGATAAGACGAAAGTGCTGTAATGTTGTTCACCTTGAGGTTGCTACTCAATAAGAAGTTCTAAATGGTTGAGCCGAAATGTTCAAGTAACATTTATACGGAAAAAAATCATACTGGTAATAATAAATTATTTTGATCTGAGCATTGACTTATAAAAAAGTCACACTATAATAATAAGAAGATAAAATAATATACAAATACATGTATAACATAATAGTGAATATAATTATGATGAGTTTGTCAACAAGGAAAATTAAAAGTATATTTGAATGTAGTAATTTGGAGACAGTTAGAACCTTGTACTATTTTTAATAAATAATTGTCTCTTTCTGATTGGTCAGTTTAGTCAAATATTCGATATATAAGAGAGTTTTCGATCGCGACTCTGTCTTTCCTTTAAAGAGCCATTAAGGTTAGTAACCTTACTCTGAACTGTAAGACTGCATCAGTCTGTTGTTCTCATTATGCTGTCTTTCTCTATATGTTTTACCACGTGTAAAATGGCGAATTTTGGCTTTACAATTAGAAACAAAAGTGAGATTTATCTCCACATCATCCCCAGGTGGTGCAAACATTAATGCGGTCCTTATCAGCTTCCTGGTTATCAGTATCAGCATCTGTTTACCAAACTTAGTTTATACCTTACATTATATATATGCACACATATCATTGGTAAAATATTAAGATAATTTAATAATAATGGCAAATTATGTTTCATTGAGTCTTCTAAAATTAAAAGAAGAATTAAAAAAGAGAAATGCAAGAGTATCAGGAAGAAAAAGAGAATTAATTGAAAGGTAGGTTGAATGTCTATTTTGTTGTTTTAAATAAAGATGTGTATTTTTTTGGGTCAACTTTCAAACATAATCAAAGAATTATGTGTTCACTTTTTACAAAATTAAAGAATTATAACTGACATTTTATCAAGCATATTTAAGAGTGAAAATAGTGATTTGGTGTCCACAACACAGTGCATTAAATACATTTTCTTTTTAAACTGAGATTTTATATGAATGATATATTTCAATTAAATATTTTGTAAGCAGATATAAAAATATTCCTGTAGTTTTGATAAAGATAATATTTAAATATTCATATTTCAATGAATTCTAACTTTATTTTAATTGACATTTTTTTTTATTATTTATGTTTTTTTAATTTTTGTTCATTATTAATATTCATTCTTAAATACAAAATAAATATACATTTTTAGGTTAGAGGCTTATGACAGAAACCAGAATTTTGGAGGGTTTGCTGAAATCGGAGATGAGTTTTCAATGGACATTCCGAATTGTGGAAATCAAAATGGGATACATTAAGGCATACATAGATCAGATGGACAAAACTCTTGATTCGGACACTAAAAATCTCTATCGAGTAAGGTTTTTAAAGTGCATCAGGCTTGCTGCTTCCAACAATTTTTTTACATAAAATAAGTGTCGGGCACAGATGAGAAAATCAGTTACATATACACTGAATATAGCAGTTGATTGTTAAGGATGTATTGTTGAGAGTCAATGTGAATGTGCAGTAGGTATGGGACCTAATGCACATTACAAGCATGTGTGTTGCCTTCTGCTTGCTTTATATCACTTTTCATCCAGTGGAACAATTCTGACAGAAGAAACATGCACTCAAAGACTGCCGACTTTTCACCGCAGTAAAACATTCAAAGGATCACCCATAAAAGCAGTAAACCTTCCTTTGGCAGAAATAAAAGGAACAAGTGTAAGTTTTTACCCCAAACCAGTAGAATACAGGAAAAGAGATTGCTTCTTTAGAAACATTTGGGTAAACCATAAAAATATAAGCAGCCTGCCAATAAGTCCACTATATCCTGCAAATATGTATGCAGTAGCTTCAGATTATGACTATTTAGAGGAATGTCCTGAAGATCGGTGACTGGAAGCAAATTATGTGACAAAAATATCAGAGGATCAGATTAAAGATATTGAGTCTTCAACAGTAGGCCAATCAAATTGTCCAGTTTGGAAAAGTGAAAGATGTAAACGGCTGCAATCTTCAAATTTTGGAAGAATCTGCAAAGCAACTGACAGAACTGATTTTGATAAATTAGCCAATTCACTCAGTCACCACCAATTCTACATGGACAGAAATATGACACAGTTGCACTTTCAAAATATGAAGAACATTTTGGACGTGTACCCAGAAAATGTGGCATCTTTGTGAGTAAAACACATCCATTTATTGCTGCTTCACCTGATGGAATAATAGATTCTGAAAAAAATGTTGAGGTCAAATGTCCTTTTATGATAAAGGACATATTAATTTCTCCGACGACAGTACCATTCCTTGTGGAGAAAGAAGGAAAACTTGCATTGGAGGAGTCACATATATATCATTATCAAATACAGGGCTAGTTATTTTGCACAAACAGTAAATACTGTGATCTTGTAGTATACATATTGAAAAATGTGAAATTTATTTCTGTTAAACATGATGACATTTTCATAAATGCTATGTTAGAAAAACTAGAGAAGTTTTACAAGCAATATTTTAGAAAAGCTGTTCTTGAAAGATTTTTTTTTACAAAGATTACAAGAAATATTCATTTGAATACTAATTCATCAGCAGACGGAGAAATTTAGGTAAATAAATATAAATTTATCATTTAGTTATTTTAATGTCTATTTAACAACTTAAGAAATATGTCGCAGATAAGTTATACAAAAGAATCCACTTTATGCGTGGTCAGGAATAATGCACTTCTTAAAATTACAAAGCATACAACAAACAAAGGTAATTTCACTCGCAAGTTTAGTCTCAGAAATATGCATTGGTTCTTAAAGTATTTTGTGTGTTTTGGCAAGTCCAATAACTCTTTCTATGTGAACGCGCTTACTGGATATTCGGCTATCTTTCAATACAGTTTTACCGTTCATTCTGTTCTTTTTATGAAAAAAAGTTGGGATATTTATTCTAACATTACTGGGTGCAAACAAGTCTTGTACATTAAATCCCCTGTCTGCCATAACTGAGTCGCCACTGTCACACAATGTTGAAAGTGCACTACGTTAACAAATTTACCGATCACTTGTAGAACCACCAAAAACAAGTAGATATAAATGAAACAAGTCCGCCTGGTGTTGCACCTACAAGCAGTTTGATGGTATTTCGATTTTTATAAGTCGAAAACGTTGATTGTTGAGCAATTGGTGCTTTTGGCTTTTTGACTTGACATTCAGTTCCATCAATAATGACCCTAGTTGTTGGAAATTGTCTTTTGAAGTCTTGAGGACTAAAAAATCGCACAACTTCCTGTTCGGGCCAAATATTTATTTCTTTCCATTGGTAAGCCATAAAGTTGATCCATGTTATCCAAATGTTTGAAACTGCAGGTTCTGATATGTTGAAAAGTCTACTTCGTTCGAAATTTGTCTTGTGCTGACGAGGCTTAATAAGGGTAAGAAAAAACATATTTTCCACAGAGAGTTGTTCACTTCTATAGTACATGTAATTCACATTATAGACAACTTCGCCCAAACCTGCTAGAACAAATTTAAAGTTGTAATACGACTGTAATCCTGTATAAAACATCATTCCTGCTGGGTCATCTTCAAATTTTTCCAAACAAAGTGATGGCCATGACTCAGTTTGAGGCCCCGAATGATTCTGTAATGTGCAACTAGTTGCCTCTACAGATTCTGAATTTTCCATTTTAGGTGAATCAATTTTTTCAGCCCAATAAATCTCATTTCCAACATTAGATATATCACATTCATTTTCTGCATGCTCAATAGTGTCACTATCTGAGCTAGTATCTGATTAGATACGATAATGTAACCCTCATTCCGTTTGTGCCCCATTTATGGTTACGAATCGGTCCCATTCAACGTATGGGAGCAGTGCCCGGAGTGATTCACACCTGGCGGTTTTTTGTCCTAATTCCGTTGTAAGTGGTATGAAAAATTAATGGGATTGAAAGATAAATATATTTAGGTAAACCTTGAGGTGTTAAATAAACGCTGCATCAATCCATGGTAGACTTATATCCATTTGAAAATTTCAATGCATGAAAACTTCTTTCTGTCCGACATTTTGTTTACAAGTTGCTATTTCACGTGCACTTGCCTCGTTTTGGGGATATCATTATTTGGATCGATTCGTAGTAAACGTTTTCCATATTTGGCATTGAGATCCATATATGGATATGCTCCGTCCATCACGAGAGTCTACGTAAGGTGTTATGGCAGACAAGTAACAATTTTCAAATACGAAACCGGTTTTGAAGATAGAAACAGGTATTGTAACACTTATTTCATATCACCATTACTTAGAAATTGTTGGGAATAATAAGTTATGACCAGATATGCAAAAAGAAAGTTGAAATATTCCCGGAACGAAATATTTAATTTGCTCCCATACGTTGAATGAGATCGATTCGTAACCCTTAATGGAGCACAAGCGGAATGAGGGTTACGTTATCATATTTAGTATCTGATTAAACTCTTGTTGGATTGTCTGTCTTTTTGACTCTCTCAAAGCTCTGTCGTCTGATTTTGATGTTGAATCATTCCAGGGGGAAACACTTGGAACTGCATCCTTACAGCTATTTACTTCACTGAAACATTTTGACATGATGATGATTGTCACACTGATTATAATTAGCACTGTTTTTCTTCAGCATATTTTAAAATTAGAAGATTAAATGAACCACATCCATCGATTATTCAAATAGAGACGAACGCCATTTCTATAAAAAAATGTTTTGTCATTGTTGTTATGTAATTAAAGTACCTAATTGTAAAAGCCCCATAAAAGTTATGACAGATTATATAAATATATAATTATAAAAAGTGCGTAATTAACAAAGCTGCAAATTTCCTTGTAAACATTGATACTTTTTTTAACAACCGTGTATTATTATAACGGTTATGCTTCAATACAACGGTATGTTTACAGAGAACATAATACGACAATGTCATTTTCTGTCAATCATGAATACCTGTGATATTTACATAGTTACAACACTAATTAGGAGTTTAATTTATTGTTCTCCAGTATATTTGAAATAGTGGAGATTCATTGTATTAAATTAATACCACATTCACTGATAATAATTAATCAGAAAGAACAAAGGCGTGATGGCCCAACACGACGCCATTATAAAATAAACCGTTATTGTCGGTGTTGGTATGTAATACAAGTACCACAATATACACAGAAGTGAAATACACAGACTTGTCACTTGAAATCCAAGTAAATTTGAACAAGAAAACATAGCAAGGACTCTTTAGCACAAAAAAATATCACATTGGGGTTTATCGCAGTTAAAAAAAAGAAAGGTACATTTGTAGACGCTGAATTAATGTCGATTGTAGTAGTAGAGGCTAACTATTGTCCCCTTCTGGGCGTGTAATGGTAGTACGTCGCTCCAGTATCGATCATATGGGATACACCTGTTGTATTTGTTCCGGTCCATACATTTACCCAAGAATACCCCCATATTACCCAAGAATATCCTCAGAGGACCTGTGAATATCCCTGAAAGACCGAGAAACATATATAATTTTTCTGTTTCCCCGAAACAACGAAAAACTATCAAAATATTATTAAAATGATAACGATGAAAATTAATGGCACACTTTCCCGACATAATAGCTGTTACCTGTTCAAAAAAGAAAATTGCGCACAAAAACAACAAATAATTATTTCATGACTTGGTATAGGGAAGCTCGCGTAAGTAATCAAGACCAATCTCGGTGATCAATATAATTATTATTCAAAATATTAAACAACAAAAGTATTGTTTTTACATTATATATTATTAGGCAAACATATGGTGTGTAATTCTAAATTTTAGAGAAAACTAAATTATAACAATTTCACGATTAAAGAAATGACGGAAAATACGACGACATACTTAGCTTGTATTTTAATAAGCATAGATATTCAGACAACATTGAAAGTGAAACCATTTTACTCAAAAAAACTCCTTTCCTATAAAGCCCTCAAAAATACAAACCGGGTATATTTCTTTATTTCGATCTATATTTTGTTGAATAAGCATGAAATATAACAAGGAGAAATGAAATGGATTCATGCCTTTGTTATTCCTGTTTTTTTTCATACAATAAAATCATTAATAAAATTTAATCAGCATGTGGAATTCACCACATTTACATGTATGAAATCAATATTAACAAAGTCTCCAAATTAAAAATACATTAAAGTAAATACTATTTAAAAAAATTATAATAAAAAATATCAATGAAACTAGAACTAATGATCAATAGTTAAGAAGTACAAATAATAATTCAATCAGCGTTGACTTCTGTGAAATATATACATCACCAGACTAACAAAAATAAAAAAAATAAAAAATCTTTCAAGATCGTTATATTATTTGTATTTTGTGGTATTCTTGGGCATTCAAAGGGTATTTTTGGATATTCTGGTAGTATTCTTCGGTATTCCGGAGTGTTCTTGGGTAAATGTATGGACCCTATTTGTTCAAAGGCTAAATCACAATAAACATAAAACAAATAATTTTTATAAGCACATGATCAAAATGTAAATTTATACAGTTTAGCAAGGATTTATATCCTACTATATAAATCCTTGAGTTTAGCAATTCAAAATACCGGTAAATGACTAGACCTACAGAGCCGCCCGGTGTGTTCGCGCACCTAAGGGTTCAGTGGTTAATTTCACAGCTTACCAAAATTGTATTGAATTAATTTAATCATCCTCAAATACATTGAAGTATTATCTTTATGGTCTTTATCCGGATTCCGCTACAATTTTTAACAAATATTAGAAATGTAAACAGACATGATAGGAAGTTATCAAATCAAAATATCGTCTACTGGGAGACTAAAACAAACAATCTTAGGTCAGTCATTTATAAATTAAAACAACAAAACATATCTAATGAAACAAAACACGCAAATGAAATTAGCCAATTGAAGTCCAGAGTCAATCAGTTGCAGAAAGAAAAAAAAATAGTGGAGACAGAACTTGATTGGTTGGGAAAAACTGAACAGGAAATTGACTTGACAGTACCAGCCAAGAATGGAAAGTACACTTATAACTCAAAGACAGACCTTTGTATATTTGATTTATTGCAAAACGATGTTCCCTTTGATCGCGTTGGAAATGTAAACAGATCTGTGTTAAACCTATCAGATATCAAGATAAAATATGACAGAGTACCTCAAAAAGATTATGTTGCTGGTGTCAATATTAGATCGGGCGCTCTAAGTCAAATTCAAATATCTGAAAAATGCACTTCCGGTTTTCATTGAAATGTTACAATATGATTGGTTATGAAGTGGTCATATGATTATAAAAGAGATGTTTCACATCCCAATAAAACTCAAACCCGAACTTGCACGTGACGTCAGATGTAAACAATCAATGGCGTAGTAATTTCCAACAGCAAATAATCTAACACAAATAAAATTCACAACAAAAATTCAAATTATATTAAATTTAGGTGTGATTTAAATGTAATTATAAGAATTGAACATGAGTTTTTGAGGTTAAAACTTGCTAATGGAAGAAAAAAAAGTTGTCTGCTACAAATTATCACTTTAACACTTAGAAGTAAATTTTAAGTCATTTATATAAATATAATTGAAAGTAGAATATTAAGTAGAACAAATGCGTATTTTGTAAGATTAAACTACACGTGAGAATACCTTGTGTCAACTTACAATGTGACTTGTAATAAAATGAAGAAACTCAAGGTCAAAAGGAGCACAGGTCGAGATTACACATGAGAATACACGAACTACACGTGAGAATACCTTGTGTCAACTTACAACGTGACTTGTAATAAAATGAAGAAAGTCAAGGTGAAAAGGAGAACAGGTCGAGATTACACGAGAGAATACACGTGGGAATACCTTGTGTCCATTACACTATGACTTTGTAATAAAATGCAGAAACTCAAGGTCACAGGAGCACAGGATGACGAGATCTGTACGACAGGGGAGCAATTAAAAGGTAGGAAACACGTGATGTTATTAATGTGTTGGCAATCTTAACGGCTATGAATTTGATGATAGATCCTTCACAATGAATATTACATGAAAATAAAATACCAGACTGTCGATACATTTCCAATATCCAATACAAAAATCATAAAAGGCCTACGTCGCTACCCCACAATTACACGACCGGTCACTTTTCCTGGTTTGGTACATGTACTTCAATACAATGTATAGTGGTTCGTGTGCTAGCCCCGAGTGCGGTAGATCTTGGGTTTTAGCTCCGGCGTGTCAAACAAAAGCTGCTTCTCCGCTAAGTAGGATACATTGCGGAGCAAAACCCGTATACAATTTACTCAACTTTAATGTCTGAAGAGATGCTTGATTATGACGTTGTGAGACTCCACGATATTAGCTTTACAGGCAACACGATCTTATTGAAAACATGAATCGCAGACAAATGCCAAAAAAAAATTACAGTCTTCAAACAAAATGAAAAGTATCGGTGTTGTAATTGTTAGCGTGCTCTAATGAGATAGATCGTGGGTTCGAGTCTCGGTCGACTATGCAATTGTTTTGTGCTGCATCTGCGCTTAGCACAGCATTTTTACTGGCACTATGATAGAGCTAACAATTTGCTCATTTCTGGTTAAGAAACTATCAGTGGCTCACTCGCAAAAAATAAATAACGTACGTCATTTTAATGTTACTAGAACACGTGTAAATAACAAATGTGTGAACACGTTCCTAGATGCAGCTGTTTCCAATTTATGATCTGTCACATAAACAAATGTAAATGTCGGATGTTTACCTTTTACGTAGATGTTTCCTGTCTTCTATCACTGCCAAGTCTTTTACCGGAAATGACAATATCCGTAACAAAGTTCTCTTTTATATAACAAATGGAAAGGTGACAACTGTCAAATTATGCCTTTAAGCTTAGTAAATATCTCTCAGATCCCTGTTTTACATGTCCATTTTTCATGAGAAAGCACATTGAAGAAATCCGCTTCATAGGAATAAAGACAAAATCTACATGGGAATACCGACTCTGTTGCAAAATGTGTCCACCAAACATACCTAATAGATTGTCAATTACAACTCGAATGTCTTTCTGAATGTTTTTAATTCTTTATTAAACCAGAATACAACACAGTGAGAGGCTACTAGGAGCCCTCATCTTTGTGATGTCAGTTTGTAGCCCTCATCTTTGTGATGTCAGTTTCAGTGAACAGTTTGGTAGATTCAGAGTGTTCTAGGCAAAATAATAGGTAGGACACTAATGTAATCTAGGTAAAAGTAAGGAAGATCCAGTTCTTCATCTATGGTTGAAATTGAAGAGGAATGCAAATCATATTTATGATTATCCTAGATTCCATCTTTCGTGTTTTTGAGAGAAATCCCGCGTACAATTTATTCAACTCTCGTCTGAAGAGATGTTTCATTATGACGTTGTGAAACTCAATCAACTCTCGTCTGAAGAGAGGTTTGATTATGGCGTTGTGAAACTCATTCAACTATCTCGTCTGAAGAGATGTTTCATTTTGACGTTGTGCAACTCATTCAACTCTCTCATCTGAAGAGAGCTTTGATTATGACGTGAGACTCATTCAACTATCTCGTCTGAAGAGAGGTTTGATTATGACGTTGTGCAACTCATTCAACTCTCTCCTATGAAGAGAGCTTTGATTATGACGTGAGACTCATTCAACTATCTCGTCTGAAGAGAGGTTTGATTATGACGTTGTGCAACTCATTCAACTCTCTCCTCTGAAGAGAGGTTTGATTATGACGTGAGACTCATTCAACTCTCTTGTCTGAAGGGATGTTTGATTATGACGTGAGACTCATTCAACTCTCTTGTCTTAAGAGAGGTTCGGTAGTGACGTTGTAAAACTCATTCAACTCTGTCGTCTGAAGAGAGGTTTGATTATGACGTTGTAAAACTCATTCAACTCTCGTCTGAAGAGAGGTTTGATTATGACGTTCTAAAATATTGACCCTCTGCGCTAGCAAAGACAAATAGAGAAAATATTAACACTCTCCATACCCGTAACCCCATGAATCGTCACATGAAAATAAAATACCAGACTGTCGATGCATTTCCAATATCCAATACAAAAATCGTAAAAGGGCTACGTCGCTACCCCACAATGACACGACCGGTCTTTTTTCCTGGTTTGGTACATGTACTTCAATACAATGTATAGTGGTTCGTGTGCTAGCCCCGAGTGCGGTAGATCTTGGGTTCTAGCTCCGGCGGGTCAAACAAAAGCTGCTTCTTCGCTAAGTAGGATACATTGAGGAGCAAAACCCGTACAATTTACTCAACTTTAATGTCTGAAGAGATGCTTGATTATGACGTTGTGACACTCCACGATATTAGCTTTACAGGCATCACGATCTTATTAAAAAAATGAATCGCAGACAAATGCGAAACAAAATGTACATTCTTCAAACAAAATGAAAAGTATCGGTGTTGTAATTGTTAGCGTGCTCGAATGTGGTAGATCGTGGGTTCGAGTCTCGGTCGAATCAAACCAAAGACTATGCAATTGTTTTGTGCTGCATCTCCGCTAAGCACAGCATTTTTGCTCGCACTATGATAGAGCTAACAATTTGCTCATTTGTGGTTCAAAAAACGATCAGTCGCTCACTCGCAGAAAATAAATAACGTACGTCATTTTAATGTTACTAGAACACGTGTAAATGACAAATGTGTGAACACGTTCCAAGATGCAGCTGTTTCCAATTAATGCTCTTTCACATAAACAAATGTAAATGTCGGATGTTTACCTTTAACGTAGATGGTTTCTTTCTTCTATCACTGCCAAGACTTTTACCGGAAATGACAATATTCGTAACAAAGTTATCTTTTATATAACAAATGGAAAGGTGACAACTGTCAAATTATGCCTTTAAGCTTAGTAAATATCTCTCAGATCCCAGTTTTACATGTCCGTTTTTCATGAGAAAGCACATTGA
>MJUT01006718.1:99171-118211 GCA_002080005.1 Gigantidas platifrons | reverse complement strand
TATTTGTAGGAGGGCTAGTGTCTTATGTACGTTAGTATTTGTTTGCGTATAGTTGTGTCCAACAAATATTGACTATATAAAAATAAAATATCAGTCGGAGGAAAATTCATCATCTATTTTACACGTCAGAAACACAACAAAACAATGCATTATTAAAGACGTAAGTATGATTTTCTTCGTCTTGTGTACCCTATGTTGCCAGTTTCTCTGGATTGTTCATTTTTGATTGCCACTTCGGTATTCTCTAACGTTTGTTCACTTAAACAATCATGGTCGACACCTATCAACAAAGCTAACAACTCATTATCACCTCAAACCATTTGATACACGAAAAGGCCATGACATATGACGTTGGAAATCCAGTTCTGCGATTGGAATAGGCACAATAATGGTGAACTGGTTTCCAACCCTCCTACATTGATAATATGATCGATCTCTAAAGCAATGCACGTATCAACATGCAACAAAAACCCTTTTATTTAAAAATTAGTTTATAAAAAAAGCATCGTTGACCAGCAAGCCAAGGACGTGTTTCTCGTGTTTTTTTTTGTGTGTTTGTTGTTGTTGTTTGTTTGTTTTGGGGGGGGGTGCTGCTGTGTCTCATAAGGTTTTTTTTGTATTGTCCTATTATGTATCTTCACGTTCTGAGTTCCGTGTTGAGATGTCCATTACGATTACCGTATAGAAACGATGTCCGATTATTTGTAGGAGGGCTAGTGTCTTATTTACGTTTGTATTTGTGTGCGTATAGTGGTGTCCAGCACATATTTGATTGTGTTTTGGTTTTGTCGTTTTGTGCCCCCTGTGTTGCCAATTTCTCTGGATTGGATTGTGCTTTTCTCTAACCTTTATTGTATGACCTTTCTACAATTTCCCATCAAAGGTCACTATATATCATCGTGAATATGCATGAAATAGTTACCACGTGTTACATTATCCTCCCACATATAAATGACACGTGATATTAAGACACTATTTAAGCTGGTAGTTAGTATGTGTTCGCTAAATCAAGAATCAAACGCTTGCCAATTGGAATTCATTGTTTCATTCCATAAAATATACGAAAATGTCGATAGTATTACCACATTCTGAGGAATTCTGTTTTGAAGGAGTATCAATGGATACATATTTCACATTCAGACTTACAACAACAGGTACTTGTGGGTTCTCAAGAAAAACTTCAAAATTTTACTTAGCGATGTTGGAACCAGCGATGAAGATGCAGAAAGCAGCCGAAGAAATTCAGGAGTCATAGCTCTGGACCAAAATGAACAAATAGTACAAATCTTATAAAACAGTTCTTCATCGTGTCCAGTGATGCTGTGTTCATATAATGTGTTTCATACTAGATATTGATGATGGATCTCAGCTTTACAGTGTGAAGCTTGCTGTGTATTTATATCTAAAATGATTTAACGTTTCAAAACTGAAGCTGGATTGATGAACAAAGAGAAAGTTGAGTGAAATGTTAAAATGTATGTAGTTAGTGATCTAAATTCGAAGGTATTAACTTACGATGAAAAGTGTGTTTTCTATTTATAAATTTCATCAATATGCTTAATATGTTCAAATTCATATTTAATGTTTATTGAATTAAAATTGGTTTTATAATTTAATTAATTTTACTGTTATTGACTATTCTCAAATCTAAATGTCACACAAATTATGCAAATTAGTCACGTGCTCCACCGCAAGTACAAGACCATAAGCAAGAAATAATGACAATGACAAGATCGCAATTGTAGTGTTTAACGCCACTTTCAACAATATTTCACTTATATCTTCCCGGTCTATTTGATTGAATCCTTATATCGAAGTACAGATAACACAATGGCCAAAATAAAAAGTACAAATAACGATCTACAAACTAAAGATCGAGTACCACGAACCCCACTAAAAACCGGTAGGGGAACTCATCTGTTCCGAAAGGGTAAGCAGTTCCTGCTCTCCTAGTGGCACCCGTCGTGTTAATCTAGTTACAAACTCGGTGATAAGTCATGAATGAGGAAAGGTGTTTACGACAAGTGGAACATATCCGTGGTCATTTGTGACACAGATATTCCATAACTGTTAATAAATTATGTTTTGGCATCTATAAAGGGTGGTTATAATTATGTTGATGTCAAACGATATATACACTGCAATGGGTGGAATTTGGTTGCTCGGAATTCGATATTTTTTTCTGGGTGCTCCACTTAATGACTAGCAAGAAAAGTTTGAAGATAGATAATTACCAATAAAAGTATCGGTGGTGTAATTGTTAGCGTTCTCGCCTCGAATGTGGTAACTAGATGTAACTGTTTCCAAATGTTTTGCTCTTTCACAAAAAAAAAGGTAAAGGTCGGAGGTTTACTTTTTACGTAGATGTTTTCTTTCTTTTGTCACTGCCAAGACTTTTACCGGAAATTACAACATTCTTAGGTCTTGTATAATGTTCGTGAAACCGACAAAAATACCTCACCCAATCGAACTTGTCTAATGTGACCTTTGATGGGAAAATCTTCGAAAGATCATAAAAATATCGGGTCTTTATATATAGAGATCGTGATATTTGCCAACGTATGCATATCAATCGACATTTTACTGGGACTGTGAATTGCAAATAGTTGAATTATATATGTTGATAACGAAAACAGTAATATATATATATGTATAAATATATATGGTATTATGAAAGTAAGCTTGAATTTTATCATGTATTTTGCAGTGGGAACTAAACACACGTAGATGTTTTTCACTGTATCACTGCCAAGACTTTTAATAAGACTTGAATATGCATATGAGTTACATGCGCCTGAGTGTTTTTGCATTGTTAAAGAGGTAAGTATGATTTCTTCGTCTTGTGTACCCTATGTTGCCAGTTTCTCCGGATTGTTCATTTGTGATTGCCACTTAGGTATTCCCTAACGTTCGTTCACTTAAACAATCATGGTCGACACCTATCACCAAAACTAACAACTCATTCTCACCTCAAACCACTGAATGCACGAAAAGACCATGACATATGGCGTTGGAAAACCAGAGCTTCGATTGGAATAGGAACACTAATGGTGGACTGGTTTACAACCATCCCATATTGATAATGTGATCGATCTCTAAATCAATGCACGTATCAACATGAAATAAAAACCCTTTCATTTAAAAATTAGCTTATAAAAAGCATCGTTGACCAGCAAGCCAAGGACGCACCACTGGATGATCCAATGTGTCTCTTCCATATACTGATTTTAAGCCTTTTATAATGAAATAAATTTTAAAACGCTGGCAACAAGACAGTTGGGACTTATTAATTCATAACAAATAAACGTTAGAGATATACCGAATGGTCAATCAAAAACGGAAAAGCCATAAAAAAAATGGCAATATATGGTACACCAGGCAAACTACACATAGGATACACAACACAAATTACATGAATACATTGCTGGCAATACTACTTGTTCTTACAGTAAAAATCGCAAGGAGCAGGTGTCGTATCGGGCATAGCAGATTGACACATAGTTTTCTATTTAATAATGAGGAACGACCGGAATGTATTCGGTGTAACTCCGGAATGTATTCAGTGTAATTCCGGAATGTATTCGGTGTAATTCCAACGACTCGCTACGACACGTTTTAATTGACTACGTAAATGTTTCTGAAATTCGTCAGATATTCTACAAAGTCAATACTATATTTGATTGATTTACAAATGTTGCAGGCGACACACTTTTGAATTTGTTTAAAGAAATTAATTTATATACAAAAATATAATTAGATAACATACGTTCTGAATATATGGTTTTGTCCTTTTAATTTTACTTTTATTTGTACATATAACCCGTTTATTTTATAGACAAGTATGTTTTATTTCTAAGGACCTTGTAGATGTCTTAAGTTAATATAATATAGCAAGTGTTCACGCCACGATAGAGCTGAAATATTGATAAAGTTGGCGTTTAACACCAAAAATCAATCGCAAGTGATAAAGTTTACCAGTTGCTTCCCCATGGTCTGTGGTTCTCTCCGGGTACTCCATGCAACTTCTTCCACCACTAAAACTGATCGCCATCATATAGCTGCAATATTGATGAAAGTGGGTTAAACACAATAAATCAAATCAAATTGATCTTATGGAAGTACTAGTGACATAATGTTTTGTGCCTGTGATGGATCACGTGACAAATTCGTAATTTTTTTTTTATTTAGTGTTTACAATGAAAGTAATTATAGGTGTCGTACCAATTTCAAGTAATTTTGATTTTGCTATGAAGGGGGTTATATTTTGGTTTTTTGTCTTTAAAGGGGGTGTTACCTGGATCAAAATATTTGACCAACAATGCCGGTAGATTGTGAGGAAAATTCCATATCTTTGTAAATCATGAAATACAATAATTTGGAGATAACTGTATTGTATTTGAAAATTTTTCAGCATCAATTGGAGATTTGATGGCCGCAAATTGAGTTGACTGGCGACGCGTTATTGACAAGATGACGTAAGTGGTAATTACCTAACTTCTAAAAATATATCATGCTATTTCAACTCTGGAATTGATACCGTGAAAATTAAACCATTAAATCGACAACTGATGTAATCATGTGTATTGACAAGATGTCGTCAGCAGAAATCAGCTAAACTTCTAAAATACGACTACATTAGAATGAACATTTTATATAAATTTAATATTTTAAGCGTTTTGATGCTATTTATATATGGAACATACATTACCCATGCAAACGTAAAACGTAAATATAATGTTGAAATGTAATCTCTTGTTACTCAACATTCCTGCTGTTCATCAATGGGGATTCAGTTTCAAAAGTTCAACTATCTTCTATAAATATACACAGCATTTTTTACACTGTAAAGTTCCAGATGAGATTTGTAATAAAAAGTATGAAACACAATATATGAACGCAACAGCACTATATCAAGTCGGAATGTTGACGGCAACAGTGGGTACACGATGAGAAAATGTTATTTTAATCTACCCTTGTACTTTTGGTCCACAGGTATGTCTCTGGTATTTCGTCAGTTGCTTTCTGTATCTTCATCAATGGTTCCATCATAGATAAGTAAAATCTTAAAGTTTTTGTTGAGAATACACAAGTACCTGTTGTTGTAATTCTGATTGGGAATAATATATCCCTTGATACTTCCTGAACACTGAATTTCCCAGCACATGGTAATACTACTGACATTTTTATGTATTTCACAAAATGCAGCAATTCTAGTAGTAATGCGTTTGGACTTTTTCTGCGAAGAACTATCAATTACAAATCTTAAATACTATATTGCAATCACGTGTCAATTATATATGGGTGGAGTTTATGCCCAGTGGCAAATAATTTATGCATAGTCGTGACGATATGAACTAAACGACACCACAGTGACATTTTGATTTTGCAAATAACACCACATGCAAGCATATCTAAGAGCGTGAATAACAGCATTGGGAATTTAAAGATCAATGGCATGGTTTTCCAGAAGGATTTTGAAACATTCCGGCATACGTTCTGATTTTTAACCATGTCTTGATGAGGAAGCAATAACTAAAAGTGATGTACATGATGATCTATTTATCACGTTATTACGGTGGTTTTCTCTTAGGATCCTGGTTTCCTCAACGAATACAATTGACCGCCACAATATAGCTGAAGTATTGTTGAAAGTGGCGTTAAACATTATAAGCCAAAACAATAATAATAACCCGAACCTTGAAGTCCCAAATTATTGTTTCGATTTCTTTATATATATATATTTATCGGGAATACCCTTCATTTCAACTTCAAATTCACAATAGGATATCTGAAGACTTGTCACTATTGTAGTTTTGCCATTGTAAGTAAGTTTTCTACCTTTCCCAATTTGTACACAATTTTTCATTTTGTCACTGATGTCCTCCCAAATGTTATCAATGTCAACACTTTAGCCATGATTGTCTGCAAACATAATAATTTTGGTTTCTAATGCAGCCACAACCGTTTCACCTATTCATTTGATCCCGTTTATGTCATTATTTCCCAAGGACCCGGGTGGCTCAATGAGTTATGTAGTTGGATTACAACTTATCCAAGCCTATCACCAATACGGCGTGTGTTCGCGCCCGGTTTTGTAAATTACAAAAAAGTGTGCACTCGACTCACAGCCGCAAGTGATAAAGTTTGCTAGTTGCTTACCCATGGTCGTTGGTTCTCTTTGGATACTCCGGCTTCCTCCACCACTAAAACTTCGCCATGATATAGCTGAAATAATGCTGAAAGTGGCCCTAAATACCAAAAATCTAAATCAATATACAAATTCTGACTGCCCCTTTCGTATCTACAAACTGTTTTACCTATAGTTGGTCTTCGTGTGAGACCAAAATAAAAAGGTCTTATAAATGAATGAAAACATACACAATTATGGATAGTACCATAGCAAGGTCAATGAATACAACTCGGTGCCAGCTGAAAAGGCAGTGACTGTTTTTTTTTTATTTGAAATGTGAGCAAGGACACCAAAAAAACTCTTTAAATAAAATATAAGGTATTGCCATATTTCAGATGTCGATGTCCACGGGGGAGGAGATGGGGAAGGGTTACTTCATATATAAAGGTGTACACAGACGTACCGCTGCATGTAACGGGTCAATATGTTCAGCCTTCAAATATATGATTTGGTCGTAAATTTTCCGGCTTCAATGGTGGCGATTTTTAAGCTATGATATACCAAAAGATCATATTTTCGTGAAAACATAATTCGAAGTTGAAATTTAATAGCAAAAATACGTAAATGATTTAGGCAAACTCCAAATAGTTTTCGTATCTGCTACCGAATATGAAACATCTGCTGGATACAATAGTATAAAGTAGTGTGCGGACCGGAGCTGGAACGGCAAGGGTATTTGCTATTAAGGTCGTATACGCTAAATCAAGGTTTATTTGTCACAAATTATACATCTATTTGCGTCTTCTGATCATTTCTGTATAATTGATTTTAGAGTCACATGTCATTTTATACGTGTTTTGATTGGAATTAAATATGGAATGAAATATAAACGTGTTATACCACCTATTGTTTCAAAAAAAAAACACCTGCTGCAAATCAATCCAATTAACATTAGATCTACGCACTTGCATCCTATTTTCTATCGGATGTTTTGTAGTCTACGCGTAGAAGTGACTACAAGAAAACGGGCAGAAAATAGGCGGCGAGTGTGGAGATGTGGCAACTACAAAACAACTGACAGAAATAGGCAGCGAGTGCGGAGATCTAATTAGATTGGCTGTAAATAGTCACCTAATGTTGTTAAATCATAGTCTTTTCGGTCATTTTTCAATAGTTTTATAATTTTAGATGTGTCAGATATGAACGTTTTAGATTTGTTTATAACTACGACGCCGATAACATATAATACTTTTTTCTCTCTCTCCTTTTAGCTTTGTTTATGACGACGCCATAGAAAAATGACGATATATTTCTAATCAGAACCGTGCATTTGCTTTTATTTTATTTTGTGTTTAACGCTACTTTCAACAATATTCCAGCTATCTTTAACTATTAATTCTGAACAATTACAACTTTCAGCTTATGAAAAATTACTTGGTTTCAAAATTGACTCAAGTCTAAATTGAAAAACCAAATTGATCAAATATGTTCTAAAATATCAAAAATCTACCTTCTTTCAAAAATTAAGAATTATTTAAATCATGAAACGAGGCAACTTTTTTATTCAGGTTATATTTTGCCTTTAATTGATTATTGCTCTGTAAACAGTTGTTTGGGGAATTTGTTCAAATGAGGGAATACATATCATTCTTAAATTACAAAAAAAGAACAGCAATATTGCTATTAGATCAAGATCCAACAGCACCATCTGAACCTCTATTTATAGATATGATTTTGTGTTTATGACGTATTTCTGGCATAACCTTCACACATCCATTAACATATTGAAGCAGGACATTTACGATCCAATCATAATTTGAAAGCTGAAATATTTGAGCATGCCAACGGAACGTTTATATATACCCTTATGTAGGAAGTAACAACACTCTCCTTATCCGTAACCCCGTGAATCGTCACATCATATGCGGTCATAATCAAAAGATTGGAAATAGAAATATTTTAAATGTCTTTGAGGGCAAGGACACCAAAAAACTCTTTAAATCAAATATAAGATATTGCCATATTTCACATGTCGATGTCCACGGGGGAGGAGATGGGGAAGGGTTACTTCCTATATAAAGGTATACACAGACATACCGCTGCATGTAACGGGTTGAATTTTTCAGCTTTCAAATATATGATTTCCTCGTAAATTCATGATCGTATGGTTTTCGGATTTAAGACTACTTATGCAAGCAGTGCCTATCACCACCAACGTTGTGAGTTTGAACACAGCTCAGACGAGGTATACTCGATACAACATTGTGTGATAAAGTTTTGTCAGTGACTTGCAATAGGTTGGTGGTTTTCTCCGTTTACTCCAGTTTCCCCGCAAATAAAAGTGATCGCCACGATATAACTGAAATATTGTTGAAAGTGGCGTTAAACACCATAAGCCTAACCTTTCTTTCTCACGTGTACAGAAAAATACTTCCTGAATGCCTCTGATGATAATGTCAGACAACATGTGTCAATACAATAACTGGACGATTAACCTTTTCCCAAGAATTAATAGATAAATATAAAATTCAGTTTCTGTAGTGAATAAACAATTACTTGATTTATGATTAATTAGTGGGCCAGTGCAGGAGAAATAAAGCTTTGTCAGACTCGCGACATTTGGTCTGTTGGCATATGTTTGGGGATGACAATACCGGTTTCTCTTGTCTTTCAATGCAACTGGATATGGCTATATCAACATTGACTATAAGATTCTCCTCTCTCAGGCATGGACGACCTTAGCTGAATTTGGCTATCATGTTTAGGCCATATGTTTTTTTTCCTCCCTAAGATTGTTAATTATTTGGCCTTTCAAATATGTTGGCCTTTAGCGTATCTGTTGAAGGTTATTGCGCATTAAATTGGATATCTACGTTTTTATTTATTTTGTTTGTTTGTTTGTTGTTTGAAGCTTAAATGTTACTACGATAATGTACAGTCTATGTAAATAAGAGATTGAAAATATCAAAAGGGCAATCAGAATTAGTAAATCTTATGACAGACAACACAATGGCCTACACGAACAACCGGGGTCCCACTAAAACTGAGGATACACCGGAAGAGTAAGCAGTTCCTACTCAACTAGTGACACCCCTCGTGTTACTCTAGATATAAACCTTGTGATAAGCCATGAATGAGGAAAGGGTTTACGAGGAGCAGAACAAATCCATGTTCATTTGTGACACAGATAGTATATAAAGCTTAACCAAGTCATGGTGGCGACAGTAAATTTTTCCAAGTGATGACTTCCACTTAACCACTAGGAATCCTTGCTTCAGTAGCTTCTTTGTTAGCAGCAACACTCTATCACAGAAATCATGGAAGGGACCACAAGCTCTTGACTATAGGATCACACGAGAGATATATGCTCCATATGCAGGTGCTGTTGGAATGTTGCTATATAAATGGAAAGACCATCATTCATATTTGTGGTAATGTATGGTGTTTTTGAGTGAATGCACATGTTTGCGGGATTTTGTTGGTTTGCATTCCTGTCCGTTTAATGTGACTGTCTTTGTATGTAGGTATTCATCTACTGCATGACCTATTTTGTGTGTTGTTCTTGTAAGTACGTGTATATATCAATAATGTTTCTGAGGTTTTATTATTGTTTGCAATGCCTTTCCATAATTACATGTAACTTAAAACTGAATTTATAATTCGTGTTTCAGAGTTGATGGTTGGAGGTTTGTCCCATTCCCCTTTCCGGATCAAACGCATCGGTGGCGTAATGGTTAGCGTGTTCTATTGAATTATATAAATGCTCAGAACAAATCCTTAAAAATTCAGTTTTCAAATCAACCTTTTTTTTTTCTAGATGTACATTAATATATAAGACATTGTATGTACATATTCTGACGATTAGTTTCAAAATTGTTGGTTCATTTTTAAAACAGTTACCCATTAGGACTAGAGCTATATTAATTGTGTTTACTGAAGTTTGAAACTCTGCATAGAGTAAGTACAAATAGTGATGTTAGAGTTCAAATAAACAAAATAACAGACGTGCTTTCAATGTACATCAATCGTAATTCAAAGAGGGATACATTGCAGCGAAGCATATTCAGTTGTCTAGGACCATAATAATAGTGTATAGGAATTGGCATTGAGGTTTAACTGAGAATTGCCTTTTGTACCATTTGATATAAAACATGTAGGACATTTAAATATTAAAAACCAACTCTTTAACTGACCTTAAATGTGATGGTGAACAGCTATTAATGACCTTTAATATGTAAATGTCCTATGTCACATGTTGCAATGAAGCACGTGTCTGTTATTTTGACACTAATTGGTATCTTTTATTAATTCGATAAAGCCAGCCTATTATTCATTTTTAACCCCCCTCCCCCCTCACACACAAACACACACACACGCATGAAATTGATTTATGATTTTAACCCCCACCCCCCACACACACACATGCATGAAATTGATTAATGAATTTCTTGTTGATTCTTATTGGGTACTCTATCACCCTCCATTGCCATATAAATGACCCGTAGGTACTGCTGGGACATTGTAAATATGTTCCCTCGTACATGTAGTTTCTCTCCTCAATTTCACGTGATTTATTGTATATTGTTGGCACATTTTTAATATTTTCCCTCGTAGTTTCTCTCCTCAATTTCACGTAAATATTGCTGGCGCACTTTTAATATTTTCCCTCGTAGTTTCTCTCCTCAATTTCCCGTAAATATTGTTGGCGCACTTTTAATATTTTCCCTGGTGGTTTCTTGAATATATTGTTGGCGCACTTTTAATATTTTCCCTGGTGGTTTCTCTCTTCAGTTTCTTGTATATATTGTTGGCGCACTTTTAATATTTTCCCTGGTGGTTTATCGCCTCGATTTTACCTCGCAGTTCTTTGCTAGTGGCATTCATCAGATTAACAAAGTGTTGTTTTGCTGTATTTTCTAGTCAATAGTCAGTTCACTACCAGCGCTGACCATGACCCTACTTTTGTGCTCTCTGTGTTAATGTTATCATTCGTTTTTGTGATTATATGTGATCTTTTTGAGTGAAAGCGAATCGGTGTAGATTGCTTTATTACTTCTGGTGTCTGTTACGATTTCCGCATAGAAATTATGTTCGTTTCGTCTTTACCTCCAGTTGTTTGTAGGAGGCTGCATGTCTTATTTACGTTATTTGTGTTTGTTTGCGCATAGTGGTGTCCAACACATATTTGGTTGTGTTTTGGTTTTTTCGTCTTGTGCCCCTGTGTTGCCAATTTCTCTGAATTGGATTGTGCTTTTCTCTAACCTTTATTGTATGACCTTTCTACAATTTCCAATCAAAGGTCACTATATATCGTCGTGAATATGCATGAAATAGTTACCACGTGTTACATTGTCCTCCCACATACAATTGACACGTGATATTAAGACACTATTTAAGCTGGTAGTAAGTATGTGTTCGCTAAATCAAGAATCAAACGCTTGCCAATTGGAATTCATTGTTTCATTCCATGAAATATACGAAAATGTCGATAGTATTACCACATTCTGAGGAATTCAGTTTTGAAGGAGTATCAGTGGATACATATTTCACATTCAGACTTACAACAGGTACTTGTGGGTTCTCAATAGAAACTTCAAAATTTTACATAGCGATGTTGGAATCATCGATGAAGATACAGAAAGCAGCCGAAGAAATTCAGGAGTCATAGCTCTGGACCAAAATGAATAAGTGCAAATCTTATAAAACAGTTCTTCATCGTGTCTAGTGCTGCTGTGTTCATATAATGTGTTTCATACTAGACTTTGATGATGGATCTCAGATTTACAGTGTGAAACTTGCTGAGTATTTATATCTAAAATGATTTAACGTTTCAAAACTGAAGCTGGAATGATGAACAAAGAGAAAGTTGAGTGAAATGTTAAAATGTCTGTAGTTAGTGGAGATCTAAATGCGAAGATGTTAACTTACGATGAAAACGTGTGTTTTCTATTTATAAACTTCATCAATATGCTTAAAATGTTCAAAGTCATATTTAATGTTTATTGAATTAAAATTAGTTTTAAAATTTAATATATTTTACCATTACTGACTATTCTCAAATCTAAATGTCACACAAGTCATGCAAATTAGCTATGTGCTCTACCACAGGTACCAGAAGTAGGAATAGTGGTGTTTAGCGCCACTTTCAACAATATTTTACTTATATCTTGCCGGTCTATTTGATTGAATCCGTATATCGAAGAACAGACAACACAATGGCCAAAATAAAAAGGACAAATAACGATTACAAAACTAAAGATCGAGTACCACTAACCCCACTAAAAACCGGTAGGGGAACTCATCTGTTCCGAAAGGGTAAGCAGTTCCTGCTCCTCTAGTGGCACCCGTCGTGTTAATCTAGTTACAAACTCGGTGATAAGTCATCAATGAGGAAAGGTGTTTACGACAAGTGGAACATATCCGTGGTCATTTGTGACACAGATATTCCATAACTGTTAATAAATGATGTTCTGGCATCTATAAAGGGTGGTTATAATTATGTTGATGTCAAACGATATATACACTGCAATGGGTGCAATTTGGTTGCTCGGAATTCGATATTTTGTTCTGTGTGCTCCACTTAATGACTAGCAAGAAAAGTTTGAAGATAGATAATTGCAAATAAAAGTATCGGTGGTGTAATTGTTAGCGTGCTCGCCTCGAATGTGGTAGATCGTGGGTTCGAAACACGGTCGAGTCTAAGCAAGACTATAAAATTGGCATTTGCTGCTTTTCTGCTAAGAGCCACATGTCTATCCGCGGACAGACTGTTGTTTCAGTGAGCTAACACTATACAAATCCATCTTAGTGTGTTGGTCTAGTACAAACCTGACATCATCTTCACATCGAAATATAATTATACCCCCGCTCCACCGGAAGGGGTATACTGTTTTACCGCTGTCCGTCCGTTCTTCCGTCCATCCAAGATATTTTGGACCCGTCAAATTCTTACTTCCTGTTTGCCGACTTAGTTGGTTTTTCTACATATTGAACATATATTCGGGGGTATCATAAGTTAGCATTAGCTCACAGTTCATCTTGTTTGTTCTCACTATAATATATCTAACAAATTGAGCAATTGACGTTAAAGGACCATCAGTTACTCACTATAGGAACATTAATAAAAGACGTCATTTAATGTTACTAGAACACGTCATTTAGATTTAATGTGTAAAAACAATATCTAAATAACACACATTACTAGATGCAACTGTTTCCAATTGTTTTGCTCTTTCACATAAAAGAATGTAAAGGTCGGAGGTCTACGTTTTACGTAGATGTGTCCCTTCTTCTGTCACTGCCAAGACTTTTACCGAAAGGACAACATTCTTTGGTGTTGTATAATGTTAGTAAAAACGTCAAAACTACCACATGAAATCAAACGTGTCTAAAGTGACCTTTGATGGGAAAATCGTCAAAAGGTCATAAAAACAGTGGGTTTTGATAATGAGATCGTGATATTTGTGAACAAAGTGTGCCTATCAATAGACATTTTACTGGGACTGTGAATTGCAAATAGATAAATTATATATGTTGATAACAAAAACAGTATTATATATAATACTGGTTTTGTTATCAACATAAATATATCAATGGTGTGGGTTCAAATCCCGTTAAACGTTTGTCATCCCAAAGATATAATTCTAACACTATTTGGTGTAATTTTCAGACGTATATATATAGATCTATGTGTGTGTGTGTGTGTGTGTGTGTGTGTGTGATATTATGAAGGAAAGCTTGCATTTTAAATTTAGCGCATGAGTGTATTTCCATTTTTGTTTGTTTTTTTTATAGGGGATTGTCTCATCTGTTTATTTTTGTATTGTCCGTGTTGTGATGTCCATTACGATTACCGCATGAAAACGATGTCCGCTAGTATTTGTAGGAGGACTAGTGTCTTATGTACGTTAGTATTTGTAGGAGGGCTAGTGTCTTATGTACGTTAGTATTTGTAGGAGGGCTAGTGTCTTATGTACGTTAGTATTTGTTTGCGTATAGTTGTGTCCAACAAATATTGACTATATAAAAATAAAATATCAGTCGGATGAAAATTCATCATGTATTTTACACGTCAGAAACACAACAAAACAATGCATTATTAAAGACGTAAGTATGATTTTCTTCGTCTTGTGTACCCTATGTTGCCAGTTTCTCTGGATTGTTCATTTTTGATTGCCACTTCGGTATTCTCTAACGTTCGTTCACTTAAACAATCATGGTCGACACCTATCAACAAAGCTAACAACTCATTATCACCTCAAACCATTTGATACACGAAAAGGCCATGACATATGACGTTGGAAATCCAGTTCTGCGATTGGAATAGGCACAACAATGGTGAACTGGTTTCCAACCCTCCTATATTGATAACATGATCGATCTCTAAAGCAATGCACGTATCAACATGCAATAAAAACCCTTTTATTTAAAAATAGTTTATGAAAAAAAGCATCGTTAACCAGCAAGCCAAGGACGCACTACTGGATGATCCAATCTGTCTCTTCATATACTGATTTTAAGCCTTTTATAATGAAATTAATTTTACAACGCTGGCAACAAGACAGTTTGGACTTAAAAATTCATCAGAAATAAACGTTAGAGATATACCGAATGGTCAATCAAAAACGGAAAATCCAGAAAAAACTGGCAATATATGGTACACAAGGCAAACTACACATAGGGTACACAACACAAATTACATGAATACATTGCTGGCAATACTACTTGTTCGTACGGTAAAAATCGCAAGGAGCAGATGGGTTTGAACATTTGTTCACGCCTCGATAGAGCTGAATTATTGATAAAGTTGGCGTTTAACACCAAAAATCAACTGCAAGTAATAAAGTTTTACTAGTTGCTTCCCCATGGTCGGTGGTTCTCTTCGGGTACTTCAGCTTCTTCCATTACTAAAACTGATCGCCATGATATAGCTGCAATATTGATGAAAGTGGCGTTAAACACAATAAATCAAATCAAATTGATCTTATGGAATTACTAGTGACATAGTGTCTTGTGTCTGTGATGGATCACGTGACAAATTCGTAATTTATTTGTTTATTTTTTTTTATTTAGTGTTTACAATGAAAGTAATTATAGGTGTACCAATATCAAGTAATTTTGATTTTGCTATGAAGTCTTCATGTATATCGTTGACGTTACAATACGGTGTTACAAGAGGCTGATCTGGACTCTCCCCAAAGGGGATTATATTTTGTTTTTGGTCTTTAACGGAGGTGTCACCTGATACAATTATTTGACCAACAATTCCGGTAGAATGTGAGGAAAATTCCATATCTTTGTAAATAATGAAAAACAATAATTTGGAGATAACTGTATTGTACCTTCCCTAATACTAATGAAGGTCACGTGAAGAGTGTTCCACCAATTAAATGTATGCTTTTTATTCTGATACCCAGGAAAAAATATAGATATGATTTTGTGTTTACGATGTATTGCTGGCATAACCTTCACACCTCCATTGATATATTGAAGCAGGACATTTACGATCCAATCATAATTTGAAAGCTGAAACCGTCGAGCATGCCAACGGAACGTATATATATACCTTTATCTAGGAAGTAGCAACACTCACCATATCCTTAGCCCCGTGAATCGTCACATCATATGTGGTCATAATCAAAAGATTGGAAATAGAAATATTTTAAATGTCTTTGAGAGTAAGGACACCAAAAAACTATTTAAATCAAATATAAGATATTGCCATATTTCAGATGTCGATGTCCACGACGGAGGAGATGGGGAAGGGTTACTTCCTATATAAAGGTATACACAGACATACCGCTGCATGTAATGGGTTAAATTTTTCAGCTTTCAAATATAAAATTTCGTCGTAAATTTCCCGACTTCAATGTGTGGGGATTTTTTAGCTTTGATATACAAAAAGATTATAATCTTCGTGAAAACATAATTCGAAGTTGAAATTTAATAGAAAAAATACGTATACTATTCAGGTCGTATACGCTAAATCAAGATTTTTTTTTTGCAAATTCCACATCGATTTGTTTCTTCTGCTTATCTCTTTACACATTGTAACTCTCTATCTTCAAACTTTTCTTGCTAGTCATAAAGTGGAATACTCATATTGTGCGTCTTTGGGGAGACTCAAGTTATTTTTCAAAAAATGAAGAAAAGCAATTGAATTCTGAGCGACTTAAGTGCACATACTGTAGTGTACATATCGTTTGTCATTACCAATAGCATGGTTCTGAGCCACCTTTTATAGAGACATAAGTAATCTGATAGAACGCGAGAACGTCATTTATATGTCATTAGATTCCCTTCATCCTCACTGGCCCATCGTGGTCAGGATCGTATTGTTTGCGGATTTAAGACTACTTATGTAATCAGTGCCTATCACCACCAACGTTGTGACTTTGAACACAGCTCAGACGAGGTATACTCGATACAACAATGTGTGATAAAGTTTGTCAGTGACTGATACAAGCCTATCACTAATACGGTGTGGATTCACGCCCAGCTTTGTAAATTACAAAAAAGGGTGCACTCGACTCGCAGCCGCAAGTGATAAAGTTTACCAGTTACTTGCCCATGGTTGGTGATTTCTTCCGGTTACTCCAGTTTCCTCCAATAAAAATGATCTTATGCAATCAGTGCCTATCATCACCAACGTTGTGAGTTTGAACACAGCTCAGACGAGGTATACTCGACACAGCATTGTGTGACAAAGCTTGTCAGTGACTTGCGACAGGTTGATGGGTTTCCTCCGGTTATTCCAGTTTCCTCCTCCAATAAAAATGATCGCCATGATATAACTGAAATATTGTTGAAAATGGCGTTGAACACCATAAGCCTAACCCTTCTTTCTCACGTGTACAGAAGCAATACTTCTCGAATCCTTCTGATGATAATGTCAGACAACATGTGTCAATACAATCACGGGACGATTAACCTTTTCCCAAGATTTAATAGATAAATATCAAATTCAGTTTCTGTAGTGAATAAACAATTACTGGTTTTATGACTGATTAGCGGGCCAGTGTGGGCGAAATAAAGGTTTGTCAGACTCGCGACATTTCGTCTGTTGGCATATGTCTTGGGATGACAATACCGGTTTTTCTTCTCTTTCAATGCAACTGGATATGGTTTTATCAACTTTAACTATAAGATTCTCCTCCCTCAGGCATGGACGACCTTAGCTGAATTTGGCTATCATGTTTAGGCCATATGGTTTTCTTCCTCCCTAAGATTGTTAATTATTTGGCCTTTCAAATATGTTGGCCTTTAGCGTATCTGATGAAGGTTATTGCGCATTAAATTGGATATCTACGTTTTTATTTATTTTGTTTGTTTGTTTGTTTGTTGTTTGAAGCTTAAATGTTACTACGATAATGTACAGTCTATGTAAATAAGAGTTTGAAATTACCAAAGGGGCAATCAGAATAAGTAAATCTTATGACAGACAACACAATGGCCTACACGAACAACCGGGGCCCTACTTAAACTGAGGGTACTCCGGAAGAGTAAGCAGTTCCTGCTCAACTAGTGACACCCCTCGTGTTACTCTAGATATAAACCTTGTGATAAGCCATGAATGAGGAAAGGACCGGATAATGCTGACGACGAGCGGAACAAATCCATGTTCATTTATGACACAGATATTCTATAAAGCTTAACCAAGTCATGGTTGCGACACTAAATCTTTCCAAGTGATGACCTCCACTTAACCACTAGGAATCCTTGCTTCAGTAGCTTCTTTATTAGCAGCACCCTTCTATCAAAGAAATCATGGAAGGGACCACAAGCTCTTGACGATAGAATCACACGAGAGATATATACTCCATATGCAGGTGCTGTTGGAATGTTGCTACATATAAATGGAAAGACCATCATTCATATTTGTGGTAATGTATGGTCTTTTTAAGTGAATGCACATGTTTGTGGGATTGTGTTTGTTTGCACTCCTGTCCGTTTCATGGGACGGTCTTTGTATGTAGGTATTCACCTACTTCATGACCTATTTTGTGTGTTGTTCTTGTAAGTACGTGTACATATCAATAATGTTTCTGAGGTTTTATTATTGT
This sequence comes from Gigantidas platifrons, assembly GCA_002080005.1. Lineage (NCBI taxonomy): Eukaryota > Metazoa > Mollusca > Bivalvia > Mytilida > Modiolidae > Gigantidas > Gigantidas platifrons. The sequence goes on along the minus strand of MJUT01006718.1, from coordinate 100,019 downwards.
TTGCAATGACTTTTCATAATTACATGTAACTTAAAACATAATTTATAATTCGTGTTTCAGAGTTGATGGTTGGAAGTTTGTCCCATTCCCCTTTCCGGATCAAACCGCAACGGTGGCGTAATGGTTAGCGTGTTCTATTGAATTCTATTAATGCTCAGAAAAAAAACCCTTAAAAATTCAGTTTTCAAATCAACCTTTTTTCTAGATGTACATTAATATATAGGGCATTGTATATACATATTCTGACGATTAGTTTCAAAATTGTTGGTTCATTTTTAAAACAGTTACCCATTAGGACTAGAGCTATCACCGTGATCAATACAACATATGGGGACGGCGATCGGCATCGAGCGGGGACGGTGATTTTGAAGCGGCAGAAAGCAGGTAGGTTTGCATTCTCAGGCATATTCTATTTTTTTCCCTTAGATTGGACTACAAGAAGTATATAACGGAACTTTAGGGTTAATTAAGAACTAATGTAGTCCAAATTCCATGCACAATACGCTCCGGAAATATACAAACACTCCAGGAAAATACGACAGGGTAGAGTATTCAGACAGTGTTAGCTGGTACTTTACTCGATATGGCACTCCTACACCAATTAAGCCCATCATTTTTACTCCAACAAATACGTTAACAAAGGGAAAGGTTCATGTATCCTCAAAACCCTGTGAAAACCTGGTTTAACATTGTTTTCGATAACAACATCATGTTGTGTAGGGGGACGACGATCTTGGTATCCTATGGAGACGAGGATCATTTTTTTTAATCAACGTTTTTATTATTCTGGGGAAGTATTGGTAACCCATTTTCAAGTTACAAATTGACGTAATTTACAGGCTGATCAC
>MJUT01006718.1:82632-97971 GCA_002080005.1 Gigantidas platifrons | reverse complement strand
TCATGAGAAAGCACATTGAAGAAATCCGCTTCATAGGAATAAAGACAAAATCTACATGGGAATACCGACTCTGTTGCAAAATGTATCCACCAAACATACCTAATAGATTGTCAATTACAACTCGAGTGTCTTTCTGAATGTTTTTAATTCTTTATTTAACTAGAATACAACACAGTGAGAGGCTACTAGGAGCCCTCATCTTTGTGATGTCAGTTTCAGTGAACATTTTGTTAGATTCAGAGTGTTCTAGACAAAATAATAGGTAGGAAACTAATGTAATCTAGGTAAAAGTAAGGAAGATCCAGTTCTTCATATATGGTTGAAATTCAAGAGGAATGTAAATCATATTTATGATTATCCTAGATTCCATCTTTCGTGTTTTTGAGAGAAATCCCGTGTACAATTTATTCAACTCTCGTCTGAAGAGATGTTTCATTTTGACGTTGTGAAACTTATTCAACTCTCGTCTGAAGAGATGTTTCATTATGACGTTGTGAAACTCAATCAACTCTCGTCTGAAGAGAGGTTTGATTATGGCGTTGTAAAACTCATTCAACTATCTCGTCTGAAGAGAGGTTTGATTATGACGTTGTGCAACTCATTCAACTCTCTCGTCTCAGGAGAGATTTGATTATGACATTGTGAGACTCATTCAACTCTCTTGTCTGAAGAGAGGTTTGATTATGACGTTGTGAGACTCATTCAACTCTCTTGTCTAAAGAGAGGTTTGATTATGACGTGAGACACGTTCAACTCTCTTGTCTGAAGAGAGGTTTGATTATGACGTGAGACTCATTCAATTCTCTTGTCTGAAGAGAGGTTCGGTTGTGACGTTGTAAAGCTCATTCAACTGTCGTCTGAAGAGAGGTTTGATTATGACGTTGTAAAACTCATTCAACTCTCGTCTGAAGAGAGGTTTGATTATGACGTGAGACACGTTCAACTCTCTTGCCTGAAGAGAGGTTTGATTATGACGTGAGACTCATTGAACTCTCTTGTCTGAAGAGAGGTTCGGTTGTGACGTTGTAAAGCTCATTCAACTGTCGTCTGAAGAGAGGTTTGATTATGACGTTGTAAAACTCATTCAACTCTCGTCTGAAGAGAGGTTTGATTATGACGTTGTAAAACTCATTCAACTCTCGTCTGAAGAGAGGTTTGATTATGACATTGTAAAACTCATTCAACTCTCGTCTGAAGAGAGGTTTGATTATGACGTTCTAAAATATTGACCCTCTGCGCTAGCAAAGACAAATAGGGAAAATAAAAACATAAAGTATAATGAAGGTCACGTGAAGAGTGTTCAACCAATTATATGTATGATTTTTATTCTGATATGTAATAACCAGGAAAAAATATAGACATTATTTTGTGTTTACGATGTATTGCTGGCTTCACGTTGACACCCCCAGTGATATATTGAAGCAGGACATTTACGATCCAATCATAATTTGAAAGCTGAAAAAGTCGAGCATAACAACGGATCGTCTACATATACCTTTATGTATTAACACTCTCAATAACCGTAACCCCATGAATCGTCACATCATTTGCGGTCATAATCAAAGGATTGGAAATAGAAATATTTTAAATGTCTTTGAGAGCAAGGACACCAACAAACTCTTTAAATCAAATACTAGTATAAGATATTGCCATATTTCACATGTCGATGTCCACGGGGAAGGGTTACTTTCTATATAAAGGTGTACACAGACTGCATGTATTGGATTACAATTTTCAGCCTTCAAATATATGATTTAGTCGTAAATTTCTCGGCTTCAATGGGTGGGGATTTTTAAGCTATGATATACCAAAAGAAAACATAATTCGAAGTTGAAATCTAATAGAAGAAATACGTATACAAGTTAGGCAAATTCTGAATAGTTTTCGTAACCAATATCGAATATTATACTTCCGCTGGATACACTAGTGGAGAGTAGTGTGCGGACCGGAGCTGGAACGGCAAGGGAGTTTGCGATTTAGGTCGTATACGCTAAATCAAGGTTTATTTTTTTTAACAAATTCCACATCTATTTGCGTCTTCTGATCATTTCTGTATAAACTGATTTTAGAGTCGCATGCCATTTCATACGTATTTTGATTGGAATTAAATATGAAATAGTAATTTAATATGGAATGAAATATAAACGTGTTATACCACCTACAGATTCATCCAAAAATGCCTGCTGCAAATCAATCCAATTAACATTAGACCTACGCACACGCATCCTATTTTCTATCGGTTGTTTTGTAGTCTACGCGTATAAGTGACTACAAGACAACGGGCAGAATATAGACGGCGAGTGTGGAGATGTGGCAACTACAAAACAACTGACAGAAATAGGCAGCGAGTGTGGAGATCTAATTAGATTGGCTGTAAATAGTCAACTAATGTTGTTAAATCATAGTCTTTTCGGTCATTTTTCAATAGTTTTATAATTTTAGATGTGTCAGATATGAACATTTTAGATTTATTTATAACTACGACGCCGTTAACATATAATAATTTTTTCTCTCTCTCCTTTTAGCCTTGTTTATGACGACGCCATAGAAAAATGACGATATATTTCTAATCAGATCCGCGCATTTGATTTTATTTTATTTTGTGTTTAACGCTACTTTCAGCAATATTGCAGCTATCTTTAACTATTAATTCTGAACAATTACAACTTTCAGCTTATGAAAAATTACTTGGTTTCAAAATTGACTCAAATCTAAATTGAAAAACCAAATTGATCAAATATGTTCTAAAATATCAAAAATCTACCTTCTTTCAAAAATTAAGAATTATTTAAATCATGAAACGAGGCAACTTTTTTACTCAAGTTATATTTTGCCTTTAATTGATTATTGCTCTGTAAACAGTTGTTTGGGGAAATTGTTCAAATGAGAGAATACATAACATTCTGAAATTACAAAAAAAGAACAGCAACATTGATATTAGATCAAGATCCCACAGCACCATCTGAACCTCTATTTACAGATATGATTTTGTGTTTATGATGTATTTCTGGCATAACCTTCACACATCCATTAACATATTAAAGCAGGACATTTACGATCCAATCATAATTTGAAAGCTGAAAAATTTGAGCATGCCAACGGAACGTTTATATATACCTTTATGTAGGAAGTAACAACACTCTCCTTACCCGTAACCCCGTGAATCGTCACATCATATGCGGTCATAATCAAAAGATTGGAAATAGAAATATTTTAAATGTCTTTCAGGGCAAGGACACCAAAAAACTCTTTAAATCAAATATAAGATATTGCCATATTTCACATGTCGATGTCCACGGGGGAGGAGATGGGGAAGGGTTACTTCCTATATAAAGGTATACACAGACATACCGCTGCATGTAAAGGGTTACATTTTTCAGCTTTCAAAAATATGATTTCGTCGTAAATTTCCCGGTTTCAATGGGTGGGGATTTTTAAGCTTTGATATATAAAAAGATTATAATCTTCGTGAAAACATAATTCGAAATTGAAATTTAGTAGAAAAATACGTATACCATTTAGGTCGTATACGCTAAATCAAGGTTGTTGTTTTTTTGCAAATTCCACATCGATTTGTGTCTTCTGATTATCTCTTGATACATTGTAACTCTCTATCTTCAGACTTTTCTCGCTACTCATTAAGTGGAACACCCATATTATGCGTCTTTGGGGGGACTCAAGTTACGTTTTTATTTATTTTGTTTGTTTATTGTTTGAAGCTTAAATGTTACTACGATAATGTACAGTCTATGTAAATAAGAGTTTGAAAATACCAAAGGGGCAATCAGAATTAGTAAATGTTATGACAGACAATACAATGGCCTACACGAACAACAGGGGTCCCACTAAAACTGAGGATACTCCGGAAGAGTAAGCAGTTCCTGCTCAACTAGTGACACCCCTCGTGTTACTCTAGATATAAACCTTGTGATAAGCCATGAATGAGGAAAGGGCCGGATAGCGCTTACGAGGAGCGGAACAAATCCATGTTCATTTGTGACACAGATAGTATATAAAGCTTAACCAAGTCATGGTGGCGACAGTAATTTTTTCCAAGTGATGACTTCCACTTAACCACTAGGAATCCTTGCTTCAGTAGCTTCTTTGTTAGCAGCAACCCTCTATCACAGAAATCATTGAAGGGACCACAAGCTCTTGACTATAGGATCACACGAGAGATATATACTCCATATGCAGGTGCTGTTGGAATGTTGCTACATATAAATGGAAAGAACATCATTCATATTTGTGGTAATGTATGGTGTTTTTGAGTGAATGCACATGTTTGTGGGATTTTGTTTGTTTGCACTCCTGTCCGTTTAATGGGACTGTCTTTGTATGTAGGTATTCACCTACTGCATGACCTATTTTGTGTGTTGTTCTTGTAAGTATGTGTACATATCAATAATGTTTCTGAGGTTTTATTATTGTTTGCAATGACTTTTCATAATTACATGTAACTTAAAACTTAATTTATAATTCGTGTTTCAGAGTTGATGGTTGGAATTTGTCCCATTCCCCTTTCCGGATCAAACCGCATCGGTGGCGTAATGGTTAGCGTGTTCTATTGAATTCTATAAATGCTCAGAAAAAAACCCCTTAAAATTCAGTTTTCGAATCAACCTTTTTTTCCTAGATGTACATTAATATATAAAGCATTGTATATACATATTCTGACGATTAGTTTCAAAATTGTTGGTTCATTTTTAAAACAGTTACCCATTAGGACTAGAGCTATATTAATTGTGTTTACTGAGGTTTGAAACTCCGCATAGAGTAAGTACAAATAATGATGCAAGAGTTCAAATAAATAAAATAACAGACATGTGCTTTCAATGTACATTTTTTTTGGTATATCAATCGTAATTTAAAAAAGGATGCATTGCAGGCAAGCATATTAAGTTTTCTAGGATCATAAGAATAGTGTATAGGAATTGGCATTGAGGTTTAACTGATTAACTTCATTAACGTGATTAATTTCCGTAAAATATGTGTCCATGTCCGGAAATCGGTTGATCATTTAGTCACAACTTCCGCCCGTCGTACTTGTAGAACCCAGGTTACGAATACGTTTCCGTCATATTCGTAGCCTGTACCAAAATTTAACATAAAAGAAATCATGGTAGGAATCACAAGCTCTGAAATATAGGTCACATGAGAGAGATATACTACATGCTGCTGGAATGTGGCTACATATAAATGGAAAGACTGTCATTCATATTCGGGACCGTCGTGGTCTTGATCGTATGTTAGTTGCAACCTATGCAATCAATGCCTATCACCACTGAAGTTGTGAGTTCGAATCCCGCTCAGGCGAAGTGTACTCGATACAACATTATGTGATAAAGTTTGTCACTTGCGACAGGTTTTCTCCGAGTCCTCCGGTTTCCTCCACAAATAAAACTGACCTCCACGATATAACTGAAATATTGTTGAAAGTGGCGTTAAACACCACAATTCTCTCTCTTTTAGACGTCCGTAATGACGGAGGAAACTACCTTGTTATTTCATCATTCCAAACTAGTGTTGAATTTCAGATACTTTTTGTAGTTTTGAATTCGACTGATCACAAATGTTTACCCATGTTCTAATATATCCTGGATCCTGTCGAAATAGATCATATCCGAGTTGTTGTGTTCTGTTGTACCATTTCGATGTCGAATGTTTATACAACTAATCATCTACATATATATATGGAATACTGGAAACCTTAAGGAAGAACTGAAATAACATAGTCACCAGAAGTAGTTGTACAAAGCAACGACGTATATACGTCCTTGAAAGTCAAGAAAGTCTGAATAGACCAGCATTTGTGGTTGAAATTGTCTGAAAAAGTTCTGAACATTCTTAAATGTCTAAACTGTGTCTTAAAATTACTGAACATTGTCTTATTATGTCTGAAATGTCTGGACACCGTTTGAACTTGTCTTCTGATTATTTATTTGTAATTGTCTATCTTCAAAGTTTTCTTGCTAGTCATTAAGTGGAAAAATATCGAATTCCGAGCAACCAAAGTGTCCCCATTGCAGTGTATTTACATGTATCGTTTGACTTCATCAACATAAGGATAACCACCCTTTATAGATACCAGAACATCATTTATTGACCGTTATGGAATATCTGTGTCACAAATGACCACGGATATGTTCCACTTGTCATAAACACCTTTCCTCATTCATGACTTATCACCGAGTTTGTAATTAGATTAACACGACGGGTGCCACTAGTGGAGCAGGAACTGCTTGCCCTTTCGGAGCACATGAGTTCCCCCTACCGATATTTTGTTTTGTAGATCGTTGTTTGTCCTTTGTACTTTTAATTTGGCCATTGTGTTGTCTGTTCTTCGATCAAATAGACCGGGAAGATATAAGTGAAATATTGTTGAAAGTGGCGTTAAACACCACAATTCCGACCTTGTCATTGCCAATATTTCTTCCTTATGGTCTAGTACTTGCGGTGGAGCACGTGGCTAATTTCCATAACTTCTGTGACATTTAGATTTGAGAATAGTCAATAACAGTAAAATTAATTAAATTATAAAACCAATTTTAATTCAATAAACATTAAATATGAATTTGCACATTTTAAGCATATTGATGAAATTTATAAATGGAAAACACACGTTTTCATCGTCAGTTAATACCTTCGAACTAATTACAGACATTTTAACATTTCACTCAACTTTCTCTTTGTTCATCAATCCAGCTTCAGTTATGAAACGTTAAATCATTTTAAATATAAATAAACAGCAATTTTCACACTGTAAAGCTGAGATCCATCATCTAAGTCTAGTATGAAAAACATTATATGAACACAGCAGCACTAGACACGATGAGGAACTGTTTTATAAAATATGCACTTATTCATGTTGGTCCAGAGCTATGACTCCTGAATTTCTTCGGCTGCTTTCTGTATCTTCATCGATGGTTCCAGCATCGCTATGTAAAATTTAGAAGTTTCTCTTGAGAACCCACAAGTACTTGTTGTTGTAAGTCTGAATGTGAAATATGTATCCACAGATACTCCTTCAAAACTGAATTCCTCAGAATGTGGTAATACTATCGACATTTTCGTATATTTCATGGAATGAAACAATGAATTCCAATTGGCAAGCGTTTGATTCTTGATTTAGCGAACACCTACTAACTACCAGCTTAAATAGTGTCTTAATATCACGTATCAATTATATGTGGGAGGACAATATAACACGTGGGAACTATGTCATGCATATTCACGACGATATAGGTGTGAAACCTATAATTAATTTCTTTTACATTTTCTCCTAAATTTGTGTTTTTTCGAGCTTGCCTGGCTATTTTATCTTAAGTTTAACCTTTCTAAGACCATATATTTTCTGAAACGTACATGATTCCTCTACGTTCTGTCAAAATATCAGGGCATGTTTAAAGCCTTGCAGTGAAATGCCAGGCTATGGAAAACACCTACGCTAAAAATAGCTCAGTCATCCCCGGGAAATTCAATATATATAGGTCATGCATCAAATCCTCCATAGAGGTATTAAAATACAACTAAATGCATAAAATTTGGGCTCAAAATAATCATTATATATTTAACTTCAATTATCAATTTTAATTATTCCATTCCATTCAGTATTTGTCACAATACAACAAAGTGAAAGGAACTTTTTTTTTTAAAAGGGACTACTTTTGTATATGTTCTTAGCTCTGATTGGTTGAATTACTGGTTTGACACCTATATAGTGACCTTTGATGGGAAATTGTAGAAAGGTCATACAATAAAGGTTAGAGAAAAGCGCAATCCAATCCAGAGAAATTGGCAACACAGGGGGAGGACTTCATATAAGTTGGAATAACTTGCTGTCCAATCCAATTGTTTATGTACAATAAAATATTATTAAACTAAAACAAAATGAAAAACGACAAAACAAAAACACAACCAAATATGTATTGGACACCACTGTGCGCGAACAAACACAAATAACGTAAATAAGACATGCACCCTCCTACAAACATCTGGAGGTAAAGACGAAACGAACATAATTTTTATGCGGAAATCGTAACAGACATCACAAGTAATAAAGCAACCTACACTGATTCGCTTTCACTCAAAAAGATCACATATCACAAAAATGGATGATAATATTAACATGGAGAGCACAACAGTAGGGTCATGGTCAGTGCTGGTAGTGAACTGACTACTGACTAGAAAATACAGCGAGCGAAACAATACTTTGCTAATGTGATGAATGCCACTAGCAAAGAACTGTGAGGTAAAATCGAGGCGAGAAACCACCAGGGAAAGTATTAAAAGTGCGCCAACAATATATACAAGAAATTGAGGAAAGAAGCCACAAGGGAAAATATTAAAAGTGCGCCAACAATATATACAAAAAATTGAGGAGAGAAACCACCAGGGAAAATATTAAAAGTTGGCCAACAATATATACAAAAAATTGAGGAGAGAAACCACAAGGGAAAATATTAAAAGTGCGCCAACAATATATACAAAAAATTGAGGAGAGAAACCACCAGGGAAAATATTATAAGTGCGCCAACAATATATACAAAAAATTGAGGAGAGAAACCACAAGGGAAAATATTAAAAGTGCGTCAACAATATATACAAAAAATTGAGGAGAGAAACCACCAGGGAAAATATTAAAAGTGCGCCAACAATATATACAAAAAATTGAGGAGAGAAACCACCAGGGGAAATATTAAAAGTGCGCCAACAATATTTACGTGAAATTGAGGAGAGAAACTACGATAGAAAATATTAAAAGTGCGCCAACAATATTTACGTGAAATTGAGGAGAGAAACCACAAGGGGAAATATTAAAAGTGCGCCAACAATATTTACGACAAATTGAGGAGAGAAACCACCAGGGAAAATATTAAAAGTGCGCCAACAATTTACGTGAAATTGAGGAGAGAAACTACGAGGGAACATATTTACAATGTCCCAACAGTACCTAGGGGTCATTTATAAATCAATGGAGGGATGATAGAGTACCCAATAAGAATCAACAAGAAATTCATTAATCAATTGCATGCGTGTGTGTGGGGGTTAAAAAATAAATAATTGCCTAGCTTTATCGAAATAATTAAAGATACCATTTAGTGTAAAAGCCAAACGATTAAAACAAAATAACAGACACGTCCTTCATTGTAACATGTGACATAGGACATTTACATATTAAAGGACATCAATAACTGTTCACCTTGTTTTTTAATATTAAAATGTCCTGCATGTTGTATGCCAAATGGTACAAAAGGCAATCCTCAGTTAAACCTCAATGCCAATTCCTATACACTATTCTTTTTTATGGTCCTAGAAAACTGAATATGCTTCTCTGCAATGCATCCTTTTTGAATTATGATTTATGTACATTGAAAGCACATGTCTGTTATTTTGTTTATTTGAACTCTTACATCACTATTTGTACTTATTCTATGCAGACTTTGAAACCTCAGAAAACACAATTAACACAGCTCTAGTCCTAATGGGTAACTGTTTTAAAAATGAACCAACAATTTTGAAACTAATTGTCAGAATATGTATATACAATGCCTTATATATTAATGTACATCTAGAAAAAAAAATTGATTTGAAAACTGAATGTTTAAGGTTTTTTTCTGAGCATTTATAGAATTCAATAGAACACGCTAACCATTACGCCACCGATGCGGTTTGATCCGGAAAGGGGAATGGGACAAATTTCCATCCATCAACTCTGAAACACAAATTATAAATTATGTTTTAAGTTACATGTAATTATGGAAAGCCATTGCAAACAATAATAAAACCTCTGAAACATTATTAATATGTACACGTACTTAAAAGAACAACACACAAAATAGGTCATGCAGTAGGTGAATACCTACATACAAAGACAGTCACATTAAACGGACAGGAGTGCAAACAAACAAAACCCCGCAAAAATGTGCATTTATTCAAAAAGACCATACATTATCAGTTGTTTAAGTTAAGAATACAAATTAATTGTATGCACCTTTATATTGTTGGTTTATTCATTTATTTCAAAAATATATATGTGATTTTCCTGAAATAAAAACGTATGAGGTGGTTGTAATACACATAAAAGGGTACGAGTTGGTCATATTATATAGAATAAATACGACTAATTAAGGTACGAGTTGGTCATACTATATAGAATAAATACGACACATTAACATGTAGAATAATTAAGGTACGAGTTGGTTATAATATATAGAGAACGAGTTGATATGGCACAAAGGTACGAGTTGGTAAAAATAGGATACGAGTTGGTAAAGAATGTGGTACGAGTTGGTAGGGAACGAGTTGGTAAAAACAGGGTGCGAGTTGGTAAAAATGGGGTACGAGTTGGTAGGGAACGAGTTGGAAAAGATACGAGTTGACCTGCACCCTCGGTTTTTAGTGGGGTACGTGTTGCTCGATTCTTGGTTTTCTGTGTTGTGTTTTAGAGATCGTTGTTTGTCCTTTTTCTGTTGGCCATTGTGTTGGGTTCCAGGTCCGTTCGCCCAATTACATGTTCGCCCTGATACATGTAATTATAATTATGTAGGATATTAAAAATAATAGAAATATAAGTGATATTTGTTTGCTTATAGATATTAAATGGAGAAATTTTATGCTAAAGTGTATGTTTCGATAATGGGCAAAGTTAAACATTTCAGTCCTTGGAATAAGTGAAGCAGGTAAAGATGAGTGAATCCAGAGTCTGTAGAAAATATAGGATATTAAAAATAATTGAATTATAAATGATGGTGTAATTAATTTATAGCATACTCTTTCTCTCTCTTCTTTCACCATCTTTCACCTAGCTCTCATTCATATCGATTTACTTATTTACAAGACTCTATTTCCACTTTTAACAACTATTATTCAATTTACATAACTCTATATATCAGATTCCATCAGTATGATGTATGAAATTTGTCAAAACACATGAGATAAAAGAAAAAAAACTGTGAGGTATGTTTGCAATTGGTTTCGACGTTGTTTTACTCATACCAAGCTTCCAAGCTTAAGTGCACAATTACAGAAACAAAGTCATCAATGAATGAAAATAAAGAGATCAAAGATATACAAAATCCCCAATCAATAATTGTAATTATGAAATCAACAATCATTATTTTCAATTAAGCATTTCAAACAATATACGTAATAATTGCTTGAAAATAACTTAATTAATTTCCAAAAGCTCATATTTTTTCTTTAAATTAATATTTTTCTATAAATCATTACTTCTTTATTTTCAATTAAAATAGCCTTTATGCTCATTAAAATAATCTATAATAATCAGGGCGAACGGACACACCTTTAGGGCGAACGGACCAGATACCATTGTGTTGTTTGTTCTTTGATTTACGGATTCTGATTACCCCTTTTGGCATGTTCAAACTCTATATAACATTAGGTATCAGCAGCTTATCATAACAAGAGTTTGAAGATACCAAAGGGGTAATAAAAATCCATAAATCGAAGAAGAACAGACAACACAATGGCCAAAAGAAAAAGAACAGACAACACAATGGCCAAAAGAAAAAGAACAGACAACACAATGGCCAAAGGAAAAAGAACAGACAACACAATGGCCGAAAGAAAAAGAACAGACAACACAATGGCCAAAGGAAAAAGAACAGACAACACAATGGCCAAAGGAAAAGGAACAGACAACACAATGGCCAAAAGAAAAAGAACAGACAACACAATGGCCAAAAGAAACAGAACAGACAACACAATGGCCAAAAGAAAAAGAACAGACAACAGAATGGCCGAAAGAAAAAGAACAGACAACACAATGGCCAAAGGAAAAAGAACAGACAACACAATGGCCAAAGAAAAAAGAACAGACAACAGAATGGCCGAAAGAAAAAGAACAGACAACACAATGGCCAAAAGAAAAAGAACAGACAACACAATGGCCAAAAGAAAAAGAACAGACAACAGAATGGCCGAAAGAAAAAGAACAGACAACAGAATGGCCGAAAGAAAAAGAACAGACAACACAATGGCCAAAGGAAAAAGAACAGACAACACAATGGCCACAGGAAAAAGAACAGACAACACAATGGCCAAAAGAAAAAGAACAGACAACACAGTGGCCAAAAGAAAAAGAACAGACAACACAATGGCCAAAAGAAAAAGAACAGACAACAGAATGGCCGAAAGAAAAAGAACAGACAACAGAATGGCCGAAAGAAAAAGAACAGACAACACAATGGCCAAAGGAAAAAGAACAGACAACACAATGGCCGAAAGAAAAAGAACAGACAACACAATGGCCAAAGGAAAAAGAACACACAACACAATGGCCGAAAGAAAAAGAACAGACAACACAATGGCCAAAAGAAAAAGAATATACAACACAATGACCAAAGGAAAAAGAACAGACAACACAATGGCCAAAAGAAAAAGAACAGACAACACAATGGCCAAAAGAAAAAGAACAGACAACACAATGGCCAAAAGAAAAAGAACAGACAGCACAGTGGCCAAAAGAAAAAGAACAGACAACACAATGGCCAAAAGAAAAAGAACAGACAACACAATGGCCAAAAGAAAAAGAACAGACAACACAATGGCCAAAGGAAAAAGAACAGACAACACAATTGCCAAAAGAAAAAGAACAGACAACACAATGGCCGAAAGAAAAAGAACAGACAACAGAATGGCCGAAAGAAAAAGAACAGACAACACAATGGCCTAAGGAAAAAGAACAGACAACACAATGGCCAAAGGAAAAAGAACAGACAACACAATGGCCAAAGGAAAAAGAACAGCCAACACAATGGCCAAAGGAAAAAGAACAGACAACAGAATGGTCAAAAGAAAAAGAACAGACAACAGAATGGCCAAAAGAAAAAGAACAGACAACACAATGGCCAAAAGAAAAAGAACAGACAACAGAATGGCCGAAAGAAAAAGAACAGACAACACAATGGCTGAAAGAAAAAGAACAGACAACACAATAGCCAAAGGAAAAAGAAGAGACAACACAATGACCAAAAGAAAAAGAACAGACAACACAATGGCCAAAAGAAAAAGAACAGACAACAGAATGGCCGAAAGAAAAAGAACAGACAACACAATGGCCGAAAGAAAAAGAACAGACAACACAATGGCTGAAAGAAAAAGAACAGAAAACACAATGGCCGAAAGAAAAAGAACAGACAACACAATGGCTGAAAGAAAAAGAACAGACAACACAATGGCCAAAAGAAAAAGTACAAATAACGATTTACAAAACATACACAAAGAACTAATTAACGATCGAGTAATACAACCCCACTAATCACCGGGGATGAACTCAGGTGTTCCGGAAGGATAAGCAGTTCTTGCTCTAGCTGTAATAATGTAGCTCCTGTGACAAACTTGTGTCCTTGCGAGTAAGCGAGCATTTAGGGTTTTATTATTAGAACTATTCCTGCTCCGCTGGTAGCACCCGTCATGTTAATCTAGTTAGGTATTCAGTAGCATATTAAGATGGTCAAAACATCATAGATGCAGGTAATCGCTTACCTTACCTTTAAGAAGCTAAGCGACATAACAGTAACAAAAATGTAGATATCAAATTTAGTGCACATGGTGCTTTATGGAATAATCTTCATCAGGTAGGACACGTTTCTAGAATAATCTTCATCAGGTAGGACACGTTTCTAGAATAATCTTCATCAGGTACGACACGTTTCTAGAATAATCTTCATCAGGTACGACACGTTTCTAGAATAATCTTCATCAGGTACGTTACTGGAATAACCTTCATCAGGTACGATACGTTTCTGGAATAATCTTCATCAGCTACGACACGTTTCTATAATAATCTTCATCAGGTACGACACGTTTCTAGAATAATCTTCATCAGGTACGTTACTGGAATAATCTTCATCAGGTACACAACATGTTTCTGGAATGACCTTCATCAGGTACGACACGTTTCTAGAATAATCTTCATCAGGTACGACACGTTTCTAAGAATAATCTTCATCAGGTACGACATGTTTCTGGAATAATCTTCGTCAGGTACCACACGTTTCTGGAATAACCTTCATCAGGTACGACAAGTTTCTAGAATAATCTTCATCAGGTATAACACGTTTCTAGAATAATCTTCATCAGGTACGTTACTGGAATAATCTTCATCAGGTACGACACGTTTCTAGAATAATCTTCATCAGATACGACACGTTTCTAGAATAATCTTCATCAGGTACGACACGTTTCTAGAATAATCTTCATCAGGTACGACACGTTTCTGGAATAATCTTCATCAGGTACGTTACTGGAATAATCTTCATCAGGTACACAACATGTTTCTGGAATGACCTTCATCAGGTACGACACGTTTCTAGAATAATCTTCATCAGGTACGACACGTTTCTAAGAAAATCTTCATCAGGTACGACACGTTTCTGGAATAATCTTCATCAGGTACGACACGTTTCTAGAATAATCTTCATCAGGTATAACACGTTTCTAGAATAATCTTCATCAGGTACGTTACTGGAATAATCTGCATGAGGTACGACACGTTTCTATAATAATCTTCATCAGGTACGACACGTTTCTAGAATAATCTTCATCAGGTATGACACGTTCCTAGAATAATCTTCATCAGGTACGACACGCTTCTGGAATAATCTTCATCAGGTACGACACGTTTCTGAAATAATCTTCATCAGGTACGTTACTGGAATAATCTTCATCAGGTACGACACGTTTCTGGAATAATCTTCATCAGGTACGACACGTTTCTAGAATAATCTTCATCATGTATGACATGTTTCTAGAATAATCTTCATCAGGTACGACACGTTCCTAGAATAATCTTCATCAGGTACGACACGTTTCTGGAATAATCTTCATCAGGTACGTTACTGGAATAATCTTCATCAGGTACGACACGTTTCTAGAATAATCTTCATCAGGTACGACACGTTTCTAAGAATAATCTTCATCAGGTACGACACGTTTCTGGAATAATCTTCGTCAGGTACCACATGTTTCTGGAATAACCTTCATCAGGTACGACAAGTTTCTAGAATAATCTTCATCAGGTATAACACGTTTCTAGAATAATCTTCATCAGGTACGTTACTGGAATAATCTTCATCAGGTACGACACGTTTCTAAAATAATCTTCATCAGGTATAACACGTTTCTAGAATAATCTTCATCAGGTACGACTAGTTTCTGGAATAATCTTCATCAGGTATGACACGTTCCTAGAATAATCTTCATCAGGTACGATACGTTTCTGGAATAGTCTTCATCAGGTACGACATGTTTCTGGAATAATCTTCATCAGGTACATTACTGGAATAATCTTCATCAGGTACGACACGTTTCTAG
>MJUT01006718.1:67555-82431 GCA_002080005.1 Gigantidas platifrons | reverse complement strand
TAATCTTCATCAGGTACGACACGTTTCTAGAATAATCTTCATAAGGTACGTTACTGGAATAATCTTCATCTGGTACGACATGTTTCTAGAATAATCCTCATGAGGTACGACACATTTCTGGAATATTCTTCATCAGGTACGACACGTTTCTGGAATAACCTTCATCAGGTACGTTACTGGAATAATCTTCATCAGGTACGTTACTGGAATAATCTTCCTCAGGTACATTACTGGAATAATCTTCATCAGGTACGACACGTTTCTAGAATAATCTTCATCAGGTACGTTACTGGAATAATCTTCATCAGGTACGTTACTGGAATAATCTTCAGCAGGTATGACACGTTTCTAGAATAATCTTCATCAGGTACGACACGTTTCTGGAATAATATTCATCAGGTACGACACGTTTCTAGAATAATCTTCATCAGGTATGACACATTTCTGGAATAACCTTCATCAGGTACGTTACTGGAATAATCTTCATCAGGTACATTACTGGAATAATCTTCATCAGGTACGACACGTTTCTAGAATAATCTTCATCAGGTACGTTACTGGAATAATCTTCATCAGGTACGACACGTTTCTAGAATAATCTTCATCAGGTACGACACGTTTCTAGAATAACCTTCATCAGGTACGACACGTTTCTCGAATAATCTTCATCAGGTACGACACGTTTCTCGAATAATCTTCATCAGGTACGTTACTGGAATAATCTTCATCAGGTACGACACGTTTCTAGAATAATCTTCATCAGGTACGCTCCTGGAATAATCTTCATCACAGGTACGCTCAAAGCTGACATATTTGAAGAACAAATAACCTAAATTCTTTGGGAAGAAGAATACCAAATGGTCTAAACAGGATTGCCCATATTAATGTCGCACGTGTGACAAGCTGCTGATCCACTAATTAATCACACTTAATACATTTCTCTGACGTCACACTATTGTTCGAACAGTGGATTATTTTTAAGAATCTCCAGTTCATTCTTTTGTTCTTGAATATATGAACTTTAACCTTTTACTATTTTAGGCTTAAAAACGTTTTTTACTTTTTTTGGGACTTTCGTGTCTCGAACCACTGCTGGGGCTGTTTTAAAGTCTACTTTGACTTTCAAAACTTCCGTCTTACCACTCGGCTAAGTTGACCACATTAATAAATTCTAAAATTAGTATATATATAACTCTTGATAGTAAGCTTTGTTAAAAAAATATCAATAATTTGCTTAAAAAAAGCAATTGATCAATATATACAAGACACGATACAAGTATTTGAGTTCTGACATAATTTATGTTCAGAACTGACGAGTATTCTCGCAATACAAAAACAACCAACGAACCGACCGCAACTTATCAAATCAAACAGACCACAGGTGAACATTTGGGATACTTGAAAGACCTTGAAATATCTAAATATAAACGATTCTATTTACTTGAAAGACCTTGAAATATCTAAATATAAACGAGAATCGAAAGCACGGATGCCGATAAAATTTTGTTGTTTATTTTTTGTCAATTGTAGCTTATTTAGCTTTCTGAACAATCAAAAGGTAAAACTATAAAATGAAAAGACTGTTGCAGATAGAAATGTATTATGTGAGAGAATACACTCCAACTTGTAGATTCTCCACTACATAAAACCCATCCCATATATACATGCCAATAGACCAAATGTCGTGAGTCTGACGAGTATTTGTAATTTATTTCTCCCACGCTGGCCTGCTAGCGTAAAACGTAAAACCAGTAATTGTTTATTCACTGCAGAAACTGAATTTGATATTTATTTATTAAATCTTGTGAAAAGGTTAATCGACCGGTAATTGTATTAACATGTTGTCTGACATTATCATCAGAAGGATTCAAGAAATATTGCTTCTGTACACGTGAGGAAGAAGGATTGATTGGGCCGATGCCACTTTCAACAATATCTCAGTTATATCGTGGCAGTCAGATTTATTGGTGGAGGAAATCAGAGTACCCGTAGAAAACCACTGACAAACTTTATCACATAATGTTGTATCCAGTACACCGCGCCATGAGCGGAATTCGAGCTCACAACTTTAGTGGTGATAGACACTGATTGCATAGGTATTTATAAATCCAATGCAACAACAATACGACCACGACGGCCTCTACATTTACCACAAAAATGACCATGACATGTACATGTGCTGAAGGGAAATCTAGGAGGTTAGGGTGTATAACAAATCAGGTCCAATTAAAAATCTTTAATTCATACTTTTTTTTAATAACAATTTATAAAATATACATGTATGTGTACACGATATCAAAATAATGATACAAGTATGCGTGACTAATATAATTCTTGTTTAAAAACAGCATCAGATCTATTCAAAATTATATTTCTATTATTATTATAGCATAAAAGCTATGTTAACTGGTCATGGAATGGTTTCAAACGATTCAGTGGCAACGTTAACGGCCATCTTGGATTTCCGGTCAACATGAAAAAGAAAACATTATATGAGGTAATCCAATGATTATACATGTACTGATTGATAGATTGGTGTTTAACACCAATGTTAACAATAAACACCAATCAATCAATCAATCAATCAATATATACATGTACAGTTTGGGTTTAGTCACCTTTATACAATGTATTTTCTGGGAAAAAAAATTAATTAATTTTCCCATGAACTATTGGCTGCAGTGGCGGCCTTCTTGAATTGTCGGTGATAACAATAAACATTCATTTTGTAGAAAAGTAAATATTATAGTGAATTTAGAAAAAGAAAAATGGTAAATATGTTTCTCATACGTTCCAATGTAAAATTTGTTCTGTAATGGCAGCCTTCTTGGATTTCTGATGGACATATAATTAAATTGTTTGTAAGGAACCATCCAATAATTATCAATGTACAGTTTGGGTTCAATGAAAATTATGCTTTCTGTGAAAAAAAATATTTAATTTTCCAATAGGTTCCTATTTTAAAATCTTTTTTCTGGTGGCAGCCATCTTGAATTTCCAATAAACAAATTAAAAAAATACACCAATTACTATCACGTCAACAATGCAGTAGCCTCCTCCATCTTGTATTTAGCAGTGGGCATAAAACAGATGGTATATGCAAGTTTACTGCAGCCGAAATTAAGCTTAAAAAAAATTCTTCAGGACATTCTTTAAAAATTAAAGTAATTTTTATAAAGTTCTACAGGGCAATTTGAGAAATAGGCCCCGAGACCGGTGCCTAGCAGAATCACTGCGTTCATATGACCAAAATTTATTTCGCTTTTTTCACTACCGACTAAAAAATGTTTTGAATTACAAAAAAAAACTCACAATAATAAAATAATATATTATTGATATAAATAATATAAAAAAAAATTCTCCCATGCTGGCCTGCTAATTAAACATAAAACCTGTAATTGTTTATTCACTACAGAATCTGAATTTGATATTTATTTATTAAATCTTGTGAAAAGGTTAATCGACCGGTAATTGTATTAACATGTTGTCTGACATTATCATCAGAAGGATTCAAGAAATATTGCGTCTGTACACGTGAGGAAGAAGGATTGATTGGGCCGATGCCACTTTCAACAATATCTCAGTTATATCGTGGCGGTCAGATTTATTGGTGGAGGAAACCAGAGTACCCGTAGAAAACCACCGACAAACTTTATCACATAATGTTGTATCCAGTACACCTCACCATGAGCGGAATTCGAGCTCATAACTTTAGTAGTGATAGACACCGATTGCACAGGTAGTTATAAATCCAATGCAACTACCATACAATCACGACCACGACGGCCCTTACATTTTACCACAAAAATGACCATGACATGTACATGTGCTGAAGGGAAATCTAGAAGGTTAGGATGTATAACAAATCAGGTCCAATTAAAAATCTTTAATTCATACTTTTTTTTAATAACAATTTATAAAATATACATGTACGTGTACACAATATCAAAATAATGATACAAGTATGTGTGACTAATATAATTCTTGTTTAAAAACAGCATCAGATCTATTCAACATTATATTTCTATTATTATTAAAGCATAAAAGCTAAAGTTAACCGGTTTCAAACGATTCAGTGGCAACGTTAACGGCCATCTTGGATTTCCGATCAACATGAAAAAGAAAACATTATATGAGGTAATCCAATGATTATACATGTACTGATTGATTGATTGATTGATGTTTGACACCAACATTAGCAATAAACACCAATCAATCAATATATACATGTACAGTTTGGGTTTAGTCACTTTTATACAATGTATGTTCTTAAAAAAAAAATCTTAATTCATTTTCCCATGAACTATTTATTGGCTGTGGTGGCAGCCTTCTTGAATTTTCAGTGATAACAATAAACATTTATTTTGTAGAAAAATAAATATTATAGTGAATTTAGACAAAGAAAAATAGTAAATATGTTTCTCATACGGTCCAATGTAAAAAATTTCTGTAATGGCAGCCTTCTTGGATTTCTGATGGACATATAATTAAATTTTTTGTAAGGAACCTTCCAATAATTATCAATGTACAGTTTGGGTTTAATGAAAACTGGTTTCTGTGAAAAAAAATATTTAATTTTCCCATAGGTTCCTATTTTAAAATCTTTTTTCTGGTGGCAGCCATCTTGAATTTTAAATAAACAAATAAAAAAAAAAAACACCAAATACTATCATGCCAACAATGCAGTAGCCTCCTCCATCTTGTATTCATCAGTGGGCATAACACAGATGGTATATGCAAGTTTACTGCAGCCGAAATTAAGTTTATCAAAACTTCATCAGGACATTCTTTAATAATTAAAGTAATTTTTATAAAGTACGCATATCAACCAGAATAGCCTGATATTGTCATTTGATATACTAGTATTTGTCAATGCTTGCAAGCTGACGACAAAAAAAGACAGCTCCAATTTTTCACAAAATACCTTACACTTCAAAATTGTGTAGAACAAAACTCTGTCATGGTGTGAACAATGAAGAGACAGAAAAAAGTCAAGTTAACCAGAGCATTGTGATACTGTAAAATGAACGAAAATGAGGACATGGTAACGAAAATTTGTAGACATTACTATGTAAGTGACCGACCATTTATTTTTTAGGGTAGGGGAGGAGTGATGATGGTGGGGAGGGGCTTGCCACATGAGCAACAATTTTGTTCACATGAGAAAAAAAAATCATATTTTTTACATGAAAAATCAGTAATTTTTCTTTAAATTTGAAGCAGAAGAAAATTTAACAACTGGCGGGTCAGATTAACATTCTTATTTTTTCTTTTACATCTTTCAGGTCTAGATGTTTTTCTATAAATTTTTGGTGACACAACTTTTAATACAAAAATAGAATAGCATAACCCAGCCCAACTCCCCTCTAAAAGTGAAATGGTCTTTCCCTAACTTACACAGAAATTGACAGTGCACACAAATTCAAATTTTATACACTGAAATGTTATTATAAAAATGGTGGCTATACAATTCATACAAATATTTAGCAACACAAACAGACAGACAGATGGACGGACATGAATGTCTTGACTAACTATGCTTTACATTAAGACATAAAATGATTAAAGTGAAACCTGTCTAAACCAATCACCCTTGGGAGAAGTTACTTTGTCCTGTCTAAACAAATCACCCGCGAGACAATTTCTAGAGGATGGGTTAGATAGGATTTCAGATATTGAGACTAAAATTTAATGATCGGGTTAAACCATTGCCACCAACCACATTTTTGAGACAACTTATACACGTTCTCTCTTACCGCACGGGCCGTCATGGTTGTGATCGTATGGTAGTTTGAATCCTGCTCATTGTAAGGTGTACTAGATACAACATTTTGTGATAAAGTTTGTCAGTGACTTGAGGCATGTCGGTGGTTTCCTCTGGTTTCGTCAAACAATAAAACTGACCGCCACGATTATAACTGAAATATTATTGAAAGTTGCACTAAACACCACAAACCTAACCCCTCCTTCTTAGCGGTGGCTGTTTGCGGTATGTCATACATGTACTTGTTTCTCATGAATAATGCATTTAGCAAACTTGGTCACTCATTTATTATTGGAGTTGAAAGTACCTGAAGATTTGAATTTGCATACGGTATATCTCCACACAAAAGAGCGTAAATTATGCTATCAACATTTTCATTACTTAAAGTAAGAAAACTTGAGTTCACACATTCAAAACGAGGTTAACATACAGTATCCCACAGTGATGAGGGAAAGATGTGGTAGGGTTTAAGATTTCAGTGTATGGGTTAAACAGATTTCATCCCTCTACATATTTAAAATGCATCAGTTATTGGGGAAAAAAAACAGTTTAAATAGTGATGGTCAACAATTACATCAATATCAATAAAACAAACAATCACCTCTCACCAACAATAAATGTTCATGACATATGACATTGGAATTCCATTTTCTAGGGGGGGNGGGGGGGCAGGTGGCTCAATGAGTTAGGCAGTTGGATCTAACAACTCATATAAGCCTATCACCAATACGACGTGGGTTCACGCCTGGCTTTGTACATTACAAAAAAGGGTGCACTCGAATCGCAGCCACAAGTGATAAAGTTTACCAGTTGCTTGCTCATGGTCGGTGGTTCTCTCCGGGTACTCCGGCTTCCTCCACCACTAAAACTGGTCGCCATGATATAGCTGAAATATTGTTGAAAGTGGCGCTAAAACACCAAAAATCAATCAAATCAATCCATTTTCTGGCTTAGGACAGGCATAAAATTGTGGTGGGGTTGAAACCAAGTAATATGATCCCTACCCTCCCCCTTTTTATAATTGGATCTCCAACGGCAAAACAGATATACAAACAAACGATGAAAAATCTGCATAGATTCACTTCCAGTCAAAAAGACCAAATCAACAATAATTATCATGGCTAATAAAAATTTGCTGCTAGCACTAAATATAACATCATAAACAAACAAAAAGAAATTTGAAATTGCTACTCCAATATATATACATATATAAATCATTTTAATAATTTTCGTAAAAAATGAGACATCTCATCTGTTAATCAACACAGCTTGTACATTTGAAACTACAGTCAAAACAACTGTCTTATGTGACTTTTCAAGAGAATATTGAAATAGTGTCACATAAGATAAGTGTTCCCTAAATGCAGGTTTAATTAAAAAGAAATGCACTGTGAAGAGAAATTAAAATATAGGTCACATATTCAGTCTGTGCCAAAAACATTTTGAAGCACTAGCCCAAAGGGCTTGTTAAAAAAATAATAGCCTGAAATATTTTAATTAGACCAGAAAAAAAGACCGTTATCGGTGAGGATCACGAAGTGATCTGAACCCTCTAAGGCAGTTTTGAGGGCATGCCCCCCACCTAGAAAATTTCCTGGAAGTGTGTAAAATTGATCAAAAATAGATTTTTTTTCTCCAGGTCAGATGAAAAATTCATCTTGCCTCAATAAAAACCTACTCAGGTCTGTTGACTAGTAAAAAGGCTGTCCAAAACCTTTTTTCTTTTTATTTAAGACTTAGGCCAAGTAAAATTGATTGTTGGTTTCCCCTACCATAGGGAAATTTTTAAGGGCCGGCAAGCAGGGTTTTTATTCTTTTTTTTTCTCCAGAGATATTGTAAATCAGGGTTTTGCTATCTTTCCCCTGAAGGTCAGAAAATATAAATCATAAAGGTTTTGCGATGCAAAATTTTTTGCATCCCTCTTATCTTGTTTGATATATGCGAACATTTCTATAAATGAACAGCCAGAATGTTTCCACTGGGCACACCGGCGGTGGCCATTTTATACATACTGTACGTCACATACACGTTTTAGATCATGGTCATTTTACCGACATCGTAAGCGCTTTGTCGATCTAGATCAATATCCTTGACATGTGGAAAAAACATCGAAAAAGCACGAATGTAATTGTTTACGATAACAAAAATCTCCATATCAATGAGTTAGAAGACACACGGCCGGTGTTTATTTTATTTTATTCATTAGTAATCAAATATAATGACCCAGTCAGGTTAGAGGAAACCAACAATCATTTTTCTTTGGCCTTACAAAAGTTAAATTAATCTATAAACTCTTAAACTCCATGAAACATTTTGGTTAAATTGTTAATGAGGAAAAACATGTGCAGTTACGACAATTACAACAAACAAGCAATGCCTATGTCTCACTTTACTAAATGTTCATCACAGACAATAAACAGGTTTTCTTTTATTTATAAATAAGACATATGTATAAAAATAGATATATATTATCATTGATTTGTTTTTCGAGAAAGGATTCCTGGAAGTGAAATGGAACGAGAAGTCGATATTCGATCAAAACATATCAATCATAGTATGTCAATCGAGGATTAGTGAAAGTGGCGTCAGTGATGTCAATATAACATCTTGATAGTAGATAATATGTATGTGTCACAATTATTGAAGAAATAAATCATGGAAGCCAGAATGTGTTGGGAGTTTTAACGTGGATTGGCGGATATTAGTATTTTATCCCGAGCCAGAAGCGATGGATAAAATTTACCAATATCTGCCAATCCATGTTAAAACTCAAAACACATTCTGGCTTCCATGATTTATTTCGATTCTGATATGTCTAAGAGTACAAATACGGTAGTATACTTTGATTGGAAGACGGTATTATACATACGCTTGCGGAAAATGTCGCACACAATTTATGTAACTCGAATAATACTGCGCCCTCTATCGGCATTATTCGGGACACAATTTATGCTGCCAATGAATGGAAATGTCAGTCACATTCATCGGCACATGTGCTAATGAGATAATACGAAGAAATAATTCTGGGTTTTGTTTAACAAAGGGAAAGAGTGAAGTCATGTTAGAATGCTTGATAAATATATACTATCGTTTTCTAAAATGGAATGGATTTCTAAAAGTATTTTTATCGAGGATTTGTCAATGTCATCAAGATAACATCATGTCAGACATAAAGCATAATATGTATGCATCACGCTTGATAAATATATACTATCGTTGAATTGTTTTGAGAGAATGGATTTCTAAAAGTATGTTTATCGAGGATTTGTCATCAGTCATCAGTGTCGTCAATATAACATTGTGTCTGAAATCAGCGATAATATGTATGTATCACGCTTGCCACTCGGCAAATTAGACATTTTCTCTTTGATGTGTGGTGCTGATAAAGTCTGGATCACTGAACTGACCTTGATCTACAAAATATTAGGTCAGTTCGTAACTCGCATGCGGCAGTTTATCAGTCAATCTGACGTAAAACACATTAAAACATCACCGATAACAACAATAACATCAGTTCTGAAGGCCCTGACAGACATTATCACAAATATCCCAGCTCATCCTTCCAGACTCGCTGAGATATTAGTAATAATGTCTGTCTCAACCTCTAAAATTGCCATTATTCTATATTTAATGTGTGTAGAGATCAAAGAGAAAATTTACAAATCATTGATAAAACTATATATCAGTTCAAATAAAACTAAAAAATACTCCTACAAAGATCAAAATTCTGTGTGTTCGTGCTCATACTCGCGGTTTCTTGACTTTTTATTCCTGCGAGCTCTCTTTGTTTTGATCGTTGACAAGGTATCGTATGCTTGTTGTATTTCTATAAATTTTTCTTGAGCTTCTAATTTTTTAGTTGGATCCTTCTGTTTGTCAGGGTGCCACTTTTTGACCAGCTCTTTATAGCTGGCTTTTATTTCCTCTTCTGTTGCACTTTCTCTTAAATGTAATACCTATGAATAAAATAATGATGATATGTGTGTCAATGTATTACAATAGTACACTAGGGACATCAAAAGTATTAATTTCCTTGGCGAAATATTAATGCGGAGATTCATACTGGTATGTAGGGATTTATACAAAATAATGGAGATTAGACTTGCATCGAGATATTAAGACTTACATCGGCAAATTAGTACTGTCCAGTTCAATTTAATACTTTATTTGGCAGGATTTAATCGATAATCTTTATACATAATTATCGTGTGTACGTAACTCACTTAAAAAAGGGTTAGGGTTTTGGTGTTTCACGCCACTATGAATTCCAGATGATCTGTCATTGGCATTGCATTAAAATAGAAACTCACTAAAAGGGGCTAGGGTGATGGTGTTAAATGCTAGGGGTGAAACGATACTCCGAGGTACCGAAAATCGACGGTATTTTTCTAAATTTCGGTGTACGTGCAACTTGCCGTGTTTCCGATTCGATACGATCTCGGGACCGATCGTCATTATTATTTGCTTTTTCTTTTGGAAATCTTCACCGCAGAGGTAGAAATAAAATAATTATGGCCGAACAAGATGCTGGCGCCAATTCCATTGATCAAATTAAGATAAAGGACCCACCGGCAAGCTTTCGATTCCACGTTTGGAAATATTTTGGCTTCAAAATAGCGATCGAGAATATTCATCACAAAATATAATAATGTATCGTATCGTAAGTAATAGTATCGTTGAGATATTAAACGATACGTATCGTATCGTGAGGTAACTGTATCGTTTCAGCCCTATTAAACGCCTCTTTCAATAATATATCAGCTATACCGTGGTGGTAAGTTTTAATGGTGAAGGAAACTGAAATTAGTATAACCCGGAGAAAACCACTGACCTGTCGCAAGTCACTGACAAACTTTATCACATAATGTTAATGTGTCAAGTAAACCTCGCCATGAGCAGGATTCAAACTCACAACTTTAGTGGAGATAGACACTGATTCCATAGGTAGTTAGAAATACAGCTAACAAACGATAACGTCCACAACAGCCCCTCCACTAATAGAGAGAAATCCAATCCATGAACAATGATATAATAAAATATACCAGTAGATACTACACATTTGTAAATTATTGTGCAACAGCTTACTCAATGCAAACTCCCATAAAAAACTAGGATTGTGACTTATCTTGGAAATCAGTTATAAGAGCTACATTTTTTGTATGTCAAATCTGCTTGAAAAATGCAGGCAGTAAATTTTATCTAGAATCAAAGAAAAGAAAAACCCTATCAAAATCAATCTTAAAACAAGAAAAGATATGGGTTATACCCATATCCATGATAGCCGATTTAATTACTTTCTAGCTAGAATAACAGAAAGAAACTAATTTGTCATGGTTGGACACACCTCAAATGGAGCAATAGTACAGTATGTGGCCAAAAGTGACACATGAAAATTTCACTCTATATTCATATATAAAAACATCTTTTAAAAAAAATTCTCCTGAACTCATTTCTGATCCGATTTTGATGAAATTTTTACTGTTAAAAGCAGATTTCATTGCAGTTTATTAACATAATTTTGAAATTTCCAGATTTAAATTTTCATACTGTCATAATTTAAACATAAAACAAAATCTTTTGATCCACAATTTACTATACTTATAGTGTATTGTCACCTCAAAAATCTGTTTTTGTGTGTTTAAATCGTGAATAGTCAATACTTGGATACTACAAATCATAAAATTATGGTAAGAAACTGCAATGACATCTGCTTATAACAGTAAAATGTTCATTAGAATCGGATCAGAAATGAGTTCAGGACATTATGCAATCAGAAATGTAACATTTTGAAAACAATATGGCGGATTCACCCTGCTACGCATTAGAATTAATTGCGCATAAGCCATTAATACACACACAATGCAAAAATTATTCACAACTCCGAAACTGTCATATAATTTTAATTCAATATAATATTATGTTTATAAAAACTACAATACAACATAAAATTTTAAGTATAAAAACGAATATCACCATTCAAAAAATTATTTCCATCAAGGAGAACTATATTTTTCAGCAGATGTCTACTGTTTATAGGCTTTTTCCGTGGGAAATTAATTCTGAAAACAGATATAGATCACTTACATGTATATAGATAGTATGCATAGTTCGACTATGAAAATTGGGTTTTGGACTGATCAGTCAAGGAACATTCCAGCCAAGATTGTTTGCAACCGGCCCAATGAGTAGGATTCAAATATAAAAGATTATGGACTATGACAGATAATGATGATGGACACAAAGTAACCTTTGGGTCAGGTTAGCAACAAATGATTGTGATCATTGCTCAGCAGCCAACAAAGTCATAAAAGTCTTACTGTACATAGCCAGTGTTAATATTTTTACCTTGTAAGCTTTCCCTTCTCCTAAAGGATCTAACACTGCTACTATTTCCTTCCATAGGTTTTGCCAGCCATGTAATTGGTAATATTTATATAAATTTCTGAACTGTTCTTTCGTGTCTTCCCATGCAGGGGAGGTAAAAAAGTTATGGACGGCAACCCTTAATGGTACCTCGTCACCATCTTTTGTTGTTATATTTGCATTGAGATAAATTGTGCTTGTCCACAGAGACAGGTATAGCAATCCGCAAACAGTTAGTATACTTATTCGCTTACAAAATCCACGCTTTCTAATAAAGTTTTTGTTCCACTCTTTGCCCTTCCAGTTTACAAAAATGGCCGACAAAATGGCAGAATAAACTAAATTGTTTCCAGAATCGAGTGTCAGCATTGGTATAGTTATATATGAACCAAGCAGTGCCCACTGGAAATCTACTCTTTCCGGATCAACATTACCAACTAAATATACACCTGAAAATAGAAGACATTGTATTTGTATTTTTAAACTTGAGGGTTTGTGTTATGGTGTTTAATGCCACTTTCAACAATATTTCAGTGTATATCGTGGCAGCTGCTTTTTTTTTTTTGGCGGAGGACAACCAGAGTACCAGGAGAAAACCTCTGACCAGCCACAAGTCAGTTAGTCACTGACAAACTTGATTACATAATGTTGTATCGAGTACACCTCACCTTGAACAGGATTCGAACTCACAATGTTAGTGGTGATAGCTATAGGCAATGATTGCTTATATGTAAATCCAACTATCACATGATCACGACCACGACAGTCCCCCTTTACACAGTTAGTGTTTCTAATATTCAAATATACAACAAAAGTTGGTGTAAAAAAAGCAATCTAGGGCAAAGTGAGCGAACGATTGTTGTTGTTTAGTGCCAAGTGAGCAATTTTTCAGCTACATTGTGGCGAGAACAAAATACACATACACTTCAATGAAATGATGATGCATTCTTTGTACTACATTTACTACTACTACTACTAGACTACCAAGCTTAGTTGAATTTTTATTGTGATAGCTCATTGAAACAACAGTCTGCAGGTAGACACGTCGGTCCACTCGGAGTGCCCGGAGGCTCAATGAGTTAGGTAGTTGGACTACCTAACAACTTGTATAAGCCTATCACCAAAAAGTGACCAATACGGTGTGGGTTCGTGCCCGGCTTTGTACATTACAAAAAAAGGTGCACTCAACTTGCAGCCGCAAGTGATAAAGGCCTATGGTCGGTGGCTCTCTCCGGGTACTCCGGCTTCTTCCACCACTAAAACTGGTCACAATGATTGATATACATGTAGCTGAAATATTGCTGAAAGTGGCATTAAACACAAAAAAAATTAAAAAATCAATCATATCAATTGTTCCACTCGGACACATTATCGTGATTACATGCTTAGCGGAGAAGCAGAAAATATCAATTATTTTATAGTCTTTTGTTAGATTCGACTGAAGGTTCAAACAATTGAGAACATGCTAACTATCCGATGATTGATTCTTAAACCTTGCAGTCTTCAAAATTAAGACTTTCGAATTAACTGGCCCGAAAACTTCAAAATTATAATATTTATATAAATTATAATACATTGTATATTGAAAAAATATGGCAAAAGTCACTGGTCCGCATCAATTTTCACTGGCCGTGGGCCACTGGAACACTGCTAAAGTCGATAACTGACCTTGTAGTCGATTCTGTTTCCTAGTGTTGAAAAAAATATATACATATGTATGTTTAACTTTATTCTTTGTTTTTATCTTCATACTGGCAAACATTGCAGTTTCATCCTAGTGTACTTCCGACACTCAGGTAATACACATATTTGGACTAATCCATTATTTATCCACGGCCTGGTCTAGGCCATTTTATATCCGGTGATACATGAAAACCGATGTTTTGGTTTATTCCAAGTTAATACAATAATGTATTTACAAATTTAGTCTAGTCAAAATAGACCAAAAAATAGGTAAACCTAAAAAAAAAATTGCAACAGAAATATTTTGGCCAAAAGGCTTTCTTGTCATCCTACTAAAAGTCTACCGCAGGTGAAATATATAACAATTTTTAGCTCATGTATAACATTATGTTACAATTTTTTTAGGTCATAATAGTGGTGTTCCAATGATTGATTATAATCGATAATCAGTTCAACTCACTCACTCATGTTGGTTGATGTCTTAAAGCAAGCACTCAAACCCAAAAATCTATTTCAGATTAATCAAACAATTCTACTTTCACTTTCACTTTGATTTTCTGGAAATCTTATGATGTAATTAATCAGAAAACAACAGTTTCATATTTCATCAAATCGTGTTAAATATTAAAATAGTTGGGTTTTTTTATATTTGTAAATGAAATTATATTTCTAACGTCCATTAAAAGCATAATAACTACAGTGACAACTAAAAAAATCGTTGAATTTGTAGATTTCTGACCGAAAAGCAAATACGCATTCGCGGCTATGACATGGTGTTGCTCGGACTTATACTAACTTAACAATACTGCAGTAATGACTACTGTATCAGTCCATTCTGATGACAATTACGGTACTGGTATTAAATAAACCTCAACCTCAGTATTCTTGAATAAAAGATAAAAAGTTATAATTTCTTTATATTAAACAAAAAAGTTTCAACAACCATGTTTTCTGACGATTTGTGGTGTTCCAGTTTAGCATATCTTAAGATCAACAGCGACCACAGCAAATGAAAAATAATGTAGTAGGGTAAAACCGGGGATGTTCGGACAGCGGGGATGTTCG
>MJUT01006718.1:13650-49624 GCA_002080005.1 Gigantidas platifrons | reverse complement strand
AATTTATTATATCAGGAAGTAGCCTTTTAACCTTTCATGCATGAAATGTTTAAATATTAAAACATTGAACATACCTATATATTCAAAGTAATGTATGTTAGGATGTCGCCTAAATGCAAATGGGGAAAGTGGGGGAAAGGGAGAAGCTTTAGCAGTGTTCCGGAAAGTGGGTGGGGGCGGGGGAGAGAAGGGGACAAACTTAGGAAGTGGAGTGGAAAAGGGTGACAAACTTTAGAAGTGGACCGGAGAGTGAGGGGGCGGGGGCACTCTTCAGAAGAGAACTAGAAAATGAATTGATATTAAAAAAAAGTCGAGCTTTCTCTTTTACCCCGTTTTTTGCTTCCATGATAACAAATACTCCTTTTTATACATTTTTTGTCAATAAAAGTGTTGGGTGCCAGAAACAGTTTTGCACCCAACTTTGAACAAATGGGGGTATGTGCACCCTTGCACGTGGCCCCTACGCCCCGTTGTCATGTATATATCATGTTTTGGATGCGTTCGTGGGGGTAGTTGAATTAAAGAGATTAATCTTCGGACCACCATTGTACCAGCGAGTACATGGAAGAGCCCTGGTAAGATGGATAGGGAGGAATGTAGTAATGTGTTATGGTAATATTGCTATGGTTTGTTCTACAGGTCGTTGGTGTTGGCAATGCATGTGTGGGGAAAACATGTCTAGTTAAGCATTTTTGTGAAAGCAAGGTATGTATACATATTAATTATTTTATAGGGGGTCTAATTGAAGTAGAGAGCAGGGCTTTCAATATTTTTCCAGTCTACCAGTACTTCAGGTGGTAGTTTTTTTTTTATTAAAATTTGAAATATTTTCATGAATATCATATACAACACTCTTTAAAATCAGGAGTTCCTAAAGACGACTTTCACGGGTGGTTTGCTACGTCACACGCACGGATACTTGAACATCGCCTCGAGGTAGGTTTATGCAGTTGTACAATTTAAAAAAAGGAAAACTAACAAAACCAAGTAGTTCACCGAAGGGCCCACATATCAGACTTCATTGTTAGCATACATTCATTGCGTGGAAACCCGTCAGTTTTGCAAACACTTCTGTATAGTTAAATGGGTTAGATTGGGTTAAATTGTGTGAACGGTATCCTTGCCCGGACTATTAACTGTACAGACGTGTTTGCAAAACTGACGGGTTTCCACGCAATGAATGTATGCTAACAATGAAGTCTGATATGTGGGCCCTTCGGTGAACTACTTGGTTTTGTTAGTTTTCCTTTTTTTAAATTGTACAACTGCATAAACCTACCCCGAGGCGATGTTCAAGTATCCGTGCGTGTGACGTAGCAAACCACCCGTGACTTTAGGAGGGTAAAAGTACTTGGTATAACCAATTATTGAAAGGCCTGAAAGCGGTCAAATATCATATGGTTTTGGATTTGTATTATAGTGATAGAATGAAAAACACAAAATACTACACCTTCGGAATAGTTCCACATTCTGACCACAGTTCCAAAGTCTAATCGAATAACCATAGAAAGAAGTATTGAAAGAGTTTGAAGATACAAAACAGATAATCAGAATCCGTAAATCGAAGAAAGACAGACAACACAATGACCAAACAAAAAAGTACAAAGGGACAAACAACGATCTACAAAACATTACACAGAAAATTAAAGATCGAGCAACACGAACCCCACTAACAGAAACAGGCGAAATCGGTACTACTAACATAACTCGATACAAGTTTGTCAATGACTTGCGACAGGTCCGTGGTTTTATCCACCATATAACTGAATATCGTTGAAAGTGGCATTAAACACCATAAACCCAAACCTATATATGACCACTCACGTTCCTGGTCTGGCACAGACACTTGAAAACAAATGGTGGGGTTATGCTAATTTTACGGACCAGATATAGACCAGCCGTCTTATATAAATGATGGGGTCATAGAAGTGTTTTCCATGTTTGAATAACATAGAAACCCTCACATGAAACTAGGTGATGCACAGAGGCAATTGATACACAAGGGGTCGTGGTGGTCATGATCGTATGGTATTTGGATTTACATATAGATTCTCCTTCAGTTGCTCGTGGGTTACGATATTTCTCCACTCAAGAGAGTTAAATTACAAATTTTAACCACAAGCCGTCAGGCGAGTGGTTAAAATGTTTAATTTAACTCTCGAGAGTGGAGAAATATCGTAACCCACATGGGCAACTTGAAGGATAATTTGTTTCTCCCATTATTTAACACGAATTTTATTTCAAAAGCCGTCAAACGAATCAAACGAGTCAAATGCGGGGAAAGGCACGAGACATTTTGATCCTCTAGAGGATTACAGATTTTTCCACCACTGGTTCAGCGGGGTTAAAACGACGTCATAATGGGAGAAAACTACATGCACAATCAGTGCATATAACCACTAATGTTATGAGTTTGAATCCCGCTCATGGCGAGGTGTGCTTGGTACCACATTATGTGATATATCGTGTCTGATTTACGACAGATCGGTGGTTTTCTCCGGTTTCCTCTACCAATATAATCAACCGACACGATGTAACTGAAAACAGTTCAATATGAGGTTTTAAAGTCTACGATATCACTAAAGCAAACAACAATATTCAAGAGTTAGGAGTTAGGTTTTTGGTGCTTAACGCCACTTTCAACAATATTTAAATTATATCGTGGGGTACAGTTTTATTGGTGAAGGAAACCGGAGTACGCGGAGAAAACCACCGACCTGCCCCAAATCACTGACAAACTTTATCACATAATGTTGTATCAGGTACACCTCACCATGAGCAGGCTTGAAATTCATAACTTTAGTGGTGAGCGTCATTGATTGCATAGATAGTTGTAAATCCAACTACCATGCGATCACGACCACGGCGGCCCCATAGGGGTTTTAAAGACTATGATTCCACCAAAGCAAACGACAGATTAGACTGTATTCAACAGTGTACAAATATCCTTATTTAGATAATGCTAAGCAAACTTCTAGGGTTTTAAGCTTATTATGAAATCTAAGACAGGAAAATAACTTATTTTCAAAGAAACTATTTTTGCCGCAAAAAAAAAAAAAAAAAAAATACTAAGTCGAAAACAATTGAAAACACGAATAAAAATGCTAAACAAGAAAAAGAAAGAGAAAGACACCTCACATGCATATTTCTAATGGGTTCTACATATATATTTTTATACTAAGTTCTCTAAGTAAATGTTAATATTCTTTTGCCAAGGTTTCACATTAGACTAATCTTTATATTAGCAACCATTATATTAGTTATTTGGTAAATGAAGGGACTTGCTTATTTGTTTATATAATTACTCATCTTCCTTGCACTTCAGTTTAGTTCAGGATACCAGCCAACTGTCGGTGTAGACTATGGTTTTAAGATACATCATTGTGAGGGTATTGACTGTAAGTTTTTGGGGGACTTTTTTGTTGTTTGTTATTGTTTATTTGTTTTTTATTAGCTGAAGTGATATTTTTTTGTATGTAGAGACCGTCATGGTCGTCATCGTATGGTAGTTGGGTTTATAACTTCCTATGCAATCAGTTCCCATCACCACTAAAAATGTAAGTTCGAACCCCGTTCATGGCGAGGTGTACTCGATACAACATTATGTGATAGTTTGTCAGTGACTTGAGACAGGTATGGTATAGTAGACCAACATGACATACATGTGGCTTAATTTTACTCCCAAGAAATAGGTCGCAAATATGGTTAATTCATATAATTTTTAACAGAATTAGGACATCTGCTGAATTATGGTATAGTAGACCAACATGACATACAAATGTATATATGCATGGAGATACAGAAATCAAAGGGGTAATCAGAAACCGTAAATTGAAGAAGAAAAGACAACACAATGGCCAAAAGAAAAAGGACAAAATGACAAACAACTGATTGATTTGATTTGATTTTTGGTGTTTTAACGCCACTTTCAACAATATTTCAACTATATCATGGCGACCAGTTTTAGTTGTGGAGGAAGAAGGAGTACCCGGAGAGAACCTGAGACCATGGGCAAGCAACTGGTAAACTTTATCAATTGCGCCTGCGAGTCGAGTGCACCCTTTTTTGTAATTTACAAAGCCGAGCGCGAACCCACGCCATATTGGTGATAGGCGTGAATTGCAGAACAGACAACACATTGGCCAGGCGTGAATTGAAGAACAGACAACACATTGGCCAAAAGGACAAACAACTGAACTGCAATACATTACACAGAAAACTAATTATAAAGATCGAGCAACATGAACCCCACTTAAAACTGGTGATGAAGTCAGGTGCTCCGGAAGGGTAGACAGTTCTGTTCCATTTATAATTACTTCATGTATTTGTTACTAAAATTGTCTTAATTACTTTTTGAGGGGTGGTCATGATCATGCTGGTGATCATATGGTAGTTGGATTTATAACTACTATGCAACCAGTGCCTATCACTACTAAAGTTGTGAGTTCGAATCGAGCTCAGGCGAGGTGTACTCGATACAACATTATGTGATAGAGTTTGTCAGTGACTTGCAACAGGTCAGTGTTTTTCTTCGGGTACTCCCGTTTCCTCCGCCAATTAAACTGGTCGCAACGATATAACTGAAATATTGTTGAAAGTGGCATTACACACCATAACTCTAACTTTTTCTTTTCAGTGAGAGTACATCTTTGGGATTTATCAGGCAGTACAGAGTACATTGATGTTAGAAATGAACTGTACATTCAGTCAGATGCCATATTTATTGTATTTGATGTAACAAATCCAGCTTCTTTTGATGCCGTGGACTGTTGGCTGAAAGAAATACAGAAATATACAACTGGTACCCCAGATCTTATTGTTGTTGCTAATAAGGTAACTGTACAGTAAATTTGTCTAAGCCTATAGCTATAACCAACACCTATGCATACACGTTTTTTTTTTCGAGAATAGACAGGTATGCAGATTACACAGGTAAGTTGCAAGTCACTGACAAACTTTATCACATAATGTGATCAAGATTCGAACTCACAACATTAACATCAGTGATGATGGACACTGATTGTATAGGTAGCTGTAAATCCAACTACCATATGATCACGGCAACTACGGCCCATCAAAATTACCAGCTTCACAGAAAATCAAAATATATTTAACAATTCATTAGCATAAAGCTTCAATTTTGGCTCATTTTATTTGTAAATGTAGCAGTTTTCTTTGTTTAAAAGCATTTCTATTTTTAGTAAAGGTGGCCATCTCGGATGGTCAAATACAATTTCAAAACGAGGCCACCAAGGAAAATCCCTGCATATTTTAGATGAAATATTTGCAGTACTGCAGGACTAACATGAAAACAAGGAACTATATTCAAGAACCCTTTGTATTTCCAAGTACATGTGATAAAAATTTTAATTGGTCAGTATATTGCAAGGAACATTTCTGTAAATTTTCATAAAATCATGACCAGTTGAAATTGTCTCATCCAATCCAAGGACAGTTCTTGTGGCTATGTAATATTGGACAACCAATCACTAGTACATTTGTACTACCAAATTATAACATTATTTATAGATAGATAGATTGGTTGGTGTTTAATGCCAACTTTAGCAATATTTCAGCTCTATTGTGGTGGCAAGATATAACAATGCATCAACACTTGTTCAGGCACACATCAAGAACATATGTTCCGTCTGACGCAGTCAAATCTTGTCCTTTCCGCATTCATGTCTTATCACCACATTTGACCTTTCTGGCTGACCTCTAATTGCTTACCCTTTCGGAACACCAGAGTTTACCCCCAGTTTTTAAGGTGTTCGAGTTGTTCAATCTTTAGTGTTCTGTGTAGATTTTTGTCCTTTTTAGATTGGCCATTGTATTGTGTGCCATTCCATTTACGTTTTCTGATTATCTTTAAACCATTCTTACGAAGTTAAAATGTTTATTGTAAGTAACATAAATTTCTCATTCCTTTGCAGATAGATATGAAAGCAAAGCGTGTTATCAGTTTAAATGATGCTAAGAAATGGGCCAATCAAAATAGAATAAAGTAAGTACCAAAGTAATGGGGGGAAGGGGGGTTATGATGTTTAATGCCACTTACAACAACCAAGTATCTGGAGAAAACTACCGACCCGTTGGAAGTCACTGACAAACTTTATCACATAATGTTGTATCGAGTACACATCGCCATGAGCGGGACACAATCACACAACTTTAGTGGTAATAGGTACTGGTAGTTGTAAATCCAGCTGCCATACAATCATGACCACAGATAGGCACTGATTGCATGGGTAGTTGTAAATCTAACTACCATACAATCATGACTATGACAGCTCCTATTAAATAATAAACCAACAAAACATTTAATACAGATAAATACTAAAGTGGCGTTAAACATCATAAATACTGAGCACCATATCATTGCACCATGTTAGGGCAGTCTGTGCCAATAACAACTAGCCCTAAGCCCCAGTCTAGTAATTGGTTCTGCCTAGTAAAAATTAGTTCTGCCTAGTAAAAATTAGTTCTGCCTAGTAAAAATTAGTTCTGCCTAGTAAAAATTAGTTCTGCCTAGTAAAAATTAGTTCTGCCAAGTAAAAATTAGTTCTGCCTAGTAAAAATTGGTTCTGCCTAGTAAAAATTGGTTCTGCCTAGTAAAAATTAGTTCTGCCTAGTAAAAATTAGTTCTGTCAAGTAAAAATTGGTTCTGCCTAGTAAAAATTGGTTTTGCCTAGTAAAAATTGGTTCTGCCTAGTAAAAATGAGTTCTGTCAAGTAAAAATTGGTTCTGCCTAGTAAAAATTGATTCTGCCCAGTAAAAATTGGTTCTGCCTAGTAAAAATTGATTCTGCCTAGTAAAAATTGGTTCTGCCTAGTAAAAATTAGTTCTGCCTAGTAAAAATTAGTTCTGCCTAGTAAAAATTGGTTCTGCCTAGTAAAAATTAGTTCTGCCTAGTAAAAATTAGTTCTGCCTAGTAAAAATTGGTTCTGTCAAGTAAAAATTGATTCTGCCTAGTAAAAATTGGTTCTGCCTAGTAAAAATTAGTTCTGTCAAGTAAAAATTGGTTCTGCCTAGTAAAATTTGGTTCTGCCTAGTAAAAATTGGTTCTGCCTAGTAAAAATTGGTTCTGCCTAGTAAAAATGAGTTCTGTCAAGTAAAAATTGGTTCTGCCTAGTAAAAATTGATTCTGCCAAGTAAAAATTGGTTCTGCCTACATTTTGTAGTAAAAATTTAGTCTGCCTAGTAAAAATTGGTTCTGCCTAGTAAAAATTGCATAAAATTTTCTTAATCAAATAGAAAAAATTCTTCTAAACTGCTGTTTGGGCTAGTTTGTCAAAATGTTTTTGGCACAGACTGTTAATGTGAGCATAACGGAACGAGAGTGGATATAGTAATATGTCTGTCACCGAAGTAACATAACATAAGAAAACAGAGAAAGCACTAGTCTCTGCAAATGTCATCAGTCTGCAATACCTACAGATGTTAGTGGGACGTTAAACTCAAATAACCAACCAACATAATGTTTTATAAAGTGACAGGCTGTAGCAATTTCTTTGTGTTTTACTGCACATTTACATGTTAAACCCAGCCATATTGTTGTGCTTGTTCCAAATCAGGATATAATTGTTCATCAGCTTCTGTCTTTTCTAATGGCTTAACATGGCTGGTGTAAACAAAGGGATTGATATATTTTGTTATGATTGTTGAGATTGCTGACCATCACTGTTTAATCTTTCTTTTATCATTGAGAATGCGACCACTTTGCCATGCCATTGATACATTAATAGTAGGCTATGAAATAAAATTATCAATAATTTATTTTAGGGACCATTCATTTTCTTATCTGGTTGGTTCAAATTCCATTCCATTGGTTTTGAATAGACAGTTTGAATTTATAGTTGATGTTATCTTTACTGTTTACATCGTAACCATGGTTTCAGTATATCCAGAATTTGGTTAGGATATATGTTAAACTATGTTCTCTTCATTTTATATTTAGGTATTTCGAAACATCGGCAGCAACTGGTGATGGAGTTGATAGATTATTCCAGAACATCTTATTAAGTATTATAGAGCGTAAAAAATTATGGAAGAAAGCAAATTCTGTTGCTCAACCATCATAAGAAAATGTTAATGTGTAAGCCAGGGATTGTTCCACAAAGCATGTCAAACCAAACGTTATTTTTCATTTCTTGTGAATCAAGATTTTGGTATAAAAAAAAATCCAGTGACAGTGATATGTTAATAGAGTAACATTTGTATATTGTAATTAAAAACGCCACAATATAGCTGAAATATTGTTAAAATGCCACAATATGGCTGAAATATTGTTAAAGTTAGCATTAAACACCAATCAATCAACATGTAATAAAACAAATTTTGATAATCCTTTAAATACAGTTAATATTTACATGTATAATCATTGTTGTGTGTAGAATTTTGTTTTCATATTTTTGTGACAGGATGTTTTAAACTTTTCCAAGAATTAAATTTCTGTGATAACGCCAATATGATTTACCCGGGATGAGAGGGAAGGAAAGCACTAATACAGATTAAAATGAAACTATTAAATTTTTTCTTTATTTTAGTAAAAACAAATTAGTATTTTAAGGCTGGAAAAACATGCATTATATAAAATCTAAATTTATGATAATGTTTAAGTATATTTATTTGTGGGTACCAATTTTCATGGTTTCTACAAAATGCATTGATTCGTGGGTTCTTCAATTCGTCTTTTCAAACACTGAAAGTATTTAACAAATGAATAGATTATGTAATTGTGATGTACATGTCTTATTTATATTATTTATGAGTGAATGTTTTGTTTGTTTGTTTGTTGAGATTTTTATCTATATCATACAGTTAATTGTGACGACTAACTTTTGAATTCATTAAAATATTTTGTAATTTATTTGTTTTTGCATGTTCTTTCATAATTCATTGATTTGTCCACACTTTACGGTGATTTTTACTTGGTTGGTCTCGGCCCATATATTTAATATATTCATATCAGAATTTTATTTTCTTTCAATTTGAAGTAGGCTAGTTGATGAATAGGATAATGAAGTATCGTCCGCGGATAGTCTTACCAAGCTAGATAAATGATCAGAAATATCATTGATGTATATCAGAAAAAGTAAAGGACAACACTGAACCCTGAGGAACACCAGCTTTAAGTAACCCTATCCGTGACTCTGAATTATTAATGAATACAACTTTTGTCTTATTAGAAATATAATCTTCAAACCATTTAACTAAACTTTCACTTAAACCATAAGATTTTAACTTTTCAGTAAGAACTATCGAATGCCTTCAATATATCACAAAAAACTGAACAAATAAAATCTTTTTTATCTATAGATATACAAATTTTATGAAATATTTCAATTTACTGGTGTACTGTTGAACATCCTGGTACAAAACCTGATTGATATTTACATAACAGTTTGTTGTCTAAAAAATTATTAGATACATGCTTGAAAACCACTCTTTCAAATGTCTTTCCCACAGCTAAGTAGGGATATAGGTCGATAGTTGGATACTAAGGAATGGTTGCCATTTTTAAATAAAGACATAACTTTAGCTAATTTCCAATGGTCCGGAAAAGTAGAAGTTTGTATGGAATAATCAAATATAATCTTTAAAGGTACTAACGGTATTGGCTGTGTTTGTTTTAACATATGATGACTAATCAAATCGTGCCCAGAGGCTTTTTTTTATATTTACTTAATTTAGGGTCTTTAATATATCTGAAATTTCATTAATTGTAAATTCTATAATAGCTAACTTTGAATTTGTTCTCAACTCTAAGTTGGGTGGATTACAGTTATTATCATCCAAATTTGATATGGAACCAAAGAAACTGTTTAGGAGGTTGCACTTATCAATATCATCGACACATAAAATATCATTTTCTGTATCTAACAGGGGTGGCATCATACAACTACTACCAACATTACCCATTAGCTTTTTAACAAGAGACCAAAATAGGCACTGGCTACGATTACCTTGATTAGGTAATAATACCGAAAAAATAGGATTACCTGAAAGACTAAGTGCCAGAATACAATTCCGGTTCAGGAACCTATTTCACGGAAAAATATTGGGTAATCCTAATTTTATTTGTTAGAGTCACCTGGTCTTATTATTACCCGGAAGTTCTAGGGATTTCATTATTGGACATAAAGAATTGAAAGAATTATTACTATTATATGTCAATTTGTAATTGATAATACATTTTAAATCAATACATCAAAAAGATATGAAATATACTTCGTAAATATATTTACAAAGATTGAATTACATAAGAAATTATCAAGTTACTTTCCTTTGCTATTGCACTGTCTGCATAGCCAGTATGTGGATTTTGGTGGCGCTTTGAGGCCATCACATTTAAGATGGTTCCACTCTAAACATCCATGGCAAACTATGGATGCATAAAGATGAACATCAATTTTACAGACTGAACAGTTCCATTCGGCTGTTTCTTTTGTTTTACTGATTAATTTTATTTTTTAGACATTGCCATCCATCAATCGTGAACATTGTTTTAATTCTGTTTAAGTTAATGTTTTCATCTAAAATCTTTGTTGGCAAGACTACAACTATCTGCTCGTCCGCCGAAATTTGTGTATAGACAAATTATATTCAGAATGAAAGTTTATAATAAAATTGGTACCTATGAAAATAAATCAACAACAACAATAAATAAGATTTAATATTTTATTTACATACAACTATTCCGGGTAATAATAAGACCAGTACGTAATTCTAACAAATAAAATTACGATTACCCGATTTTTTTCCGTGAAATAGGTTCCTGAACCGGAATTGTATTCCGGTACTTAGCTATAGTCTTTCAGGTAATCCTATTTTTTCGTTATTGTTACCCAATCCAGGTAAATCCGGGTATTCGTAGCCAGTGCCACCAAAATAATTTCGGATCTGACAAATTCTCGTCAAGAAAGTCGTTTGAATTAAGAAAAAAACTGTTGCTTTGCATGGATAATCATGTTATTAACTTTATTCCTTTGAACCTTATATTTGCATTTGAAATTAATATTCGGCTGTTTGTACATTTTTCATGAAGAGAATCGCGAATTTTCATTTCTCTTTTAATACCAGAATTAAACCACGGTTTATCACGTTCGCGTATTGTAATTGTTTTCGTTGGGATACATTCTTGGGAAAACTCTTAAGTATTTTTCTGTAAATCGCACACACATCATGTTTATATTTTGGGTACAAATAGACAACAACTTATACCAATCAAATTGAGAAATCAAATTATTAAATTTCACGAAATCGCCTTTCTTGTATATCCAAACCAAACGTTGATAAGATTTATGTATCACATCTGGGATTTTTAGATATAATTGTGTTTGCCTTATGATCACTGATAGTTCTATCTATATCAATAACTTCAACAAACCTACAGTCACAATCATCAGAAACAAGAACTGGGTCCAGTAAATTTCGATTCCAGAAATTATGTCAATTCTTGTAGGTTCCTTGACCAAATTTTTTAAGTTATATAACTGTATAATATCGTTAAGAACATGTTTTTTTTTCATGCAATAATAAGTCTACGTTCAGATCACCGGTAACTACTACATGTTGGGTAAAATTAAATGATTGCTCAATCGAGTGTTGAAAATCGCGCCAAAATGGATTAATTTCCCCTTGTGTCTGATAAACTACATGTATATACAGATTAATACAGATTTATTCGAAAAATCTAACTGTAACCAAATAAATTCGTGATTATCGTATTCTAAATCAACTCGTCGTTTTACTTTTAAAGTCGTTGATACATATACAAGTACACCACCATCAAAACAGTTTCTATCCTTTCTAAAGGGTTTATCATAGTATCCATCTAATTTTATATCATCATCTAGCACCTTGTCATCTAAATGACTTTCTGTTATACATATCAACGAGGAGTCAAATCCAACAGATTCTACATAGTCAAGCTTGTTCCGAACACTTCTAGCATTTACATGAAAGATAGAGATTTCATCAGAGAAAGGGCCTGGATTTTCAGCA
This sequence comes from Gigantidas platifrons, assembly GCA_002080005.1. NCBI lineage: Eukaryota > Metazoa > Mollusca > Bivalvia > Mytilida > Modiolidae > Gigantidas > Gigantidas platifrons. The sequence continues at coordinate 37,618 of MJUT01006718.1, read as the reverse complement.
ATATTGTTATCTAACAGAATTAGAATCAACAGGATCAATGTGAAAGATAAATTTATATAAAACGATTTGAACAAATAATTCATAACAATATGAACGACAAGATTACAAAATGCATGAAACAATAAATTTAAATTATAAGAAAAGGTTTGAATTTTGTCATAAAAACATTTTCTTTCTCATAATAGAAAACACACTGTTTCATCTTTCAGTCTATCATCTCTACTACCCTGTGTGTCATTATTATCAGTCCCAGTTCCACTTATATTTTGAGAGGCGGTATCTCTTTTGTCATGCTTTCCTGATTTTTCCTCATCTCTTTTGTCATGCTTTCCTGATATTTCTTCCTGTTTCAACTCCTCTCTAACTTCAGTTAGTGCCTGGCCAAGCAAATTCATTCCTCTCCACTTTTTCCTGTTGTGTGCTCTGTAGTCGTCTGCTGCTAATCCTATACCCCATATTCTGTCCATTGGATTTGCTTCAACTAAAGTTTTGGGATGTGTATCTATAATCATTTTATAAAGTCTTTTATCTTGGGAAAACTGAAACAAACAAACAATTTGTATGTAGATATTGTTGATTCAGGCTAACTTGGCCGGGAGTGGCGATCGGTTGTAGTTCAAATGGAACCTTCATTTTTAATTTAGAGTGGACAGGTAAAATAGTTTACATCTGAATTCACTAATCCATTTAATTAGAGTCAATTGACAATTATTATACCTTTTATTGCGAGCATCGCAAGATGCGAGCTAAACAGCAACATGTGTGCAAGGAGATGAATAAATATACTAACAATACCAACCGGAAGTGGTTTTTAAGTTTCAGCATAGAATGGACAATCGGAGCGAATGACCGGAAATAGCCTATTAATTAGAATAAAAAATAACTATCCAGTTTAAAAATAACAAAAAATAAATAGGAATCGGTACAGCTTCTTTACATGAAACGATTAATTTATTTAAAAAATTGACAATCGCTAGACCTTCTTGTTTCGCCCCTAAGTTTACGTCACACAAGTATTGTTACGTCACGTCATTCATTCATAATCGCTGTCACTCAGAGTAAACAATCATTGCCCTGCGTTTCTTTGGTGCCGATTTACAGTTGGTTGCCGAATAATTGTTTATGTATTGAACGGTGCAGTTCCCAGCAATGTGAAAAGAATGTCTTAGAAATTGTTCAAAGCCAAAGGACTGTTTTGAAGTCGTGACAGGCTAGTTTATTCACTTGTTCTCAGGCAAGGAAATGATGTTTTAATATCCGTACATATGGAAATATTTTTTAAATTGTAATTGAATTTTTTTTTATTCATTTTGATTTTTTAAAAGTGGGTATTTTAAATAAATATTTAAAATTAGTAAGATAAATCTCGAGTACGTTGAGATTTTCCTGACGGAGATTCCGCAATGTCTACATTCCTAACCTATGACGTCACGAAAGTTAGTTCCGACTAAAATGTAGGATATCAAAAATAATTGGTAGGTCAGGTTCTGCATTAAGTGATCTACAAAAAAGGATTTATTATACAACCAGGAAAATAAATTCACACATTATTAATATTATAATAAAACGTGTGACAAGTTATCTTTTGGTTACAAAACCTCACATGAAAAAAATCATACTAAAAATCATTTTAGGACTTAAAAAAATCGCAAGTAATATAGCCTAAAACGCAGAGCTAGGTCGTTTCCCATGATCGCTGGTCAGAGAGTCATCTTTTTACTTGTTGAAATAATTCAATATATGATGTTATATGTTTATAATGTATGTATGTTAGATTGTTCTTGTTTTTGCTTGACTGTAATCATTAACTAATATTATATGATTTTTTATTTGATTTTTGGTGTTTTAACGCCACTTTCAGCAATATTTCAGCTATATCATGGCGACCCGCTTTTGTGGTGGAAGAAGCCGGAGTACCCGGAGAGAACCACCGACCATGGGCAAGCAACTGGTAAACTTTATCACTTGCGGTTGCGAGTCGAGTGCATCCTTTTTTTGTAATTTACGAAGCCGACGCGAACCCACGCGGTCATTAATTTTATCGAATAAATCTATCTATCTATCTATTTCAATTAAGCATTTCAAACAATATACGTTATAATTGCTTGAAAATAACTTGATTAGTTTCCATATTTTTTCATATCATTACTTCTATATTTTAAATTAAAATATCCATTATGTTAATTAAAATACGTTTTAATAATCAGACCCACTTGTAGGGTGAACTTTTAGGGCGAATGGACCCATGACGAACTGACCCAGGGAGAACGGACCCGATACCCCTGTGCACGACTCCCGAATGAAAAGGATACTTTTTTAAATGATCGACGTTTGACTCATCACAGTCACTTGAAGTTTCAAAAACTAAAAAGAAAATAAGAAAACTATGTTTTTCTTATTTTTTTAATTTTTGGAACTTCAAGAGACTGTGGCACTCATAATCATAGTCACTAGTAAAATACATGTCTATGCGTAGAGGCGATGCTCGCCTGTAGGCTGTGCCTAATCCATATTATTCTATACTATGCAAACAACAATACTATGAATAGCCGATTGTCGTTATTTGTACGAGAACCTGGTATTACATATAAATAGTAGATTCGTCCACGGTCATAGTTTGAAGTTCAAACAGGCCAGCCAGGTTACATTGTAACATCAATAAATACATCAAACACAATAATATAATTAAGCATCATTGGAGATTAAGAAATACAACAGGTGCGAATGTACTAGAATATTTGACAATCCTATCACAGATCATTATCATCATTCACTTATCATGTATGGATTCGTTGATTATTCCGAAATTCTCACCATTAAAATTTTAATAACAAAGATTACATTTATTTGTGTTTTATTTGCTGGATTCGTATGGATATAGAGGTCGTGGTGGTCGTGATCGTGTGGTAGTTAGATTAACAACTACCCTGTAATCAGTGCCTATCACCGCTAACGTTGTGCGTTCGAATCTCGTTCAGGCGAGGTGTACTCGATACAACATTATGTGATAAAGTTTGTCAGTGACTTGGAACAGGTCGGTGTGTGTTTCCTCGACCAATGAAACTGATCGCCACGATATAATTGAAATAGTGTTGAAAGTGGCGTTAAACACCCGTATGGGTATATCATTCAATGTAAAACTGGTACATTATAAAATGTAACAAACCTTCGCTTTGTTGCCACGTTTAACGATATCCATACAGTTTGTATCCCATTTCTTTTGGTCGAAGTTTTGAACTCTTTGTCCTAACGACTTTTGGTTGCGAGGATCGAAATCTTGTAAAATGGCGTCTGCTGTCTCTTTATCGTCGAATAACACTGAAAATAAATAACACTGAAGATAAATAACACTGAAAATAAATAACACTGAAGATAAATAAATGATTGATTGGTGTTTAACGCACAATAAATAAATAAATATAACCAAACTACAAATTTATATACATGTACTGTGATAAATAAACTTCGATTTTCTAATCTGGTGTAATAAAACACAGGGAGATGTATTTTACTGATATCGGCAGCTAATTTAAACCAAAGCACGTACTTCAACGTTAATGTTCATTCTGGGAACAGGAAATTTCAGCTAAACTGGCCTTATTGACCAATGTGGCCATGTCTATTGTTCAATAGGCACTATAAATATAAAATATACAATGGATTTGGCACACGGTAAACATTCCACCCAAACGTAGTTGCATATGGCCATTTTTATAAAAAGATTTAAGTGTGAACAGTTTTCAACATCGATACAGACGTACGCAAAGTGATGACGAAATGTCACAGGAAACTTACAAAAAAATCAATACAATGTACATCCACATTCATTTCGCTTACTTCTGTTTCAAAATGCAGAGCTTGAAATAAGGAAATTTATATTTGCACTATACGAAACATTTTAGACTGTAGATGCAAGACATAATTTTTTTCAGGTTGAAATTGTATCCGGTAGAAATAATTTAATATCAAATTTTTATGCATAGGTAAATATTTTATAATAAAATACATGTACTTTCCATTGCTATAAAAAAGTATCATAGTGTACAATAAACATGGTAATATTATTTCCGACGCTGATTATTAAATCATGAGACGCATCTTTTTGTTATGAAAAGATACACAATACATTTTGTAAATATATTTTAGGTTTAAAGAAGACTGCATGTAATATTTCAGCCAAGCCTGAACTAGGAAGATTTCCTAAAACAGACTATATCAAAACCCAAGCTATACTATATTTTTGTAGATTACAAACAGATCCAATAAACCCTCTACTTAAAGAAGCATTTTCCATCTGTAAGTCTGTTGATTCTGATGGAATCTATATTTGGTATAGTTTCATAGGAAATATTTTTAAGGAATTGGATCTTGAAATCACAGATTTTGACAATTTCACCAGACCTTTTGCCTCTATAAAACATTCACTGAAGAAAAAAATTAAGAAAGTAATAAATTACTCATATAGTAAAAAAAAACCGTTAGAACAACTTTCATCTTTCAATGAAACTTCCAAACTGTATATCTACAGTAAAATAAAACCAGAGTTAAAACTTGAAAACTATTTATTATTTTTCTCTAAATTCAAAATGAGACTATTATTTACAAAATTTAGAGTGAGTGATCACAGTTTAGAGATTGAAACAGGGAGGTATAAAATTATAACAATGCAATCTTAAAATGCACAGCCAACCACTCTCTTAGAAACAATTTATTTAACACAATAATATTAAACAAACCAGACTTTATTGAAGAAATACCATTAAATAATAGAAAATTTTTGTTAAATGCAAATTCTGAACTTTTGACAGAAGTAGGAGACTTTATAAAGCAATCTACAGAATTGCAAAAATGAGGTCCTTGTCAGTCAAAGATATGACATGTGAAAAAAATAATGATAGTTAATAGGATATATTTTGTGTATCCTATATTATGATCAAATTGTAATTTACTATGTTTTCTATGTTTTGTTTGTTTGTACTTGTATTTCCTTGACCCACATCCTTGACCCATCCGGAAAATATTTTATAAATAAAATTTACAGATAAATATATATATATATGTACGAAAAATATATTATAGCCAGAACACTGTCAATTTAAATGACAGATTGAGTAATCTTCAAACCCATTATAAACTCAATAGAGTCATGTAGCCTTAAATATATTAAAGGGATATTGTCTACTATTGCTTTGAAAATTTTTAACTGTCCATAAATGATTTGTTTAAGCTATCATTAAACAGTTATGCTACAAAATATACGATTGGTGTTCTTTTTTGACAAAAAAGTCCCAAGACTAATGTTATCGGAATTATTGTTCGGATGACAAAAATTCAAAGTGAAAGTAAAAGTAAAAACGAAAGTTTGGAATTCTCGGGGGTTTAGCTTTGAGGTAAGGAAAATACTGGTAAGATTCAAATACTTCATGATTGTCACGCTTGCTTAATGTTGTTTGAATCTTAACGTTTCGTAGCGTATTCACCAATAATTCGGTGTTTAATCTTCATTTAATGAAGGTCAGTACGGAAAACAACAATAATTTTGGTTATGAAAAAATACAAATGTGGTAGACAATATACCTTTAAACCAAAACCAAAGCGGCTGAGGTTGATCGGTACAATCAAGCATATTTATAAGAATAAAGGCGATATTTATGAATCCAAGAACTATAGGCCTATCACAATTGTAAGTTGCTTGGGGAAATCATTTACATCAATTTTGAATATAAGACTCATTAATTTCTATGAGGAATACAGATTATAAAAGAAAAGCAATTCGGATTTCGCCAAAATTATTCAACTATAGATAACATTTTCACTCTCTTTTCGTTTTTCCAAATATTAAAACTTAAAAAAAGGAAATTATTGTTTGCCTTTATAGATTTCGAAAAGGCCTTTGATAAGGTATGGAGAGAAGAGCTTTTCTACAAAATGATGTTAAATAATATCAATGGCAAAATGTATAATGTTATTATTAATATGTATGATAGTATACAATCTTGTATCTCATATAATAATTGTATATCAGAGTACTTTGATTGTGCAAATGGAGTTAGATAAGGGGAAAACATGTATCTGTTTTACTGGCTCCGCTTCGCGTCGCCAGTAAGACGGCATTTGCGACCGTCAAATCCACAATTGACACCTCCAACTCTTCAAATACAGTACTGTTATTCCTTAATTATTATACAACACATAATAAAGAATCAATTCTATTGGTTAAAAGATAATCACATGACATAAAATAACCTGGACATTTTGGCTTCTAATCGACGCCAACGGTGAATAACCTCAAGAATTACACACGTCCATTGAATAACCCTATTATTCAACGGTGAATAACCTCAAGAATTACACACGTCCATTGAATAACCCTATTATTCAACGGTGTAAAAACATGGAATAATACTTTAACAATTCAAATATTAAACAGTATATTTCAACTGTTTGTTCGGTATAATAAAACAGTTACGGCACTCTGAATCGGTGAATATATAAAGGCCTCGGAGAAATAACCCTAGTGGGGTTGACAATTTTGGATATTCAACTCTCCCGAGGGCCATAATTGTATAATGTTACATAGACAACTTTCGAATAGATGACGAGAGATGGTATTGGAAATAACTTTGGTTCAAAGTTGATCAATGTTTCCCTATTATGTCTTGGAATGGACTTATGTTCTGTGGAACATTTAAATGATAGAGCCATCGACTCTCTTTTATAGAATTAGTATTATTAGATAGATCTATAACAAATGTGCGTCACGACGAATATATGTATTATGTAACACATTACAAATTAGTACTGTAATGGTATTGATTGTTGTGAAAATGTATTCTGTAATTGTATTGATTGTTGTGAAAATCTATTCTTTGTAGTGTCTATGCTGTCATTGACAAATGTTCATTATTGAGCTTTCTTTAATAAAATATTTCGTATTTTTTCGCATTTCGTATAAAGATCAAGATTATGACTTGGAGGCCTTAGGACAACAATGCTGCTCAGCTCATCTTCATCATCTTCATTATAGGTGCTACATCTAACGACATTATTGCACCGCCCATGTCTCAAGTGTCGGAAATTTAGTCAAAACGGTCGGATCTAATAAGTTCGGCAAAAGTGGAAGTATGATCTTTATCGCTTGTGGATTTCTGTAGGATATTCGGATCTAGCTGGTTCCAGTCTTTTAATGTTTTTGGTATAAAGTTGTCTTTAAAAGTATCAGTACGGGCATGTGGGATTTGAAACTGTTGATTGTGTCCTTTACGTTGTTTCCTCTTGTTTTGGTTGATGTCTGAGATGGGAATGTTTGCATATCCATTGAGTCCTTTATGTAGTAGAATGAGTCTATTTTCCTGTCTGCGTTGTTTCAGTTGTTTCCAGCCTAATTCGTTCATTATCGATGTCATTGGTCCTTCTTCGAACAAGTAATTGTTCATAACAAATCTTCCTGCACGTTTCTGGACCCTTTCTAGGTCATTTTCCAGATGTAAACAATTTGGGTCCCCGACTGTTCCTGCGTACTCCAGTATTGGTCTTACTAAATTTAGGTAAGCTGTTTCTCTTACATCTTTAGTGCAAAAATACAGAATTCTTCGCAACATTCCTAACACTTTATTAGCTTTGTTGGTAACTTCGTGTACATGTTTGTTCCATCTGAGGTCATTTGCAATATGTACTCCCAAATATTTGATATTGTCAACAAATTATAATTTTGATCCTTCTAGTTGGTATTCAAAGTCAATGTGGTGTTTCCGTTTTAGCTCGAGTTTTCAAAGAAAAAAAGTCGAGCTATTGTCGTCACTCCGGCGTCAGCGTCAGCGTCTGGGTCGATTAAGTTTTAGGTTAAGTTTTCGGTTAAGTTTTTTTTGTCAGAGTCCATTTCTCAAAAACTATCCATTTGAATCTTGGAATACTTGTTCACTATCAAAAGAGGAACCAATTACAACAAGGTAGATGACCCTGTGATTTGTATATCCAGAGTTATCTGCCCTTGTTTTGACCTAGTACGTAGAAATTAGGGATATTTTTTTAGTATAATTAAAATTTCTCAATAGCTATCAAAGCTATTAACTTGAAACTCAATACACTTGTAGAAAGTGTTGACCCCAATCTGGAGTCCGAAATTCAGAATAATCTATTGTTTATTTCTTGTAAAATCATGGTTTTTTTTAGAAAAAGTACATATTTTGAGAATTACACATTTCTCTGAAACTACCAAAGATTAATATTTGGTATGGGTGGAGATGCCAATGTGAAGTAGTGCATTCAACATTCCCGGGGCTCATCCCCACCCCACTGTGGAATCTGTATAAAAACATGTGACTGAGATCCCCACCCTAAACCATATATATTTATGATCAGGGTGACTAGACAAATTAAATGCATTATAGCTCAGGCCCCGGGGGTCATAACCCACCCCCTACCTGAAGTGAACTTTTTAATGGTTGAGATCCCCACCCCTAAACCATATAAATTTTGTATATTTATGATCAGGGTGAATAGACAAATTAAATGCCTCAATATTTTGACTTGCAACTCGGCTGTTGCATCTCTGATGCTTCTCTCGATTTTTTTAGTTATTCCCCGTTTTTGAAAAATACAATTTCTCAATAATTATGTAAATTGCTTGCAGTTTAATATCAGATACGAAAAAGTCGAGCGTCAAGCACCCGTGCGCGGTGCTCTTGTTCTAGTTAGTTTCATCATGTTGCATTTTATCGGCTGAAATCTCATTCCCCATTTTCGTGCCCAAGAGCCTAGTTTATCTATATCATTTTGCAATATCTTACACTCTTCGGTGGAATCAATTACTCTGTAACAGACACAATCATCAGCAAACAAACGTATGTCTGAGCTTACGTTATCAAGTATATCATTTGTGTGTAGGCTGAATAGTACTGAACCTAACACGGTTCCCTGTGGAGCTCCTGATTCTACCTCTGACCATTTAGACTCCGTCCCGTTCACTACTACACACTGCTTACGATAGCACAAAAATGAGTTAATCCACATGAGTGTTTTACCGGTTATACCATATCTGTAGAGTTGGGCTTTAAACTGCTCATGAGGCACTGTATCGAAAGCTTTCTCAAAATCTAGTATTAATATGTCTGTTTGCTTGTTGTTGTCGATATATCTGGCCCAATCATGAATACTGAGCAGAGTGTGTTTCGCAGCTGTGGTATTTACGAAATGCGTGTTGTTTGTCCGTAATGACATTGTGCTCCTCAAGATGGCTCATGATATTTGAGCAAACAATATGCTAGTTTGCACAGGATACATGTCTGTGAAACAGGACGATAATTCGCTGGTATTGAACGGTCTGCTTTTTTATATAACGGACAGATGTTGGCGGTTGTCCAATCTTCAGGTAGTGTACTTTTATCAATTGTCTGTTGGAAGAAGTGTGTCATAATTGGTATTAACTCATTTGACAGTTCTTTCACTATTTTTGGACTTATCTGATATGGACCACATGCTTTCGATATATTTAGATCTTGAAGTAATTTTAAAACGCCTCCTCCGGTGATCTGTATATCCTTCATTTTTTGTATTTTTCTCTCTAGTAATGGAATTTGGTCGTCTGTTTTCTTGGTAAATACTCCAGTAAATTGGTCATTTAAAGCTTCTGCTTTATCTTTATCGCTTTCAGGAAACAACTACGAAGTGACATTAAATCAGAAATAACATCATCTCATAATAAATACGTTGAAAACATGATTGGTAACATCAAAGAAAACAGCAAACCATTTTGGAAGTATATATCATCATAGAAAAAAGACAATTCCAGTTTTTTACCACGGATGCCATTTATATTTATCGACATTAATTTGATCTTACTATGCGTTAGTCTATGGTTATACTTTGGTGGTACACTCGATGGTTTAATATTATATTTCTGATCGTTCACCCGGTTATAAGCACTATGTATGTGAGAGTTGACAATTTGCTGATATGTGTTCCACTTTTTCTTCAACCTATCACTTCCAGTCTCCTTAGCTCTTTTATGGAGTTTATGTGGAAAACACTTACATAACCTCATCATTTCATTAAAGGGGGTTGGGGCCATAAGAACTATATTTATAGTTTAACCTCGACACTTTTTGTTGAAATGTCCGTTTCAAGCCAAGAGAATGGGTGCTAGGAGGTGTCGATTTTGTCACTGTTTCTACGATTTTATTTTGGAACTGTTTTTTTTAATTAGTATTATTGCAGTAAAATACAAATTTGATTTGCACCAATCGCGGATCGAAACTACGATCATCCAAACTCAAGGTGGTATTTTGAACAGATATATCATGTTTGGGATGGGTATTTGCGAAAAATACCAGTCGAGAGTCGAAAAATTTCCCGAGCCGAAAGGCGAGGGAAATTTAGTCTCAAGACTGGTATTTTTCGCAAATACCCCTCCCAAGCATGATATATCAGTTTAATTACACCGAATATTATTTAGAACACTGGCTAAATAAATAACATCTTTTGTTTGTCGTTTTCAGGAATATCGAATTTAACTTTTTTCCCTCTGCCGTGGTATTTTTCGCATATACCAGAGGGAGGGAAATACGCGAAAAATACACCGGCTATTAACCAATCAAAATCAAGGATTCTTATATAAGGTGTAACTAAAAAGAATATTCTGTTTCAAATTTTGTACGGAGATATAAAGTACATTTGTAACTTTATTGGATATATGTGTTGCCAGATGTTTTATATACATGTATATATACATGTTTCTATTATGTCTTCATCCATTTTCATTCATAGTTATAACTGATAATTATACGTGAGCAATACTTGTGACATAATGACAAGTCAAACACACCTTTCATCTTTGACATTCCCAGAACACCTTACCGTACTATACATTTCAAACACGCCGTGCATGCTTTTCTTGATCACATGCCTTTCTTTCCTGTAATAATTTCATTCCTTGTTTTGGGGTGATATGTAGTGTTTTGTTTCGACACATATTTGCATTTAATAAATCAAATATCTAGTGTTCACGAATTTTGTTTTATTAGCAAAGTGGTAGGAAAATCCGGCGATAAATGGAGTCTTCAACGAGATAACAGCATTTTCCTGTTAACAATACAGTAACATTTGTATTTCCCCATTAGCAGTTGACAATTTTGGATTAATGACAGAATATATACAAAGTCATTAATAATGTTTTTATAATTATAATACATAGTTAGTGTGGTCATGTGTGTGCGTTCTAGCCGGAAGGAGACAAATGTTGAATTCCGATGTATTCATCTTCATACAAGAAAGCGAGTGCTAACTTATGGGCGAGTTTATATAAAATTCAGTTCTGCTTTGTGTGAAACAACCTGTCGACACCCTGCAATAACTGTTAGAACTTATTACATAATCTAGCACATGCTGTCTGACTAACACGTGTATATACTCCTCGTAGCGCGAAGTTACTGAAACCATGTATGACGAGGTTGTTTTGAAACTTGGATTACAATGCAAGAGGACGCATCGATTCCATCGGGTGGAGGGGGATTACATCGCACTGGATTTTTCGTTAATAAAACGTGCTCTACTGTTAAAAAAGCATTTGACAAGACAACACATACTTAGCTTTAATATAAAACTTACTAGCTTTACTGTACATCACGTACTGTTCTGCACAGTTGAATGTAATTCCATTAACAGTGAAATTACCAGCATACCATTGACTGTAGGGAGAATGAGATTTCCAAAAGAAAACAAACGCTTCCTTAGTTCCACTAATTCCAGGCTCTCTTTTCTTATCTTTATCAAATCTACCTCGTCTGTTGTCCACATTGTAGGATTGATCATTTTCCCTGTACATTTTGCGAGGAACGTTGTCAGTTTTATCATCTTTAAGCTTTATCTTTTCTTGTTTTGTCTTTTTTTTCCTTGAATTTACACTCTTCTCGGCAACTCTTGATTTGCAATCGAATCCCAAGTCTTGTATGCTCTCTTGATTTTCAACTGTATCTGATTTTGCTTCAGCTAATGTTTCTGTTAGGTTAGTGTCCACTTTAACATTTAATTTGTCTGTGTCATCTTTTGACATGGCGTCCACATTGGGTTCTTTTGTTTCATTATTTGGTGTGGTGTCCTTACTGCATGACATGGCGTCCTCGTTGGGTTCTTTTGTACAATCTTCTGGCGTGTTGTCCTTGCTGCATGTTTCTACAGTGTCATTTTTGTCAATTGTTTCTCTCTCTCCCTTAGCAGATGTCTCTTCAATAAGTGTATCCATTTTTGTTTGATCCGGGTGTTTTTATTCACTGTGTCTATAAAAATTTATACTTTTCAAAACCAAACTACACGTATCTTAAACGACAGAACAATATGATAATCAAAATAATATTTAAAAAATAAAAGTTTAAGTATGCCTGCGAGATCACTTGGTTCCTGAATACATGTATGTACAAAACTGTAGTGACGCTATTATTTTATTTATTAAGTCATAGACAAGAAATACATTGCAATAAAAATAAATACTACAAATTCAAATTCTTCATTAACCTAATGATAGGGCTAAAAAACGACGGTCTATGTATAATCATATAGACAATTAAACACCTGCAAACATAATGCAGATCGACCGCATATGTGGTGTATAGGTTAGCGTGCTCTCCTCGTGTGCAATAGACAGTAGGTTCGATCCCTGGTCGGGTCAAACCAAAGACTATAAAATTGGACTTTGTCGCTTCTCCGCTAAGCACGCAACATTAAGGAGAAAGAGCATTGACGGATTGGCTCGGAATCAGGATAATGTATCCGTGTGGAGCGACATGTCTACCCGTGGACTGTTGTTTCAGTGAGCTGGCACTATAAAAATCCAACTTGAAGCGTGTTGATCTGGTACAAAGCGGACATCATTATCCAAATGAATGTAACTTGTTCTCGCCATGATACAGCTAAAACATTGCCCATTTGGAGTTAAACAACAATCACGCACCCACTCATAATGCAATCAATCATACACGAAACACACTGATTTAGACTGATAAAATGAAAAACAAAAAAAATATCACTGAGGAACTGATTTGTTACAAATGAAAGTCGATTTTTGAGTAGAGAATGATACTATACAAAGAGAGATAATCCAAATATAAGATGATGACATTACAATTTTAGGTATATTGAAAGATGAGGACACATGAGTAGATTTTATCATTCGATTTGTTGCAAATTTAAAAAAATGGATTCTATGAAATAAGTCAAATGTATTGATTACTTTGACATTTACATTTGACATAATCTAAATAAACAAAAGACATGAACGTTTAATTAAATTAAAGTAAATTTCCTATTCATGTATATTTCTTTATTATTCTTTTAAAGAAAATATATTAGAAGTAAATGCATATTATCCTCAATTGTGTTAAGTTGACAGTATTGACAGGTTCTTTCATATCTGTCTAGTGCTTTGGATTTTCCATTTTCATTAATAATTCTATGTTGTCTTCTGATTTCAACTAATATGTTTTTCTTAAGCACAGTAAAAGAAACACAAATCCTTCATTTTTATTGGGAAAACATATTTTCGATTACAGTGAAAATATAACACTATATAATGCAACATGATTATACATCTTCTCTAGTAATGAAGCAACCATGAACATCCAGGAAGTCATTATTTCATTTTCACACAGAGTAATGAAGACCCTCCTAAAAAAGAAGATATTTTGTACATGTCTTAATTAATTTCAAAGAATACAAATGTATCTTGTATACACCTGTGTTCTGGTTAGGATCTGAAGACAGGAGAAAGTCATTTTACCCTAATAATATACATTGAAACAGCCAAAAATTATTACAAACCACATAAAGCCTACATTGCACATGGCACAATAAGTATTTACTCAATTTTTCATTTTTCATCCAGAAATATTTAGTATATCAAACTGTTAATGATGATCAAAAGATTAATTTGCAATGAATTACACTACAAATATAATCAAATTTTTTGACAAAATAATATGGTAAATTACAGGTAAGAATTAATTGGATACTAATTGCAAAAATAATAAAATAACATCTATTTAAATTCTCCCTCGCCAGCTCGTCCGAATTTAAATTAGTTCTTGTCTAACTCATATGGGCACATAAAAAGACAACACATAAATTAGGCTTGGTTGCTCGCAGTAACTTTTCTTCTTTTTTCTTGCGAAACAACTTTTAATGCTTAATTATAAACATGACAATGTACTAAATAATCATGATAAAAATCAACTCTGCAGCGAAAAACTTGTAACTTCTGGATCGTAGTTACTGTGAGCACATTCGATAATGAAATTATTCAAACAGACCTTTATATATATTTTAAAATACTCCATCCTAATTACCGGCAAAACTTTTCTCGTGCAAAAGATACCTGTTACTACATGTATTTAAAACCTGGAATATGCATACTATCCAAACAGGTTACCCAACTTTATTTATATCTTACATATATAGTTAAAGGGAAAAACCCATTATCAAACGAAAAGAAGTACATTTAAATTCTCCTTCGCCAGCTCGTCCGAATTTAAATTATGTCTTGTCTAACTCATATGGGCACATAAAAAAACAACACATAAATTAGGTTTGGTTGCTCGCAGTAACTTCGATCAAACAAAGGACGATAAAACAGTATTGAACTAAATGCCAAGATTCAAAGAGACCGATATTTGTGATCGTAAATTATCTTTAATGTACCCATCTTTAGCCCTATCTGATGACCAACGTCCATGTGTTTTTAACAATCTCTCAGACACACCTTTATTAGTTGCAGTTGAGGCCCCTCCACTTCTCATACTATGAAGGCCGAATCTCGACTTATCAAAACCAATATCGTCTAAAGCTTTAAGTAAAATTTCTCGTGCTCTCGTATAAGACAATGTACAATTATTTTTATTTAATTTATACGTTTTTTGTGACTTGTAAAAACACAGAGAACGAAAAATGAAAAACTCAGGATTAGAATTTAAATCTGCCAGCTGTACATACTTCTTTAACCAAGTGACTGGGCACAAATCATTCCCCGTTTTGGCGATAACTACAGTATTGCCCCTTCTATAAATATCAGTTTTACTCTGATCTAAAGTTAACTCAACATGACTATCATGAAAAATTATATTTTTCATTTTAATATTGGACAACTCGTTATAACGTAAAAAGCCTGAAAACCCTAAAAGACGTAATACACAAACCCTCAATTTACTCAAATCATGTTCATCACTATATTTCGATATAATTAAACGCAACATTTCAGGCGTAAAAGGTTCTTTTTTATTTACAGGTTTTCCAAGAATTCTGCGACCACCCTCTATTACCAACGATAAAAAAATTTCCGAGCAAGGGTTGGAAGTAAAATTAAAATCATGGTACCATTTAATTGCATAAAAATGTGATCCCAGAACTGCAACACTAACGCCTTGTTGAATACATTTTAAGTCCGCCAATATAAACTATTACTGTAGTCGACGTCGCTGGTGAAGACTGTAAAGAGCACATAGTACACCATTTTCTAAATTTTTCGAAATAAAACTTGTATTTACTGACTGTAGTACTTGACTTTGAAGCCTCGACAATAGACGGTAAAGCGTGAATCACACTGGTAAACCTTGAATCTTTGGCAACATTTTCAAACTGTTTCCACTGAGACTGTAAATATAAAAAAAAATATAATTAACATCATGGGAAAAAATACAAATGTAATAATAATCAACAAAGTTAATTCTTCTGCTTAT
The DNA here is from genome assembly GCA_002080005.1 of Gigantidas platifrons. Taxonomy (NCBI): domain Eukaryota; kingdom Metazoa; phylum Mollusca; class Bivalvia; order Mytilida; family Modiolidae; genus Gigantidas; species Gigantidas platifrons. The sequence goes on along the minus strand of MJUT01006718.1, from coordinate 21,899 downwards.
TACATTATAGATTTGATTTGATTTGATTGTTGGTGTTTAACGCCACTTTCAACAATATTTCAGCTATATCATGGCGACCAGTTTTTTGTGGTGGAGGAAGCCGGAGTACCCGAAGAGAACCACCGACCATGGGCAAGCAACTGGTAAACTTTATCACTTGCGACTGCGAATCGAGTGCACCCTTTTTTGTTATTTACAAAGCCGGGTACGAACCCACGCCGTATTGGTGATAGGCTTGTATGAGTTGTTAGATCCAGCGACCTAACTCATTGAGCCACCCGGGCCCCTTTTACATTATACAAACAGCATATATACAACAATTTAAATAACGATCTCTAATATAACATACTCTCTTCACAATATAAAGTCATTCACATTTTAGTCCGTACATGATAGCCACACTGCGTGACTTCACTAATTTTAAACTAGTCACACTGCGTGACCTCTATATTCACAATCTAGTCACACAGCGTGACATCTATATTAACATTCTAGTCATACTGCGTGACATCTATATCAACAAACTCGTCACACTGCGTGACACACATATTAAATCTATCACATTGAGTGGCGTTATAAAGCAAGTCTCTAATGAAATTCTATCAATAAATCTAATACACTGCTATTAAAAGGCTGTTTAGCAAATATACTGTTTCCTTGCGGTCCTGGTTGGAAAAAATTTCTGGGATTTTTATACTCTCTTAAATCCTTGATATAACTTTGATATTTATCTGTAAAACGATTTATAATCATCACTTTTGATAATCATGGGCCAAAACAAGGCCAACTTCCACTTAGGTATTACCAGAGTACCTCTGGCCTTACACATCCGCATATGACTTATAGTCCTAGATATTAAATGAACACGAGGAACAATCCAGTTGTTATATTTTGACCAGTTATAAGCGAATGCATCAACACCGGAAGTGACTGGTGTAAAAAATCTAGAAAATAATACAGATACTTTTTTGTTTTTGTTGTCTGCAAATGTGTCGCAAGTGAACGGACCTCATAATTTGTTGAAAAAACAAAAATGTTTTGAGAAACTCCCCAATCACCAAAATCAAACATTTTACTGAGAAAATCTGTCTCGCAATTTTCATCTCTGGGGATCCATTCAATCTCTAACAAAATATTATATGATAAACATAAATGAAAAATATGCAAACTAATATTCTGTAACTCAGGCTTCATACTGCCTTTTTAACAATTTTAACAACATTTTGATTGTCTGTATGAAGTTTTACCATTTTTCCCTTTAAATCATCATACAATGATTCTAAAACGTTACTAACAGTTTTAACTCTCTCCAAGTAGAACTCTTTGTTCTGTTTTCCATCTCCCACCTAAAATGAACAACATTGTTATTTTCTAACGAAAAGCCTGCTCCTGCGTATTCACTAGCATCAGAAAAAATAATACGTTCAAATTTCCTATAAAAAGGTGTAACACATCTAAAATATATACTTTCAGCATGAAAATACCAAAATCTAAGTTCTTGATCAATATTGTCATTAAATTCAATCACTGAATCCCAATAATTTCTACAACAAATTGCTATATGTAAATGTCTAGTCATAATTTTACATATATTACCCAAAGCGGGCATCATAGAAATAATTTCACCACATACCTTTGCTAAATTTCTACAAATTAAAGGCAAACTTCCTTCCACTAAAGCTAATATAATATTTTTCAAGGTCTCAATTTTTTTCTGTGGAATTTCTAATGTTCCACTTGATAGATTCCAAATAAAACCCAGCCATTCAATTGACTGAACTGGTTTTCAAACGCTTTTTTCCCTATTCGCAATAAAACCTGAGTTTATCAAATCTCCTCTAACTTGAACGGACATTTTTTCACAAAGTTCGTAATTTTCTGCTGTTCCCAAATCATCATCAAGATAAATTACAATAGGAAATCCTAACGATCTCCAATATTTAATTAAAATCCTTACAATTTTTGTGAAAATATGCCCGCTAGAACAAAGACCAAATGGAAGTACTGAAGAAGTAAAATATCTAGTTTTGTTGCTAAACTGCCATGAAAATCCGAAAAATATTTGATGATGCTCATATGATGATACCCTGATTTAAGATCAAATTTATACATGTACTTTGAATTATTTGCAAAAGCCAGCGCCTCATTTACACCCTCGAATTTTACCTTTTGTTTACCTACAAATTTGTTTACATGTCTTAAATCAAGTACACTTGGCGTTCTTTACCTGAACCGTTAACAGATACCGTTAGCGGGTTTACTACAAAAGGTGGATACATGACTTCATTGATACAATTATTTACTATAAGTTCAGATATCGCCCTTTCAACAAAAGTTGAATGCTTATAAGAAGACAAATTATTCCGTAGCATAACAGAAGTGGGTTCGGAAACAAATGGTATTCTGTACCCTAATGATATTACATTCAAAATATAATCACTAGCATTTAGAACATTTTTCCAAAACTGGCAATGATTTTTTAAGCTTCCTTTAACGTTTACAGGATTTTTGCAAGATTTTACTTCATAATTAATATCAATGTCAAAATTATACTCAACTTCATTTACTGTGGTCTTTGTAGAAATAACAGGATCATCACTGTGTCTTTGGTGTCTTTTCCTTGGGAGCTCCGAGTGCCGTTGTTGCTGTGGTTCCTTTAAGGGGGCAGAATCTAGCGTAGTATCCTTGTTGATTACAATAGAAACATTTTCCAACGAATTCTTGTTGTCCTCGACTGCCGTCTTCGTTGAACTGGCTAAAGCCACGAAAAAAGTTCTTAGCGTTGAACTTTGCTCCACCGCGTGATGCAAACTTGTCTGATATATTGGTTCTCTCTGCAGGCCTGTCATATGGTTTACTGCGATGCTTTGTTGTTGCTCTGGCGATAGTTGTACGGAGATTAGCAGCTTCGTCCTTATCATTAGCGAGAGGAGAGTCCAAATATTGCTGCACGGTGTCCCATCCATGTTTATCGGCAATTTTGAGAATTTTATTCCTCTTCCACAAAATCTCCCTCTCTTCAGTCAACAACTTAGAAGCAGCAGTTTAATCTTTAATCTTGATTAAACTTTCCAGCTGCGCTAACTTATCTGCACGTTCAGAGTTAAATGAATGTTGGATAAGGTTTCCTTCGTGTTTAAAAACAAAGTCTCCGGCTTCAACTCCTGTCTGTTTCCCGTTTTTAGCGAAACGACTTTCAAAATGTTGTATTATGTTAGTCTTCTGCTGTTCTAAAGCATTGGTCAACACGGTAGAAAATAAAGACACTGCACCATCTGTTGACAATTCAGTACCGTCATTAGCCCTGGAACTAGGATTTCGCTGTGCAGTTTCGGTAACTATTTCCTGATCGGACCCTGACTCTGACATACCATACTGGAAAAAATCAATTCTCCAGCGAAAAACTTATAATTTCTGGATCGTAGTTACTGTGAGCACCTTCGATAATGAAATTATTTAAACAGACCTTTATATATATTTTAAAATACTCCACCCTAATTACCGCCAAAACTTTTCTCGTGCAAAAGATACCCGTTACTACATGTATTTAAAACCTGGAATATGCATACTATCCAAACTGGTTACCCAACTTTATTTATATCTTACATATATAGTTAAAGGGAAAAACCCATTATCAAATGAAAAGAAATGCATTGTTATTTCTAAGTGGGCATATCTGTAATAGGAAGTTTAAATAAATAATAACACCATTTGATACTAATTCCATGCAGTGTTGTTTTTTTTTACATTTCAGAATATAGAAATAACCTGGGAGTTATATTACTCCCAGAAATAACATAGGGATCACTTTTCTTAATAACTGACCAGCATTTTTTAAATTAATTATCTGAGTTTGTACTTTATATTAATACACATCAAGAAAAAAATGTTGATTTTTAAGAAAAAAAATTCTGAAGATTTAAAAAGGTCAAATGGACTATACCTATAGACACTATAATATACTAATATACAAAGAAATTCATTTGTTGTTTGGTTATAATTATATAAAAGAAAACATATTTGTTTCTATCAATGGGAAGGTCAACTATCAAAGTAATATGAGAAAATTACATGGACAGTTCTTCATATTATATGTCCATGTCCCTAGCTGTGTCAGGCTGCGATCAATTATCAATGTCAATAATGAAGTTGAGACTACATTTACCCGTCAAATTTCTTTGGTAAAAAATAGTCTCCATTTTTAGATAAAATAACTTACCATTTTTGAAGTACAGGAAAATGCTATGCCTACCTAGTTCCCAGAATATATAGAACTATAATAAGATATTTCACAATACTCAAAAAAGACACTTTACCAAACCGAAAGTACCTTGGCCACGCCACGTAAGCAAAAAAATGTCTAGAAACCTACACAGAATCGGAACAAGAACGTATGATATCCAATATTACATGATTAAATATTTTGACTAATTTGAACCTGTTAACATGTTGGGTATATTGTTAAAATATTGTGATCTAATAAACCATTAATTAGTTTCAAGTTCGAAGACTGATTAATTCAATCACGGATCTGAATTCATATATACATGCAAGCCGTGTGAGCATGTAACAACATGTTTTCAGGAATGTATTAATTCTGAGAAACAAAAGTAAAGTAACTGAACCTCCGGTCATGGCGGCCTACATGGTTGCGAAAAACACGAGGCACTAAATGAAGATATATGGCTGAAATCTACTTTGAATGAACACAAGAACATCCCAAATGACTCATAATTATTGCTATTATATATGATCGTTCAATTTCTATGACAAATATTACCTAGTTCACCAGACCCCCCTACATGTTCTAAGACGGCAAATAATCAATTTACATTGAAGATAGACAAATATTCAATCCTTGTATGGAGACGAATTTTACTAATTAGATACTTTAATTTATTAGGAAAAGAAAGTAACACCGATATAAAATGGAAAGATTTCGATTTGAAATCCAAAATTATAACGGTGAGTGATGAAAAAAAAAACATTTGAATGGAAGGAATTGGTGAAGTCCTCAGTAGATATTACAATAAACAATGCCAAACTCTGTGTAATTAGTTTATTTTATACAACCCAAACAATGTTAGTACAGGGGAGAAATTCAAAGAAATGGCTCGATCTAGAGTATGCAGTTCTGAAGGACACCGTCTCAAAAGTCGTACGTGAAAAGGGACATAACTCTAGTTTAGAAATAGACAAAATCATACAAAATGTAAACATGGCTACATAAATTAGTGGTAAATCTGACAGTGATGAGCTAGATAAGTTTGACAGTTCAGTAAATGACACAAGCTTACTAGAAGCTGAGGAAATTAGTTTGTTGACAAACAATAAAACAAAGACTCACACTAACACTCTACAATCAAACAAAACAGAAAATCAGGATAAAAAACAATGAAAAGATGGAAAATATATCAAGCAAGAATGCACCTTATGTTTTCACGGGTGAACAATTTATGAAAGAAATAAGTGTATTGAAGGAATCAATGCACATGATAGAAAGGAAACTAGTAGAAAAAGATGAAAAGTTGAACAAATTGTTATCTGTTTGCTCAGAATTAGCAGAAAAGTGTGAAAAAATCCCTGATATTCAAACAGAGGTTAAGAAAATGAAGGCAGTGTTAAATAATTTAACCAGTCCAATTGATCACTCAGTAGAAATACTAGATAAGACTAACCGCTTACAATTACAGATCAATGAAAATAGAAATCTATTAAACAAGTGCAACCAAAATTCATCAGATATCAAAGATCACATAATCAACATGTCTAAAACACAATCAGAGGTTATGAAATCTGTTGAAAATATGCAAATGAAAGATTCAACACAGACAAAATCACCAGTAAAACAGGGTGAAAAGGTATCACAGAGTAAGCTGGTGAAATTTAATTTCAATAGTGACATACAGAATACACCGTCAACGTCCACATTAGAATCAGCTCACGTAGAACCACAAATTGACTCGAAGAACTCAAAACAAAATTCTAAACTTTGGATAGTTGGTTCCTCTGTTTTAAAAGACTTGGATGGTAGAAAGATATATCGCAATAGAATAACTAGAATAACAACCCTAAGGGACAAAACAATACCAGGAGCTGTTGAATTTATTAAGTCCAAAAAGATAAACAGTGAAACTATAGTATTACAAATAGGATCAAATGATCTTGAAAGTGCTGAGGTTAATGATGTTATGGAAGAGTATGACAAACATGGTTGAAATCATCAAAAAGGAATACAGTAATGCAAAATTGGTAATTGGTGAAATTCTACCTCGTTATTATCATGAACGTCTAAAAACAGCTGAATTTGGACAGAAGAGATGCCAATTTAATTTGCTGTTGAAGGACCTGTGTGAGGATAGAAATTTGGAACTCGTTCAATATGATCATGTGAGAACAACAGACTTTTATGATGGAATCCACCTTAATCAGGAAGGGATTAAAATTTTTGTCAACAACTTGAAGGAAGTAATTAATCCTTTAGTTGACGTGAGATCTCCAACAGAAAATACAAATGCAGATAATCACAGACAGTATAATAAGAATCAGTCTTATAATGGTAAAGGCCGTCAGCAGTTTTACCAGAATCGACCGATCAGAAATCCTAGAATTTGGAATACAGGTGTTGATTATAGATACAATTGATACAATCAAACAAATCAATATTTGGGAAGGTCAGATTACAATGGTTCCTTTAAGGAATATCACAATCCAAGAGAGAATAACCAAATGGCTGTAGAAAATGAAAACACTGTTTATCAATTACTAGAACTTTTGTTAAAAGAGAGAAAATTCCAGGGATATTCATAGATAGAAATTAGAAAATCCTACAGTTATATATAGTCAAACTTGACATTTATTTTACCAATATAATGTTTAAGAGTACAATGTAGTTTAAAAAATCTTCTTAGTATAAAATGTGTTTACCAATAATGTACATTTATGCACCCACCACACCCACCCACCCACTCAGTACAGTGATTAAATTTTGAAAGGTACTAATATATACTATTATGTCTCAATATATACTTAACCCCCCCTCCTCTTTTCCATCCCTGATCCATCAATTATTTTGACAGGTTTTAAGTGTATATTGTTGTTTCTCAGTATATATTATTTATATGAAGCAAAAAGGAACTGCAGACATGTACGATTAAGCCCCCCCCCCCATTTGAAAGTTGAATATTGGGGAAAATGGTTAAATGTTTTTGTTTTACTTTCAATAGGGCAAATAGCTCTTATCTTAACCTTTCATTATGAAAGGTTATTTATTTATTCAGATTGTGGCCTCCAGTTCAACCCCTCCTTTCACTCTACTCCTGGCTACATAGTACAGGTTACAACTCAAATACCAGTATTTCTTCTGAACATGTTATATTTCCACATAACAGATACATGACTTGTTATATGATTATGAAAATTGCAACTATCATTTATCATTCATTAAATATGTGATTCATGAAGATATGTTAAACAGGGAGTGTAAATTTAGGATACATTGTATGTAGAATAGAATGCTTTGAAAATACATATTGTCACCAGGTGCATTGTACAATGAATCATTTTGAACATTTAACATGCAATTATTCAGCTGCTTTATTTGTTGTTAAACTAAGAGCAAGTGTCAAAACATGTTATATTGTTGATTTAATCGCTGTGACACACAGAGATATTTGTCATAGATTTAGTCATTATATTTTATTTTTAATACATAAAAATAATATCTTATAGATATGAGACCAAATGTGGCTTATAAATATATTTCAGAAGGTAGCTAAATAGGCAAAAGCATTTAACTATATATACAATAATAGATTTAAATAAATAAAAATAAAGTAAAGTCCAATTTACATAATACATACAAAATTTTACTAAATATGCATTCTTATTTCCTTACAACTTGTACAGAAAGATACTTGAATAAGAATGTTATATACATGTATGGAACTTAGTGTATAGAGGGATTATGTTAGAGTTATTTCCCTTTGGTCAGAGCTCAAGTAATAAATATTGGACATAATGCATAGTTGTGTCAGTACCACTCAGACTGATAAACAATTCTTAAGTATGAATAGTTATTTTTATTATTATTATTACTATTTTTTTAAGGAAAGAATGCAAAAGAAAAACAAGTGTAAAGATAATATACTGTCAATGCAGTTGAAGTCAAATGTTGAGTCATTTTTGTTATTTGTTTGTATAATTTCTAAATTTTACATATGTATGTAGGATACTGCTAATAAGGTAGA